>QXTE01000087.1:4156231-4304119 GCA_003942145.1 Platysternon megacephalum
GCTGTATGGACTGCGCGGCCCTGCCCCTTTCCTCATTAGTATAGTGGTGAGTATCCCCGTCTGTCACGCGGGAGACCGGGGTTCGATTCCCCAACGGGGAGAGCGCTACCTTTTGAATGGGGAGAAAGAAATGCCTTGCCCGGCCAGCACATTCCTCCTCTCCTCCTTCTATGGCGACTTCCGCTCAGGCTTCCCGCCCCGGTGCTGATTTTCACCTCCAGAGAGACAATTAGCCCGCAAGGCCACCCCTGCCCTAGCGAAAGCCTCTGCATCGCCTCCGGCCACTGGGCCCAGCTTCAAGACCTGCACGTCGGGGCACGCTTCAGAGTCGCAAAGGGAAATACTCTGGCCAAGGGCATGAGGACAATCGCCCAGCCTAACGTGGTGGCAGCTGGTCAAGGGGCGAGGAAGAGAGAAAAGCGGACAGGCAGCAGGCTGGCCTCCTGTCTTTTTCCCTTTTGTTACGATTTTAACTGTGACAGTAATGGGGAGACTGGAGAAATAGCTGTGGCCGTAGGTGAGGTCGGCGGCCGCCCCGAGAGCGCAGAAGTGGGCAGTTCCCACTCAGCTGCCGTGTCACCCGGCGGCTGGCCGTGATCGTATAGCGGTCAGTAGTCTGCACTGTGGCCGCAGCAACCTGCCTTGGAATCCGAGTCGCGTCTTTGCTTTTTGGTGGGGGATCTCCTGACGCACGCCCAGTGGCTCAGCCTGATTGCGTCCATTTGCAAAGAGAGCCAGCAGCTGGTGCCTAGTTTCCGCTTGGTAAAGGAACGTCAATGAGGTAAATCCATCAGAAAACGAGTAACGGGGATGAGTAACGGGAAGTTTTCCTGGGCGCCAGCGTCCGGAAGCAGCGTATTCCATCCTGGAAAGGGCTGGGTTTGGAATGTGCGTCCACTGCGCGTTGAAGGGAAGGCTCTGCGGGCCTGAGAAGCTACGGCCCTCGAGAGGGGCTTCTAAAGCCACAGGGAGCTTGGGTGAGTTTGTGATGGCGTGAGTTGGAGGAGCGTCTGAAGTGTGGAACGGGGAGGNTGTTGTGGGAGGAGCTGTGTAGCCCCGACATGTGGCTTGTTGAGCGGCTTTTCCCTGTAGCGGGATGGGGTCTAGGGATGGGAGTCGCGGCATGGGGCACCCCTGGGCCAGGCCGGGGAGGCTCCAAGCTTCGGCTGGTCCGTGTCTCCTCTGGTCGTGGGCAGGGGGGCTTTTGGTCCTTCAGCCATTGTTGGGCTCCTCTGGCCGAGAGGGGTTTGCGTGGAACTCCTCCGGGAGGATGGGAGTTGTGGGCCTGGCCGTGGGGGTGGGGCAGGGGGTCTTGGGAGTTCTGCTGCGGAAGGGGAGGTGCAGGTGAAATAGGCAGAGCCCAGGCTAGTCTCCCCTGAAGTGGGCTCCACCCTCCGCCCCTGGTGCCCCTCACTGACTGACTTTCCTTCTTATCTCTCTGTAAAATAGAACTATCTCCAGACTCACCTCTTCCATGGTGACTTCACCCAGTAACCCAACAAGCAGTTTTTCCCAATCATGGTCCTTCATATTGCTGGCCCATTAGCTCTTTGCTCACTGACTCTCAAGTACCTACTTAGCCCTTCTTCCTGTACTATATCCAGAGCCATAACTTTTCTAGGTTGGGAGATATTAGTGTGACTGTGGCATTATATGACATATGTACTGTGCTTTTTAAAACAGTGATTGAGTGAAATTATATGATTTTCAGAACAAAAAGTCAGATACAACTTCCTTTGTTTTTCTGCTGGGTAGTCCTGTGTTTCTTTAGCAGACGTTTTTTGCATCCCATCTATTTCAATTTGCTTGTTGCACTCAGAGGTCTTGTGTACACAAGTTTCTTTCTAGAAAAGTTCCCCACTAGTACTGAACGTTGGTTCAGCTTCACTGGGGTTAGCTGAGTTGGGTAGACTGCTGCAGACATTTAACTGTGGATCATGTCTCCCTACCCAGAACAGATCTAAATAACATGGTATTACAAGTGCCTACAGTGGGACTCCCAGTGTTGCTAACAGTAGGACCAATGTAGCAACAGGGGGAAATACGTAGACAGTTGCCCCATGGTGGATGGTGTTTCTTTGAGGTCTGTCATCTAAGTACTGGCCCTGCTTAGCTGATGGATCACAGCACTTGGTGGTGCGGCTGCAGGCGTTCACACTTTAAGGACTTAATCCTGCAAACATTTATGCAGATGAGGTGACCCAATTTTATCCATGCGAGCAGTCTTACTGACCTCAGTGGGAACACTGGAATGAGCAAAAGCACATATGCAAGCACTGGCCTGAGCTAGCCTTTTGTCTGTGCATATTTAACACTTTAAATCTACACATTTTATTTTGAAGGTTATCTTTTCATTTTCGTCATTTATTTTTGATCCATTTCCACTCCATGTTCTGAATGGTTCAGAGACATTTTGTTTTTTAAAAATCCTGTTAGTCATCACCTTACATTTCTAGGGTCTTTCCGCCTGAAGGATCCAAAAGATTTTACAGATTGAATATACAGCAAATACTCCTCTGCCCCTGAAATGCAGCCCTTGCTGGGCTGGCATCCTACCGCGCGTCTGTGTTATTGAGATTACTGTGTATGTGTGTGCTAGGGTGACTCGACAAGAAGTGTGAAAAATCAAGAGGGGAGGCTAATAGGGTCCTATAGAGTGCTTAATTTGTGCTGAGGCAGCCATGGCACCTCTCGGCTTTGCAGTTTAGAGCCCCAGCACCTCTGGGTTTGCCCAGTCAGTTATTAAAGTAAAAAAATTGCTGGAGCCCCAGCACCTCTTTCATTACAAATTAAGCACTGATCCTATATAAGACAAAGCCCCTATAATCGGGATGGTCCTTTTAAAATCGGGACACCTGGTCTGTCTCTGTGTGTGTGTGACACCAAATTGTTGACCAGATTCAGTGGCCTGTGTTGTCACCAGGTGGAAGTCCACAAGGCGATTGGAATCACGTCGTGCTCAGAGAACAATGTGATTGTAGCTGTGCAGTGAAACCCGGCCAAGACAGCACCCTGCACTGGTAACCTCCTGTCCCGAGACGCTGCCCCTGCTGCTCCGCCGAGGCTCAGCCCGAGCGCCCTGCACCGGCCCGGCTCGTGGGGCCGGCGGCGGGCTCAGGAAGTGACATCGCCGAGCGGTGCATGCTGGATCGTTCTTCGCACGGCCGGCCCGCACAGCCCGCTCCCGGGCAGGAGAAGAGCGGCGGCGGCATGACAGCCCGGTGCCAGTGAGCGGCGGCCCCGCAGGCTGGAGCCTCCCCGGCGGCGGCGGCAGGTGCGATAGCGGCGCAGCCCGGTCCCGGGGGAGCGCGGGCTGAGCGCTGCCCGCACGTGCCGGGCGCGGGGCCAGCTGCTGCCCGCCGCGGGCTGTGGGTCAGCGCGGGCTGCTCAGCCCCGGCCGGTGGGGAGAGAGACCGGCTCGGCACAGCGGCCAGGCCTGCAGGGTGCAGTGGCCCCAGCCCCCAGCGCCGGGAAGGCTCGTTGCTCTCTCGTGGGCAGGTGGAGACTGAACGTGGCTCTCCGCTGTAGCCCGCCCTCCTGGGGCCCTGCGCCAGCCCCGCAGCGCTTCTCTTACAGAAATCTCCTGGTTAACAAGCCACCGCGCCGCCTGCGGTGTAAGGAGCAGGAACCGGTTCCTTCTTTTCAGGGGGCACCACCGTAAGTTCCCGTGAAGGGTCATCCCTGGCTTGTTCTTCATGGCTAGGCACAGAGGGGGTTAACGGAGAGGAGGGGGTGGATTGCTGGAGAATGATGGTAGCCTAACTTCAGGCTGGCCACAAGCCATACCCACCCTACTAGACTAGGCAATGCAGAGGAAGTGTGGTGTGCAGGGAGCTATTTTGAGATCAAGCTAATAAAATGCAAGCGAATAACTGGGCTGGATGGTCTTCTCCACGTCGCTTAGAGCATCTTTTGTTCAAGTATCTCAGAGTGCTTCATAGACCAGCCTCACAACACTCCATGAGGCAGCTGTTTGTTATGCCCATTTTACAGATGGGTAAACTGCAGCACAGCTAAGTTGAGTGCGCCCCCCCCCTCCCCCATGGTCATGCAGGCCATGAGTCATAGGCAGAGCTAGGCATAGATCTAGTGCTTAATTTTGTAATGAAAGAGGTTTCGGGCTCAAACAATTAGATGCCAGGGCTCAAGAAATTTTTGTACTTTCATAACTGATAGGGCAAGCCCAGAGGTGCTGGGTCTATGAACTGCCAAGCCTAGAGGCGCTGGTGCTCAGCCGTGATGCAAATTAAGCACTGCATAGATCCCCGTTGTCTTTCAGTTCCTTGCTCACACTACTAGCAATACTTAATTGAGGAGTCTTGCTGGTACCTGGTACGGTTTTGTTCCTGCCTAAGAGGGTAACTTTCTGATTAGATGTTAGTCTGATATGTTGTGTGCAAAAAATGGTGTCCTATTTATAACTATGGAAAGGATTGTGATATTAGATCAGCCCAATGACCTTGCTGATCTATTATCCTGTGTCTCTGATAGCGGCCAAATCTAGATGTTTCAGAGGAAGGCTTAAACTCCCCATAATACCTCTGACTTTGCATTATTATACCACAAAGGAGGAAGCTTGTTTCTGACCTCATACACCTCCCTCTGAAGGTCTGCTTCTCAGCATCTCTCAGGAGCAGAGTAGTGCAAGAAAAAGACATGAGGGACTGAAGGCCACCAGACCTTCTTCCCCCCTGTCCATGGCACCTATGGCCTCTGGTATAAGATACGCCTGTTAGACTCCAACAGATGATCTCTGCCAAATGCCCCATAGAAAGGTGGAATTCACATGGGTTGTTTGTGATGCTTTAATTAATGTCTGTAAATCACTTTGATCTTTCCTGCAGTTACTCTTCGATGTATCCCAATAGATAATCCCCTCTGACATGCTTAGGAGAGGTAATTTTCTTTTCCCTTTTTCCAGTGTTGGAAGCATGTCACTTTTCTAAAAGGCTCTGTTGCTGTCAAACCCTGAAATTTTCTGTACTTGGATCTCTCCTTCACACCCACCCACACATGGCACCTATCCTCATATCATCTATGTGCTGGACAACAATTACAGGGAGTATGCGCATTCCATAAAGGGACTCTCTCTCCTCTGTCACATCATGGTCTCATTCCCCTCGTCCCCCTCCCCCTCTACTCTTATGCTCCCATTCTAGTCATTAAAAAGCAGTCCTTAAAAAGGACAGATACCTTTCAAGATTTTTCACAGCCTGCATTGTGACAGAATTATGTCCTACTTGTGTGATGCTTGCTGTTCTGTAATTGATGTGTGGATGACAATCAGATGGCTGGGTTTTTCAGAAAGCTGCTGGGGAAATGAGAGAGAATCCAATTTCCACACCATTACCACCCTGTGTGATAAAGACTGGCTCCTGCAATGCTTAAAGGGAAGCTCCATGGTTCAACCGTACCACACATGAGCCTTTTAAGGTGCTGCTGATTTCCCTCAAGTGAACACAAGCCACTAAAATTAAATATGCTGGGGCTGGATCCGTAGCTGGCGTAAATCATGGTGGCTCCATTGACTTCAGTAGGAGTGATGCCAATTAAGACCATGTGATGATCTGCCCCAGAATATTTAATAAATCTAATCTGCATTTTAAGGGACCATTGAGGTCATTGTATTTAATTATTCCATACCTGTGTTACTAATAATATCTTACGCTGTTCAGATGTAAAGAAGTGAGACTATCTTGTATAGTTTCCACCAATGTTTTTTACATTTCGTTCAGTTCGGACAAGGCACCTAAATAGATCCATTTCACTAAAGAGGTTTGTGGTTAAAGCAGAGGGCTAGCCAGAGACTTCTGACGATTCCATTCACTGCTTTGCCACAGACTTTCTGTAGACTTGGGGCGAGTGATTTAATTTCTCTGCCCAGTTCCTTGTGTGTGTGTGTGTGTGTATTTTAAATTCAAGTGGGGATAATGATACATCTCTACTTCCTGGGGTTGTTGTGAGAATAAATCCCTAACTGCTTGTGAGGAGCTCAGATACCAAGGTGACATGAATCCTGGAAGATGTAGGTAGATTGCAGATTTTCTTTTCATGCACTAGCCAGATGCTGTGGATTTTGAGTTACTGCAGGAGAATATTTAAAGCTTACTGCCCCCCTCTAATTGAATTGAAAATGGTAACCATTCTCAAAGCCAGGCTATTCATACTGGCTTTTTAAACACAATCTAAATTGGGAGATTCAAGCGACCAATTCAGACAAATGGATTTTCTGCTGAACCAACCAGCTGGACAGAGCTGGCAGAGAATATTAGTGGCAACTGCTTCCCATCTGGAACATCATAGGCCTTTGCTTCCCAACCTTCTCTCTGCCTGAGGTTGTGGCAACAACTCTGCTTCAGCAAAGATTGTTTCAGTGGGAAGTGGGGAATGTGTATTTCAAATTTCTCCCTCTCATATGATCCCTAAGATGGTGAAGACTGAGGGAAGGATTCCAACTTCCAAGGGGAATTTTTTCCTAGCGAAAACACAGAAGAGCATCATCTGAAAATTTCCACCCCAAGCCCTGTAAACCAGTGGCCTGGTCTGGGTGGGAAACATGTCCACAGAATTCTAACCGACTTGAAACGCAGGTTAGCTAATGTGATTTTAAAGCCCCTTGGAACTGCAGTGTGAATCATGCTCCAGGTGGCCTAAACCATTTTCAGAGCCTGCTGAAGATGGTGGCTCAGTACAAATGGTCCAGATCACCTGGAGCCTGGTCTACAATACAGCTCCATAGATTTCAAGGCCAGAAGGGAACATTGTGATAATCTAATCTGACCTCATGTATAAGACAGGCCATAAAAATTCTCCAAAACAATTCCTAGAGCAGATCTTTTAGAAAAGCATAAGATCTTGATTTAAGATGACCAGTGGTGAAGAATCCATCACAACCCTTGTGTAATAGGGTCAGCACATACCTCTCATGAGCACCCTCTCTGGTTGGCTGTGTCCATGGTCTTTAAACCAATCCCAGCTCTGCCATTAGGCCATACCCCCAGGGCTTCCTCCCTGGAGACAATGGTTTTGCCTTCTTAGTCTGTTTTGGCCCTAGTCTTCAGTTGGGCCGCCTGAGAGTTCAGTCCCCTTCTGGGGGTTTACTGATATTCAATTGTAGGCCCTTCCCCAGTGGCCTGTGGCGGGAGGGCAGCCTTCACCAATGCCTTACCCTTATTTCAGGGCTCTTCTAAGCTCAGGACCAGTAGCCAGCCAGGAGCTCTTCCCTGCTTCCCCAGTCCCTATTAGCACTGGGCTGTCCATTGTGCTGCAGTTCCCTCAGCCAGCCACACTCCTCCAACTCTAGCAAGGAACTACTCTGTCTCTGGCTGCTCTGTAGCTCTTTTTTATAGGGCCCTCCTGGGCCCTGATTGGCTGCTTCCCCTGCAGCCACTCTAGCCTGCTTCGAGGACCTCTCCACTGCTCCTTACCTGGGACAAATGTGGCAAGACCCTGAGGCCTCCAGCTGGGGGCCTCTGGGCCTAGTCCACCCCGTCACATCTTGGTAAATTGTTCCAATGGTTAATTACTCTCACTGTTAAAAATTTACACCTTATTTCCAGCCTGAATTTGTCTCACTTCAGCTTCCAGCCATTGTGTTATACTTTTGTCTGTTAGACAGAAGAGCCTGTTATTAAATATTTTCCCCCCATATAGGTACTTATAGATTGCAATCAAGTCATCCCTTAACCTTCTCTTTCCTAAGATAAATAGATTGAGTCTATCTATGAGTGAGTCTATCACTATATAAGACATGTTTTCTAATCCTTTAATAATTCTCGTGGCTCTTCTCAGAACCCTCTCCAATTTATCAACATAAAATTGAATTGTGAACGTCAAAACTGGACACAGTATTCCAGCAGCGGTCGCACCAGTGCCAAATACAGAGGTAAAATAACTTCTCTATTTCAAATTGAGATTCCCCTGTTTATGCATCCTGGAATCGCATTAACTCTTTTGGCCTCAGCATCATACTGGGAGGTGATGCTCAGTTGATTATCCACCATGATCCCCAAATCTTTTTCAGAGTCACTGCTTCCCAGGATAGAGTCCCCCATCATGTCGCTATAGCCTACATTCGTTGTTTCTAGATGTGTACATTTACATTTAGCCATATTAAAATGCTTATTGTTTGCTTGTGGCCAGTTTACCAAGCAATCCAGATTGCTCTGTATCAGTGACCTGTCCTCTTCATTATTTACCACTCCCTCGATTTTTGTGTTATCTGCAAACTTTGTCAGTGATGATTTTATGTATTCTCGCAGGTCACTTATAAAAATGTTAAATAGCATAGAGCCAAGAACTGATCTCCACAAAACCCTACTAGAAACACATCTTCTCAATGATGATTCCCCATTTACAGTTATATTTTGAGACTCATCGATTAGCCAGATTTTAATCCATTGAATGTTTGCCATGTTAATTTTATATTGTTCTAGTTTTTCTTCAAAATGCCACACAGTATCAAGTCAAAAACGTTATAAAAGTCTAAGTATATTATATCAACACTATTTTAATCTTTATCAACCAAATTTGTAATCTCATCAAAAAAGATAAAAAGTAGGTTTGACACGATCTATTTTCCATAAACCTGTGTTGATTGTCATTAATAATATTGCCCTTCTTTAATTCTTTGAGTCCTGAATCAGCTGCTCCATTATCTTGCCTGGATCGATGTCAGAAAGACAGACCTATAATTACTTCGGTCATCCTGTTTACCCTTTTAAAATATTGACACATTAGCTTTCTTCCAGTCTTCTGGAAGTTCTCCAGTATTCCAAGGCTTATTGGAAAAATCAACATTAACAGTCCAGTGAGGTCCGCAACCAGCTCTTTTAAAACTGTTGGATGTAAGTTATCCAGACCTGCTGATATAAAAATGTTTAACTTTAGTAACTGCTGTTGAACATCCTCCTGAGATACTAGTGGAAAGGAAATAGTGTTATCATCACCATGATGAGACTATATCATCTGCTTTTTTCCCAAATACAGAACAGAAATATTTATTGAAGACTTCTGCCTTTTCTGCAGTGTTATTGATAATTCTACCAATTCCATCTAGTAATGGACCAATAGCATTATTAGGATTCTTTTTGTTCCTAATATATTTTTAAAACTCCTTATTGTCCTCAGTGCTACATAGAGTTCACCTTGTGTCCCTTTGCTTCCCTTATCAATTTTCTACAATTCCTAGCTTATGATTTATATTAATTATTATGCAACTTCCTTTTTCTTCCATTTGTTATCTATTATTTTTTAATTTTTTTTATAGCTGCTTTCACTTCCCCTCTAAATCAGGTCGATTTTTTTTAACTAATACAGCCTTCCTCCTCACTTGTGGCTTTTTGGGCATCTAGTAATGTATTCTTAAACAATTCCCAATTATCATTCAAATTTTTCTGATTAAATTCTTCCTCTCAGCTGATTTGTTTCATAACAAAGTTTTCAGCTTTGTGAAATTGCTGAAATTGCCACTTTTAACATTGATTTAGTGAACCAATTTTAGAACCTGTTAGAATTTTGGGGGGTAAATTCCCCAGCATAGAACAGACACGTGTGTGCACATGTCACTCAGACAGATTTAACGGGGTTTATTAGGCTGGAAACGCAAATGCAAAGACTTAAGCCATCTAACATATGGGACTGGTGTTCTTTAAACAACAGCTCTTTACGTGGTAGTGTTAAAGGTCAGAAGTCCATTGGGACCATTCAGGAGCAAGAAGGCCTGCTGGCAAATGGCAGCATTGCTCACCCTCTTGTTAAGGGCAGCGAGCAGCTCCAGCTTTCGTCAGCTTCTCTGAGGGCTGGTCCCCACTATGAAATGTAACCATGTCTCAGCGCAGTTGTTGGCAGGCTTGTTAGCAGACCTGGGGCTGAATGCATGTAGACAAGTCAGCCCCGGGTCAGTGAATGTGATGGCCAACAGCCATGTTCAGACACGGTTACCTTTTGCACTGGAGACCTGCCCAAATGCTCTGACTCCTCTGAGGCTCTCGTGTCATTTTGTTTCTCTGGGCAGGCGAAATGAGGGTCTCTGCTACAGGATGAGCAGGACTTCAACCTACTCGAGCAAGTAACCTCCCCCGTTGTCAGTGCCGCTCCCTAGTCCTGGCTGATTCACACTTATCTGAACCAGGAGGGTCTGGTCTGGGTGGATCTGGGCTCTTTGTAGTCTCATCTTCACAGGAGAATTGAACCTGAGCAGCTGGGATGACAGCAGTGTGAGCTGTAACTGTGCAATGTGTCCCACTAGCCTCCTATTTCACCGGACCAGTGTGATGAGGCTGGGCAATTTGGCCTCTGGCTCCCTGCTTCTCTTCCCCCTTGTTTCTCCCCTCAGGTAGCTGATGAGTTGCTCCCAGTCCCCATCAACTCCTCTGTTACCTATGTCTGCATCTGCTTACATCTCTCCCCGGCAGTGCTGCCCGTCTGTTGGTTCAGCACTGATGGCTCTCCACTGCCCCAGAGGGGGCTGCTGCACACAGGGCCGGCTCCAGGCACCAGCTAAAGAAGCAGGTGCTTGGGGCGGCCAATACCAAGGGGCGGCACTCCGGCCGCTATTGGGGCAGCACGTCCGGGTCTTTGGTGGCAATTCGGCGGCGGGTCCTTCAGTCCCTCTCAGAGCGAAGGACCTGCTGCCGAATTGCCACCGAAGAGTGGAGCGGCGCGATTGCGCTGCCGCAGCTTTTTATTTTATTTATTTATTTATTTATTTTTGCCCCTTGGGGTGGCAGAAAACCTGGAGCCAGCCGTGGCTGCACACTCTCTATCTCCCTGTCCTCCCTTCAGCCAGCCAGTGCCTCTTCATACTGTGCCCCACTTAAAAGGAGTCTGTGGTTTTGGAGACGCTTGTGAAGAAACAGTCACCACAGATTCTGCCCAAGACTTCTCAGCAGCAGGAGAAGGAGGGCCCAGCAGAGCCACCTTGGGCAGCAGAACAATGCAGTTACAGGCAGGAATTCTTCCCATCCCCTTTCCAGGGAGCTGCTGGCAGCCTGGTTGTTCATTGTACAGTCTGGGCTGGGAGCTCCCAATGGACTGACTAGCTGACTCCAGCTGCCACAGACCTTTCCACCCAGATCCCTCTGACATCTCAGCCATGGTCAGTCTGCTCCTTATGGTTGTAGCATCACATGGGAGCAGACAAGGATGTTGGCTAAGGACACACACAAAGTCGCACACAAACAGGTGTCTGGATCCCAAGTGACAGCTGATGATCTTTCAGTCCACAGGCTGTTCCTTTTCCTCCGATCCAAAACCTTTAAGGAGAATCACAGAGATTGAGCAGCTGCCTCTGGCTTGGTGGAATTTGCGTCTACTTATCCCAGGCCTGCTTTGGCCCTCGCTCTCATTTGCAGGAGGCTCTGCAAACGCTCTGTTTGAGCCCATAGCTTTGATCTCCACTGTAAATGTTTCACAAGGACTAGGCTCTTTGTTGTGCGTTGTGCCTAAAGCAGTGCATCTACTTTTCACTGGGACCAGAACATTTCTCCTTGCAGCCTTTGCTCAGCTCCTAAATTGGAGAGGGCCCATGACGTTCTCAGGATTTGTGGAGAAAGCACCTTACGGTTTATAATACTGGATGTGATCACTTTGATACTTTAGCTCCTGCAAGTGCTGCCCTTGGCCATAGAGGTCTCAGAAACATAGCAAAAAGCAGGCATTTGATTGCAGCCTTCAGTTTGTCTGCTCTGTAACTCTCCCTCATGCTACGCTCAGCATCTCTGAACCTGGTCGTCTGGCATGGTGGGACTCTGACTCCTATGGGAGAGAGCTTTACCTGATGATTCATGTTCTGGGATTTGCAGATCCCCTGTTTCAGTTGGACAAATTACCTATTCGGAAAGAATTGACTTGCAGTGTTTGTTACATTGCAATAAAAAGTTTAGTCCTGTCAACTGTCAGCCTTTGTCCCTGGAGGGAGCAGCCCGGAGGGATGTGGTTTGGGTGGCTCTGCTGCTCTCCATAAGTAATGTTCTTTTCCCTTGGAGAAGCAGAATAGACTCTTGAGAGTGCTCTCAATCCCAGCACCTGAATAACCAGGGACTGTTTTTCTTTGTAGGCCTTATCTATCCTGATATGTGCCAAGAAATCTGTGCCTGGAGAGAAGGCACATGTTGACTTATATGTGGACCTCTCTGACCCTCCTTGACGTCTCTCTCATCCCCCACCTGAGGGATTACTGTAAATCTAGCACTCCAGGCAGGACCACTACTACCTGATATGGTGGCGTTCTCTTTTCTTGTTCAGGGACTGGATCCCCCAGGCAGAGCGAGTTCTGTTATGCAGATCCTACAGTGCCTGTCTTTACTTACCACACACACTAGTGCAGTGGTTCTTAACCGGGGGTCCGTAGGCTGTTTTCAGGGGGGTTGCGGGGGCCACAGCTGAAGTCTGGAGCCTTGGTGCCCCCCGTGAGGCTAAAGCTGGGAGCCGCGGGGAGGAAGCCCGGAGCCATGAGCCCCAGAGTACTCCACAGGACTGAAGCCAGGAGCTGCAGGGTCTTAAACTGAGCCCTGGTGCCCCCCGCGGGGCTAAACCCACAAGTCCTGGCGCCCGCTGCGGGGCGAAGCCGGGAGCCGTGGCACTCCCTGTAGGGCTGAAGCCAGAAGACCATGGGCAGATTTGGGGGGGGGCCTCGGGGGGCGTTGTCCCCCCCTCCAAACTGCAGTGCCTTATCCAGAGTGGGGCAGTCCTGAGGGCAGCTCTACCCCCCTCCTCCCCCCATACACATACACACTTCCTTCTCTCCCGCAGTCCCCCTAGACTCTGCCCCCTGGCCAGGTTGGAGGCTGGAGCTGGGTAGTGCGGGGCAGCTGCTGCTTTGGCTGGTGCCATGGAGCGGGAAGCTGCGGCATTCCCTGTCTCCTGCTGCTGCTGGTCACCAGAGTTGTGGCTGCTCCTCAGCTCCCAGCCCCCTTTGACTTCTCGGGCAGCTGGTAAGACCCGCCCAGGTGGGGGTCCCGGCTTCAGGGCCAGCAGAGCCCTTGGTGAGCAGCGACTGCAACAAGGTGTGCCCGTCCCAGCACACAGCTCCAGCTACTCCTCTCCCTGCACCCTGAGCTACATGCCTCACTGCACACAGCTCCTAGCTACCCCCTGAGCTACCCCCTGCCTGCACACAGCTCCTAGCTACTCCTCTCCATGCACCTTGAGCTACATGCCTCACTGCACACAGCTCCTAGGCCCTAGCTACCCCTCTCCGTGCACCCTGAGTTATACGCCTCACTGCACACAGCTCCTAGCTACCCCCTGCCTGCACACATCTCCTAGCTACCCCCTGAGCTACCCCCTGCCTGCACACATCTCCTAGCTACCCCCTGAGCTACCCCCTGCCTGCACACATCTCCTAGCTACCCCCTGAGCTACCCCCTGCCTGCATGCATCTCCTAGCTACCTCCTGCCTGCACACAGCTCCTAGCTACACCTCTCCGTGCACCTTGAACTACATGCCTCACTGCACACAGCTCCTAGGCCCTAGCTACCCCTCTCCGTGCACCCTGAGCAGTTTTCAAACTTTTTGAGCTGAGTCCCCCCCCCTTTGAATTATAATTGTTGGTTGTGCCTCCCTACCCCCCAACCCTGCTCAGGTGATTAAGTCGGGGGGATCCTAACAGGACTGCATAGATAATACCCCCAAGGAGCTAATGCCAAGGCAGGAACGGGAGTGACACCCTGCAGTGAAATATAGAACTGTTTGGGCTGGAAGTTCGGAGGAAGTTCTTAAGAGAGTGGTTTTAGGCAATAGCATAGAACACGGTTGCTAAAGGCAAGTTTGAAGAGTAGCTTAAACGGAGTTCAGACTTCATTGAGAATAACCGGATTTGGTGAACGGGGTCAGAGCCCTGTCCCATAGTCGGATATCCCTGTCTCTTGTGCTGGGCAGTCTTAGGTTCCTGATGGATCTTGGCCACCATCCTGCTTCTGCCAGTGACTGTTGGATGAAATGTAAGAGAAAGTGGCAGCCCTGCCTCCCCCTATTAATGCACCTGTTGTGCAGTGCGGAGTAGACAGGGAAATGGATATAAGACTGTTGAGAAAGGAGCCTCTTCAACAAGAACCCCTGTCATCTGTCCTGGGGATGCTATTTGGCTCCGGATGTCAGAGGGTTGTGTGGCATGTGGCGCTGGGATGTGTGGGGAGGTTTGTACATCTTATCCAGCTCATGAAGTCTTTGTTGTTGTTTTGTTCTGATCCAGGACTTCAGACATGGATCTGTTCCAGGTCTGCACCTTTCTCTTCACGCTGATGTTGTCCAGGGGCAGCTCTTCAGACACAGAGAAACAGAGCATAGACTCTGGGTTGGAAATCTGTATCCTTCTCTCCAGGCCTATGCTTGGGCTGTGAGTGAGTGAGTGAGGGCGGGCGGGGGGAGAACCGCAAGAGCAGTTGACAGGTATTAGAAGGATTAAGCACCGAAGAGGGAAAGGAGTTATTGAGGGGGCCTCAGGGTTAGAATTACGGATAATGATGTAAAAGTGAACTAAGGAAAATGCAGACTGAATATTGGGAACTATTTCCTCACTGTGAGATCTAACACACTGGGGAACAGTCCCCAGGGGCAATGGTGGGAACCACATTAACTGAGTCAGGTAGAGCTGGGCTGAGAAGAGGAATTGCAAAGACCAAGCCTGTGTTAGCCAGGCGATAGGTGATGAACTAGATGACCCTGACTCTGATTGCTCTGATTATGGGATAGCATCAAAACTGCTGAGCTGCCATGTCTTTGCTCTTCTGTAGGGAGGATTTATCTAGGCTCAGTAGTTTGCTTATATAAGACCCATTTCGCTTCATTCTTTTATCCTTGGTTAGCATAGAGGCAGATTCTCAGCTTGGCGCAGAGTAGGTACAGATTGTATTCTAGACAAGAGTTTGAGCCACAGTGTGGTGACCTGTCCTGTGCTCCCAGGGAGAAAAGCACAGTGACCCATAATACACTTTCTCTCCCTGCTTCCAAATACTCTCAGTGAGATTCTTGCAGGAATTGTCAGGGTTTGTCCTGTCTTAGTCCATATGAATTCTCCAAAAATAATCCAAAATCTCCCACAGGCCTGGGATCAAAGCCAAAAGGTCCTATTCCTTCCAGGTCTTAGAGATCAGCCGGGCAATTCTCTTACCAATCAGCACACACTACCCAGTCACTATTGATTACTTCTTCAGCAGGTAAAGTGACTGCACTTTTCAGCCAGATCATGCACTGGTGTAGCTTGGTACTGCTCCATTGACTTCCCTGGAGCTATGCTAGCATACACCAACTGAGGACCTGGACCGTACTTCTCTCTTCTTAGCTTGGGGGGAATCACGCTGGAGTGTGACAATCTGGAGTGCTGTCCTTTAAGTGAACCCTCAAGGAACCAGTCAAAATAATTGCCTAGTTGAAGTGACTTTTAGCTTAAAACTTTAACCAAGTTACACTACAGATGCATGGGGCTATCTCACCATGATTGCCTGACACTGTTGCTATTGGTGAGGAGCTGCTTTGTACATGGTTTCACTCGGCCTGGTCTATGTCTCTTCTGTGTTTATCATTCTTACTGGGCATCAGCAGCTGACATGGATCCTTCCTGTCTGTGCCAGCCTCCCCTGGTGAAGGGTTAATCAGATTGGCATTGCAGGATGCTCAAAGCCCCTGGTGTATTGCAGGAGGTTGGGAATTGACATGAGTTCAGAGTGGCTGTTCCCAGACTGCCAGTCATATCAGTGGGTTGTAAATGTTAAGCTCGATATAAGTGCTTAGTATTTATTAAATGCCCCAAGGGGGTTGTTGGCAGATGTCTGTGTTGCAGGGTTGTTAAAAGCCTGCTCCTGTTTCCCATCTCTGAACTGCTGGAGCGGATAGGCTCAGTCACCATGGAGGCCCCATAAATGATTGGTTGTCCTGGCCTGGGTGGTCTCTCTTCTGGAGCGCTGCATGGATCAGTGCATCCTCAGCTGGAAATCATTGAGTTTGGAGTTGTGGGAGGGAAAAACTGTTACAAGCCCATAAAATGAGATCATGGGGCCGAGCCCAGCTCTGGGAAAGAGGGAAGTGTCCTGTCTGTGGGAGACTACGGGCGGGGGTTCCTAACGGTGTATCTACACTGCCTTTGGGAGTGAGCCTCCCATCCCAGGTCCACAAATGTGTGCTGGCAGGGCTCGTGCTAATGCACTAAAAATAGCTGTGTAGATGCTGCAGTGATGTTGCAGCTCGGGCTCTCGAGCATAGGAGGGTGGGGAGGTTCTGCACAGCTATTTTGAGCACAATAACACGAGCCCCGGCAACACAACTGTGTGCACCCGGGCTGGGAGGCTCGATCCCAGATGCAATGTAGACGTAACCTCAGAGGCTTCAGTGTTGGACGCTGCGGTGCTGTCAGGAAGCAGGGCCTGGTCCAGCAGTGAAGTCTGGGCAGTGGGCGCGATCCTTGACAGAGCTGCAGATAAGAAGCTGTTTGAGGTGAAGCGCAAGGACCAGATGAACGCGCTGAAGAACCTGATTGAGCTCAACGACGTGAACCAACAATATAAAATCATCGACATCATGCTCAAGGGACTCTTCAAAGTGAGCGTCACCCACTAACTGCCGCCCCCATCCCTCCTCTGGGTGCCGCTGGGTGCTCTTTGGGAGCCCTCCCACCAATGGCTGAGCAGGGAGGGCTCAGTACAACTTACCTTTATCCCATGTTCCTGAGGGCGTGTCCCGGCCCAGAGCACCACAATGGGAACGCGACAATGGGTGGGGGGGAGGGGAGAAGAAGGGGGTTGATAAGAGTGAGCAGTGGGGTTGGGAACTGGACCCAAGGTCACTATGGGCGTGAGAAGGCAGGGCTATGTTTTAAAACAGGGTGGGAGAGTCGGGGCAGACTGCACCACCAAGCTGCCGCAGCAGCAAAAAGGAGGAGGGGGAGTGAGAGGAGCCTGGAGCTGGCAGGACACCTGGGGCAGGCAGGAGAAACATCAGATCTGGGAGGCAGATGGATTCACTGATTTCACTTTCTGACTGTTCAGGTGCTGGAGGACTCCCGGGCGGTCCTTATAGCTGCAGATGTGCCTCCAGATGGGCCCTTCCCTCAGGATGAGAAGCTAAAGGATGGTAGGACTTCCTCTCCTTTTAATCCCAGTTTCCGCTTCCAATGCTCTTTCATATTTCTCTCTCCCTCTCAGTTGCCTTTTCAAATGGGCTCAGTGCAGGGGTAACGGGGGAAATTCGATGGCCTGTGTTGTCCAGGAAGTCTAGATGATCTAATGGTCCCTGCTGGCCTTAAAAATCTATGAAACCATTACCGCCTCTCTGGTCAGTCCATGCTGGGAACCCTTTCTCATCCACTTGGCTCTTTGTCCTGCTTCCTGCATCATTGTTGCCAGCATCTAGAAGATCCTGGGATGGGATTGGAGCCAGGGGACTCTGCCAGTGATCTGTGAAGCAGAACAGGATCTGGCTGTTTCTTCTGCATGGCTGATGAAAAGTAAGCACTTGGCATTCTGTCCAGTGTGCTGAACAGGGAGGACACTGGAGACTAAAACAGTTGATTCGGCCACCTCATCTGGTATCCTGTCTTCAACAGTGTTCAATGCTGAATGCTTCAGAGGGAGGTGTAAAACCTCCCATAATGCATCTCTTTGTGCAATGCTATACAGAATGTGGAGGAAGAAATTTCTTCCTGACCCCAGCTAATGATTAGTTTATGACCTGAAGCATGAGGATTGAGAGCCCTTACATTGTAGAGGAACACAAGAACCTCTGTCAATTACCCTCTCTTTAAGCAGTTGCTGGCCAGTAATGGTTTCAGAAGAGAAAATCACTCCAAGGTTGGAGGTGGGGAGAGTTGTATTTTACACTGTCCACAGCCTATGGGCCAGTATCTATGATGGCTGGAGGGTTGATTTATGAGGGAAACAAAGACCATCAGACAACTCCCACCCAGAGAGAGATGCACAGATTGGTATCTGAGGGATGAATTCAGCGCTGTGGGATGACTGAATTGTCTTTAAGAATTTGGCTAAATGATGGCCCGGGGGGGCGGGGAGGCTATGCAAACCTTCTAAAGTACCTGTAGGCTGTAAACGGCAAGCAGAGAGGGAAGGTGAACCAAGGGGGTTTATAACTCTGGCTTAAAAGCAAGAAATTGACCAAGGGAAAAGTTGGGCTGAGTATAAAAACCCACTTCCTAACACCTAGGTCTATTATACAGGAGAGCAGTCTCCCAAGGGGAACGAGTGCTGGAGGCCACATCACTTGAGTTATTTAAAACTAGACTAGACGAGGCCCCTGGCGTTAGTAGTGTAAGGAATAATCCTGCATTGGCCAGGTCTGAGGAGGGCAGAGAAGATACTGCCTGTTGGGGCTCTTCCATCCCTCATCTCTGTCAGTTGGAAAGCGCAGTCTTCTGCTGTGTTTATTAGCGTTCTGCTGAACCAGACCCAGCCAGGGGTGCCCACTCGTTGGGACGTCTGCTGATTGGAGCAGACATAGACAATTAGAAGCCTCCAGTCACGCAGGGCTTGCTGTGTTTGAGGGCACATCCTGCATGTCACCACTTAAACTGGGACTGTCATGGAGTCCTTTTGGCAGCTTGAGAGGCGGACTTTCCCCCTGGCCTGTCCACGCAAGTAGGGGCCACACCAAGAGTTTCTTGGCTGGAAGGCGCTCTCTGCTGGCTTACATGCAGAAGGAAGTGGACATGTGCAACAAGACCCTCTGCTGACTGTCCCTGTGACTCCGCCCCCTAGCCTATTCCCACGTGGTGGAGAACACGGCTTTCTTTGGAGACGTGGTTCTGCGCTTCCCCAAAATCGTCCACCATTACTTTGACCGCAACTCCAATTGGAACAACCTGGTCCGCTGGGGTATCAGCTTCTGCAACCAGACGGGCGTGTTCGATCAGGGACCTCACTCCCAAGTGCTCGGACTGGTAAGGCTCTGCGCTTATCATCCTGACTCCCGGCATGGCCGGCCCTCCTGGAGGCAGGGGACAGGCCGAAGGGATGGGGGGATGACTGTGGTTATTGGACTGGAGAAACGGGGAGAGAAGGGAACTGAGAGAAGAGAGTCGAGAGGGGGAGAGGTGGGGCTGGAGGAGAGGGAGGAATAAGAGAGGTGGGGCAGGGCATGGAGCAGTAGGGGGAGAGATGCTGCTTTCCAGCACTGACTTTCTTTTGATCCACAGATGGCTCAGGAGCTGGGGATTAGTGAGAAATCTCCAGATTACCGGAATCCCTTTAAAACCGACCATTCTGAGGTAAGATGGCAAAACCACAAGTCAGTCCCCATGCACGTTTCCTCCTCCACCTTTATCCCCTGCTGTCAGGGTTCCCTCCCCACTCTGAACTCTGGGGTACAGATGTGGGGACCTGCATGAAAGATCCCCTAAGCTTATATTCCACCATCTTAGGTTAAAAACTTCCCCAAGGCACAAATTCCTTTCCTTGTCCTTGGACGGTATTGCTGCCACCACCAAATGATTTAAACAACCATTCAGGGAGGGGCCACTTAGAGCCCTATCCCCCCCCCCAAAATATCCCCCCAAGCCCCTTCACCCCCTTTCCTGGGGAGGCTTGAGAATAATATACCAACCAATAGGTTAACAAAGTGAGCACAGACCAAATCCCTGGTTTTTAGGACACTGAAAATCAATCAGGTTCTTAAAAGAAGAATTTTATTTAAAAAAAAAGTAAAAGTATCATACCTGCAAGATCAGGATGGAAGATAACTTTACAGGGTAAATAAAAAGATTTAAAACACAGAGGATTCCCCTCTGACTCTGCTTCCCAGTTACAAAACAGGAATAAAATTACCTCTTAGCATAGGGAAAATTCACGAGCTAAAACAAAAGATAATCTAACGTATTTCCTTGCTATTACTTACAATTTCTGTAATTTTAGATGTATCAGTTCAGGATCTTTTTAAGAGCTGGGTTACCTACTTGGTCTCTCTCTTTGTCCTGAGAGCGAACAAAACAAAAAAAAGAGCACAAACAAAATCTCCTCCCCCCCCCCCCCCCCCCCCCCCCCCATTTGAAAGTATCTTCTTTCCCCGTTGGTCCTTCTGGTCAGGTTCCAACTAGGTTAATTGAACTGATTAACCCCTTACAGGTAAGTGATTCTGTACCTCTGGCTAGGAGGGATTCGATGTTACTGCATACATAAAGGTGGTTACCCTTCCCTTTATATTTATGACACCTGCACTGGAGGCAGCTGGTTTGGGAATGGAAAGGCCAAACGTTCGGGGCTGTTGACACCTGGGGTGGAGGAGGGGGAGGATTCTAAGTTCACGCCAAGCCATTTGTGTGGTCCATGATGGCGGCACCATTTGGTGAGCAGTCTGATCATGCCTTTCCCTTCACCTCCCCCCCGACCCATGGAGCAGTGCCGGCAACCCCTCCCTAGAGGGTCTCAATGCTCCAGCTCCAGAGAGTGAATTCCTTTTGCTGCTCAATGCGTGAGATGCCCGGCAGTGCGGGAAAGGCAGGTCCATGCCCTCTGCCGTTTATCTCCCCCTTTGCCCTCAAAGGGCCCACGTCAGGGCCTGTCTGTCCTGTTGGACACAGCTCTTCCTGGAGCCTGGTGCTGTGTCCAGATTGACTGCCGAGTCCTGGTCTTTCAACACAATCCCCCTGTGGGAAAGCTCTCCATAGCTATTGGCACACAGCGGGTCTGGCAGAGAATGATCACGTGGCAGCGAGGCAAGGAGCCAGCCCTGCTGCCCTCGCAAACCCACCTCTCTCCCTTCTCTCTGATAGTCTACATTTGGCCCCACCATGGCCTCGGAATTGGGGGCCCCTTCTGCAGTCTGTGTGGCTAGGAGAGTCGGGACTCTGAGCTTATGGGACTGCCTTGGGCAAGTCGTTTAATCTCTCTATTCCTGAATGTCCCCATCGATAAGATGGGGGCAGTCGTACCTGCCTCACAGAAGTAATTGGGCCCGATTTGCCTCTTGCTTAGCATCTGATCTAAAGCCCACGGGAGTCATCAGGAGTCTGTTCATGGGCTTTGGATTAACTGCTTTCTCCACTGACGTCAGTAAGGCTACAACTGGCAGAGTGGAGACTCTCCCCCTTTACGGATTAAGAGACTTAATTAATTAACATTGTCAGGCTTCCCGAGACCACTAAGGCACTGGGATTGCTTTTCCTGTCTGCACCCGTGCGGCCTGCGGAGCTGAGCTCCTTCTTGCGCTCTCAGTTTTTCCCCAGTGCAGACACGTTCCAGAAGGCCCTGCGAGAGGAGGAGAAACGGAGAAAGAAAGAAGAGAAACGGAAGGAGATCCGCAAGGGGCCCCGCATCTCGCGCTCGCAGTCGGAGTTATAGCGCTGGCACCGGCCTCGTCGCTGAAACCCCTGCTGGCGGGAGATGCCGCGCCTGGAAGCAGAGTGTCCTACTCCCTCAGCAGCCTCAGGAGAAGGCTGGGTGGGTCACCTTTAATTTGTTTAATGGTTTTTGTTTTCCTTTTTTCTGTGGTGTATCGGACAAGGACTGGATTGAATCCTGAGAAGGGACTGGACGCAGCTCCTGGATACAACCCCCCTTGGGGAAGCTCTCCATAGTCATTGGCATACGGAGGGTCTGGCAGAGAACATCCTTTGGGTGCATGCACTGTAGGGCTTTGCTGATACTAACAACGAGACTGCATGGAGGGAGGGAGGGATTAGAGTGGTACCCGCCCCCCTGGAACCACAATGCAGGATACAGGGCATAGTTATACTGGGCAGGTCTATGTTGCAAGCTGCATAGTTATACCGGTCAGAGGGAAAGCATGGTAGGGTGGGTGGTTAGACCAGATACCCACAGGCCTTGGGAACCTTCAGTTACTGGAGAAATACAATGTATCATGTATTAAACACGCTCCCTTTCCCACTGGAAATGGGGGATAGGCGGTGTAACTCAGCAGCTCCAACGGTGATGGCACTTTTGTATGGTTCAATTAGCCAGCTAGTCCCTCCCCTGCCACTTATACCAAATCCTGCATTATTGGAACCTCCATCCACCAATCCGATCTCTCCTTTCTAATGGCTGTTTTATTAAAGAAACATAATTTTAAATCTAAACAGACCATTGGCTGATTTGGATTGGAGAGAGCCAACAGGGGTGAACCCCCACTCATGTAGTGGGAGGCAGCCCGCTTTCCCAGGGCTGCAGGGGGGAAGGTTGTGGTTTGTTTGTTTTTTGAGGGGGGAGTGGGTGAGCGGGCTCCAGAGAGTGTAACATCACTGTAAGACCTCCCAGCAAAGGATCTGGAGTAAAGACTCAGCCTGAACTGCCGCCCCCCTCCCCTCCCCCCCCGCCAAAGTCTCCTTATGCTGGTGGCTTGCATGAGCTGAACTTGTGGTTTCTGGTCTTGGCTCAATTCCTGGCAAACAGGTGCCCACATGACAATCACCATGGCCACTGGCACTCAGTGGGAGCCTTGACAAAAAGACCAAGGATTGAATAAGCTATGGAGGCAGAACTCCTCTTCCCCACCTTCCCCCTAGAGAATCCCACTTGCTCCAGATTTGAGGCACGTTGTTGGGGGGATGTGAAGCCCGTGCTGTGACTACCTTTACTGTAGTTGTTTTGTGGCTAAAGAGGGGACCTCAAACTCCATGGGTCCCAGTTTGGCACTTTCAGTCTCACTAAATTCACCTAGTGCTTTGGGTTGTGGATTTTTTAAATTACCTTTATTTTGCTGTGTTAAAATGAAAAGATACCCACCTACTAGATCACCGTGGCAGGATGACCTGCCACTACATAAACAGGGGGAAGAAAGAGCTGATGATCATGTGTTCTGTCAAAAATGGATTCTTTCCATTGGACCAAGCAACCGACTGTAGATTTAATCGTCCAATCAGAGTTATTGTGAGTGCACTGTTACTGACCTGCTGCCTTACTGGCTCAGAGCAACAAGCCTTCTCTTTTGCATGTGCAGCTATTCCATACAGACATGTTCTTGTAAGTGTACTGGAAATACGCTGGTTTCTGACTGATGTTCATTTTAACTGTCATCAGTAAGGTAAAGGTTAGTGATCCAGCCTTGGGCTCAGTGCAGCTAACGCTGTAGTCCAGATCCTGAGCTGGTTGCCAGTTAAATGAATTTGATGGATCTCATCCAAGTCCCCAGTGGATGTTTGCATGTGAGCCAAATTGCGTGGAGGCTTTGTATCAAGTGGTACTCACTGCACAGGGGCTCACGACTGGAACAGCCGGGGATGCTGCAAGTCGGGATTGATGACCGTTGGCAGAGCTGTGCATGAGTAGCTTGTGCAGCATTCGCCTGGCTCCAGCTAGCGCTATCAGCCCCTCGCTGTCTTGAGCACGAGAACTCAGATTTACTCTCTCAAGATTTGTTTTTGATGTATTTTCAGTCGCTGATCAAATCGCACAGCCCTAGCTTGTTCTTGCTGGGGGATTATCCTTCTGTGGGGAATAAGGGACTCTGTCAGGGGACGCTGTAGTCTGACTTGCTGCCTTCAGGCTATTTTACCCGGCCAGAGATGGGAAATGTCATTTATTTTTAAATGAAGAGCCAGTTAGATTTGTTTTGTTCCTTGGACATGCATTGAAAGGGGAAGCCATTTTTTTTCTTGAATAAATCAGAATTTTTAAAATCAAACCATTGTATCTTGTTAGTGTTTCAATGGGAGCTGTTTTGAATGGGGGCACGCCTGGGGTGTCTCTGGGGTGGGAATGGGCATTGGGGCTGTTGAGAACCTCCTATATTTTAGAGGCTGGATTGGTGCTGAGATACAATCGGAAGAGTTCCCTTGATCCTGTCTGGTTACCTGCTAAATTAGTTATTGTAGCACTTTAAAGACGAATCTTCCTCTAAAATATACTGTCTATATTCCAAAAATCCTGTCCCACAACCACCACCTTCAGACTGACTGACACAAATACCCCTGGGATGTCTCATTTAACATACGCAGTACTATAGCTTCGAGCTTTTTAATGGTACTCTTCCCACACTCCACCAACCTTCCTTGGCATCTAGGGCCAGATTTTCAAAGGTATTTAGGGGCCTAGTGGGATTTTCAAAATACCCAAGCAGGCTAGTCACCTAACTCCCATTGGTTTCAGTGGGAGCCAGGGACCTAACCTGCTTAGGTGCTTTTGAAAATCCCATTAGTGCCTACCACCTGCATCTTTAAGCACTAAATACATTCTAAAATCTGGCCCCTTGTGGCTGCCGTGCTAGATCAGACTAGTGGTCCATCCCCTATGGTTATCCCATCTCCTGTTATGCACCATCAGACCTCTCGTGGGGAAGACGTACAACCCATAGGGCCTGCGCTTACCCCTGCTCCTTGCTGGCTTCTCATGCAGTTGGGGAGAGATTTGTTGCTTGCATCTCTCCTTGTTCTCTTCTCCTTTGTACGTATACCTTTGCCCCCTCTCCCAAAGAAAGGATGGGGCTCCAGGAACCAACGTTCAGGTATTATTTTGTACTGCAGTTGTAGACCAGGACCTCATTGTGCTAGGCATTGTACAAACAGAAGAAAAAAGATGGTCCCTACCCCAAAGAGCTTACAATCTAAAGTATAAGACGAGACGATGGGTAGAGAGAGAGGGAGGGGAATACCAGGAAACAATAAGACAATATTGATCAGCACGACGGGAAGTGTCTCAGCTCACCAGCAGCCTGTTGTAGGCATCACAGTTTTTTGTAGGCATCACAGCAAAAGAGAGTTTCCAAGAGGGAGCTGGAGGTGGACAGTGAGGTGACCTTGCAGATGTTTATTGGGCTCTGGTCCCAAGTGTGAGGGGCAGTACAGGCGAGAGCAAGGATGTGATTGTTTGAAAATGAAACAAGCGGACAATGAAGGCTGGAAGAATGGAAGCAGGAGCTAACATCTCAGTAGTGAATGAGAGACGATAGCAAGGGTGGGGATAGGCTATAAAGGTATCATGATGGTGCCCAGCTGCTGTAGCACCTTGGGTTATGATTGCCTCAGAGCCCACAAGTGATATAAGACTATGCCGGATCACTATTAGCCTGATTTGTCAGAGGTGCTGAATACCCACAACTGGCACTGATTCAATGGAATCTACAGGAGCTCAGCACCTCTGAAATCCAGGTCCTCTATGGTTGGGACCAAGGCAAACAAAGCAGCTGTTGGAAGTGGTGCTCTCCTCCCCGCGCTTGGTACTGACCTTGTGTCCCAGCATGGTGCTTTGGTTGTGCTGCTGGAGGCACCATCTTTTGAATGGATAATGAAATGGAGACCTGAGTGTGGGGTCACTGAAGATCTGATAACACTCTTGCAAAAGCAGGAATACAAATCCCTGGTCAAATTTCAATTTGGGCTAATTTATGTTTGCCTCTCAAGCCGCTCCTGGCATCTGAGTGGGATACAGGTGGCCAGATCCTTCAGAGCCTGGGTGCGAGGGGGATGGAGGAAGACTCTCCCATGTGAGGTGGGCCACTGCTTGCAGTCCCCTCCAGAGTCTGTACTGCAGCAAAGATGCAGGATTTGATACAACAGACAGCTTCATGTGTGCCAGCCCTCAATGACAGCTCTTCCCACAGCCAAGCATATGGCCAGCTAGTTCTATTGCTTGCTTCTACTACTATCATAGGTGGAGATGGAAGGGGGCAGGAAGGCCTGACAGAGTATTTGCTTACCAAGAAGGTATATAGGCTAGAAAGCAATGAGCAGGACCAACAGTCAGCAGTGATGGCACAGCCCCCCATTCTTGAATCTGGCTAGTTGTGATCCTGTCAGCTATCCCACAGTTCCCACAGTCTCCGCTGCCCATTGGAATTCTGGGTTAAGCTCCCAATGCCTGATACGGGCAAAAACATTGTTGCGGGTGGTTCTGGGTACATGTCATCAGTCGCCCCTCCTTCTGTGAAAGCAACGGCAGACAATCGTTTCACGCCTTTTTTCCTGGATTACCCATGCAGATGTCATAACACAGCAAGCATGGAGCCGGCTCAGCTCACCGCCAATGGAACATGGGGAGGAGGGTAGGCGGTTGGTTATACAGTGGATGCAGCGGGGGTCTGTGCTCTTGTTGGCTTTCCTGCAGTTCCAACAGACGCTTCATCATGTCCGTTTGCTCCCCCAACAGATGCTTCATCATGTCCATTTGCTCCCCCATTAGCCTCAGCATCGCCTCCTGCCTCCGCTCTTCGCGCTCATTTAATTATTTCCTGGCCTCTACCACCGAATGCCTCCATGCATTAAGCTGTGCCCTCTCAGGTTATTGTAAGGATACTGCTTCGGTCCCACAGGCATGTAGGATGGATACATTTCTCCAAGCCAGAACATAAACACCATGACGCCAATAAAGAGGAAGAAGCGACTGCGCATGATGTGCCAGGATACCACAGTGGGGGACGTGTCAACACGGGTCCGGAGAAACGTCTCAAAGCTCCAGTGTAACGGCTCTCCCCAGTTTTGTCTCAGACCGTAGTCCCACTGATACCAGGGGTCTCTCTCATGATGAGATCGGTCAGGAAGTTTGGGATAATCACCATACCCCATGCCATCATCCGGATATGGCTCATAGTCCTCCACCCTCATGTTGTATTTCTTAGCAGCAGCTGCCCTTTCCTCTGGGGTCTTGGGGTAAATTCCAGGCATCAAGTGCTTGGGCAAGCCTGAAGCTGCTCGGGCCTCCAGTGCGGGAGGACTGCATGAGCTCAGAAATCATGTCATCGCGAGTGTGTTTTTTTCGCCTTCTAATCTGCGATAATCTCAGGGACGGAGACGATAGGGGGAGCGTAGAAACATTGTACGCTCTACGATTCTGGGGGGACTGCATGGTCACCTGTGCTGCTGAGTTTGCCACGCTGACCAAACAGGAAATGAAATTCAAAAGTTCTCGGGGATTTTCCTGTGTACCTGGCTAGTGCATCGGAGTTCATAGTGCTGTCCAGAGCGGTCACAATGGAGCACTCTGGGATAGCTCCCGGAGGCCAATACCATCGATTTGCATCCGCACTACCCCAAATTCGACCCAGCAAAGTCGATTTTAGCGCTACTCCACTCGCCGGGGAGGAGTACAGAAGACGATTTTAAGAGCACTTTAGGTTGACGGAACGGGGTTGGTTGTGTGGACGCATTCATTATAAAATCAACCTAACGCGGCTAAATTCGACCTAACGCCGTAGTGTAGACCAGGCGTCTGTATCTGACTTTCCACCAGCATGCGTTTGCTCAGAGGATGCCATGAGCAGCATTCCGCAAATCATTGCACCTATTCCCTCATCGGAATCCAATCTCTTATGGGTTGGTAACTGGTTAAAAGATAGAAAACAAAGGGTAGGAATAAATGGTCAGTTTTCAGAATGGAGAGAGGTAAACAGTGGTGTCCCCCAGGGATCTGTACTGGGACCAGTCCTATTCAACATATTCATAAATGATCTGGAAAAAGGGGTAAACAATGAGGTGGCAAAATTTGTAGATGATACAAAATTACTCAAGTCTCAGGCAGACTGTGAAGAGCTACAAAAGGATCTCTCAAAACTGGGTGACTGGGCAACAAAATGGCAGATGAAATTCAACGTTGATAAATGCAAAGTAATGCACATTGGAAAACATAATCCCAACTACACATATCAAATGATGGGGCCTAAAGTAGCTGTTACCACTCAAGAAAGAGATCTTAAGAGTCATTGTGGATAGTTCTCTGACAACATCCACTCAATGTGCAGCGTCAGTCAAAAAAGTGAACAGAATGTTGGGAATCATTAAGGGATAGATAAAACAGAAAATATCGTATTGCCTCTATATAAATCCATGGTACCGCCACATCTTGAGTACTATGTGCAGATGTGGTCACCCCACCACTAAAAAGATATATTGGAATTGGAAAAGGTTCAGAAAAGGTCAACAAAAATTATTAGGGGTATGGAGCGTCTGCCAATATGAGGAGAGATTAATAAGACTGGGACTTTTCAGCTTGGAAAAGAGACGACTAAGGGGAGATGTGATTGAGGTCTATAAAATCATGACTGGTGTGGAGAAAGTAAATAAGGAAGTGTTATTTAATCCTTCTCATAACAAAAGAACTAGGGGTCACCAAATAAAATTAATAGGCAGCAGGTTTAAAACAAACAAAAGGAAGTATTTTTTCACACAACGCACAGTCAACCTGTGGAACTCCTTGCCAGAGGATGTTGTGAAGGCCAAGACCATAACAGGGTTCAAAAAAGAACTAGATAAATTAATGGATAGGTCCGTCTATGGCTATTCGCCAGGATGGGCAGGGATGGTATCTCTAGCCTCTGTTTGCCAGAAGCTGGGACTGGGGGACAGGGAATGGATCACTTGATGATAACCTGTTCATTCCCTCTGGGGCACCTGGCATTGGCCACTGTCGGAAGACAGGATACTAGGCTAGATGGACCTTTGGTCTGACCCAGTATAGCCGTTCTTATGTTCTTTTTGCCTCCTGGGACACGATGCAGAGGAGTTGGGAAGACAGATGAGAAGGAGCAGTTGCAAATGACTGAATATAGGATCACCCTTTGAAAAACATTCAGCCCCTTTGTCTTAGAGGGTCTCATTTTTGCATAGCTACTCATGTTACAGATTGGTTGCTCCACTCTGCAAGGGAAGGGGTTTGCCTGTTAAGATTTCTGTCTCCTTGCTCTGGTCAAACATGGTCCATCTGCACTGCTGAGAATCCATGGGTAGGAATTCATTTTGGAAATCTCTCCATTCACGTGTCTTGTGCTAACAGCTGGTCTTGCAGAGTTAAATTTCAGCTGTGTCATATACAGGGAATGGGGTGGCTGTGCCACCTGGTGGTGTGATCACCTCATCTTATATTATACTAAGCAGAGTTGGGTCTGGTTTGGAAAGTAGTTGGGTGGGAGACCTCCCAGGAAAATCCAGGGTGCTGAAGGAAGTATTGTTTGTAACTGATGGTGGTCATCTTTTAAGGTCTATACTAAACCAATGCCCCAGAATAGTGCTAGAAGAGCAGTGTTGTGGTTGTCTTTCAGATGGCATACAAACAGAGAGGCTCTAAATTTTAATGATAATCAGAACTCTAAACAGAGCCCGTGGCACTTTCCATAAAAGTAGGGGTGTTAGCCAGACCATTGGGGCTACATTTTAATTGAGAAGTTACATTCTGCTGATCAAAGCTCCCCCTGAAATTTCAATTGGATGCTATTGTCTTCACTCCTTGTCCTGAACTGTTGTGTAAAGCTACTGTTAAATGCCTGCTCTATTTCACTTCTAATTATCGTTACTATCAGCGGCGGCTCCAGGCACCAGCGCTCCAAGCACGTGCCTGGGGCGGCAAGCCGTGGGGGGCACCCTACCAGTCCCTGCATGGGCAGCAGTCAGGCTGCCTTCGGCGGCTTGCCTGTGGGAGGTCCGCCGGTCCCGCGGATTCGGCGGCAATTCAGCGATGGGTACCCTGAAGCCGCAGGACCGGCGGACCTCCCGCAGGCAAGCCGTCGAAGCCACGGGACCGGGGATCTCCTGCCGCCGAAGGCAGCCTGCCTGCCGTGCTTGGGGCGGCAAAAAAGCTAGAGCTGCCCCTGGTTACTATTTTTTCATATAGAGCTATAAGCTTATGCAGTACTTTACTTCTAGATCTATGTTTTCTACCCCGCAGAACTGACTCTCAAACTATGACCAACACAAGGCACGGGCAACGATTCAGGACGGGGAGGATGTGGGGATTATTAATGAGGAAAAGAGAGAGGAGAGATGGCTGGACAAAGATTTGGAAGAGTATACCTGACAGATGATGACGGAGATACTGTAGTAGGAAAGAAGGATATAGAGCTGGGGGAGGGGGAAATGCAGAAAAAAGGAACAGTAAAGTAAGAGGACTGGGAAGAGTTTAGATGGTGGGTGGGTGGGGAGTTGCTAAGGGAAAGTGAGAGCAGAGGTGTAGGTGGGGAATTACATAAGGCCTTGCATATTAACATGAGCTTGAATTGGATGTGTTGAGACAGGAAGCCACAATCATATGAAGGCATCACTATGGAGCAGAAGGAGACAAAGATGACATTATTAGTGGTATTTTGGACAGGTTGAAGAGGAGAAGGTTACAACAATAAGGGCAAGAACTGACCATGGTTTTAATGGTGGGAACAAGAAGGAAAGAGTGAATTCTGGTGATAATTAAGAGGAAGAAGAAACAGAACTTAGCGAGAGCCTAAGTGGTGGGTGTGTTCCTGGGAACATGAGGGAAAAGGCAGGTTAGAAAAGATCAGAGGCAGTGAACTGAATGTGGTTAGACTCCACAGAAAAAGGGGTCTTAGCAAAGAAGACAATCCAGCATGAGAGCGCTGAATTAGAAGAGGAGCTGTGACAGAAGGGACCAAGAGATGACTGGAGAGCTAGGGAGGAGAGCCAGGAGAATGGAGTGATTCATAATACAAAGGCTGCAGTGAGCCTGGAAAGAGGTTTTTAACTATATAGAGAACGTGTATTTCAGGACCTATGGGAGGCTCATGTGGAATGCACCATGACCAGGTGAGGCACAGGCAGCTGCATGAAGCTGGTTTAACCTTAAACCAGCCAGAGGGCCTAATGTTCTTCTTATTTTACTCTAGTGAAACCCCAATGTACTATTGCCAGCCCCAGGCATTCAAAGATCATGAGTCAGGTCCCCAAAAAACACGGAGATTGGCTTTAAAATCATGAGAATTAAAAAACAAAAATTAAATTTGACTTCTGGTTTCTGAGCCTATGGAGCACTCAGGCACAGGCGCCAGCTTCCTCATTTCCCCCAGGGGGGCTAGATCCTTGCTCTGCCCCAGGCCCCGCCCCACTCCACCCCTAGCCCCAAGGCCCCACCCCTGCCTGCTCCACCTCTTCCTGCCCCACCTCCTCCCCTCCAGCGTCTCCTGCACCCCGCTGTTTGGGAGGCGGCGCTGATTGGCAGGGCCGCCAGTGGGTGCTGAGCACCCACTATTTTTTCCCCGGGGTTTCTCTAGCCTCAGAGCACCCATGGAGTCAGCACCTATGCACTCAGGTCACCTTTGCAATATTTTCTCTGCTACCAGGAAGGCTAGAAACTTACCCTTTTTATATGAAAGCTGAGATTCTCACATAATCACTTGCCTCCAGGATCTGGGGCAGTAAGTAAAACACCAAATATTAGGAGACATGATAAAAATTGAGAAAATTGGCAACAACAAGACCTCTGACTTCACTGGAATTACTCTTCGTTTCGGGTAGTTTTCACTGCAGCATTAACTTGGGTGACTGGCACCTGAATTAGCCTAGCCTGGGCATGAGTAGCCATACTGAAAAAACATATCCAAGCTACTGTGTCCTTACTGGGTGCTGCACTGTGGTAGCTCTTGCCATGAGGGCATGCTACTGGGCCAAAATTACCCCGTTGTCATTATATTGGGGGCCTGACTTGAGATTTTTGAATGCTTCAGTTTGGCAATACATCCGTGCCTCTCGCCTGCCTCGCCATTCCCCCATCCCTCGCCCACCCCTTCACCTTCCCTGTCCCTTGCCATCACCACACCTGCGGCCCAACACCTCCCTTGCCTTCATCACAACCACTGTCCCCCCCCCCGCCTTCACCACACCCGCTGCCCACGCCCTCTCTTGCTATCATCACACCTGCAGCCTGCCCATCCCCATCCCCCATGTCACCACACCTGTGCCCACCCCAAGGCCACTTCGCCCTAGGCCCTGACTCGTCCTGTCTCTTTAAATCCTATTTCGGGCCAATGACTAATCAGCGTTCTGTCCCCGCCCCCTCATGAATATTCCACCTGGGAAGGAGGCAGGGCTCTGCCCCGTATGCTAATCGCAGCTGCTGATCGCTGACGCGCAATCACACCACGAGCCGCCTTGCCCGCTGATTGGCCGGTGGAGACCTGGTCTCATTGACAACAAGCCGAGGAAACGCGCGGCCCTGGCTCCTGGCACGCAGGTGGGGGCGGGGCTGGCCCAACATGGCGGCGGCAGCGGGTGCTGGGAGCCTGGGCTGAGGCGGTGCCCGGCTGGGGGAGGGTTGAGGCGCTGGGCGCACGGCGGGGGCGGGCCCGTGTGCGGAGCCGGGATGGAGAGCCGCGAGCTGGGCATGGAGGCCATGGAGACCCTGACCGAGCTGGGGGACGAGCTCACCCTGGGGGACATCGACGGTGAGAGCGGGGAGTCCGCAGGGCAGGGAGCCTGGGTTGTGCCCGCCCCTCTGTGGGGGTGCCTGGGGGCACTGACATAGGGGAGCCCCGGCTGTGCCTGCCCCTCTGTGGGGGAGCCCGGGGGCGCTGCCAGAGGGGAGCCCGGGCTGTGCCCGCCCCTCTGTGGGGGTGCCTGGGGGCACTGACATAGGGGAGCCCCGGCTGTGCCTGCCCCTCTGTGGGGGTGCCTGGGGGCACTGACAGAAGAGAGTCTGGGCTGTGCCCACCCCTCTGGAGTGTCCCTGGGGGTGGTGCACACACTGCATAAATCACCTGTGGAACTCATTGCCAGGGGATGTTGTGAAGGCCAAAAGTGTAAGGAGGTTTAAAAAAGAACTAGATAAGTTAATGGAGGATAGGTCCATCAATGGCTATTAGGCAGGATGGACAGGGATGTAACCCCATGCATTGGGCGACCCTAAACCTCTGACTGCCAGAAGCTGGGACTGGATGACAGGGGTGGATCACTCCATAATTGTCTTGTTCTGTACGTGTCTCTTGGTGCTCTGGTACCGGCCACTGTCAGAAGACAGGCTACTGGTCTAGATGGATCATTGGTCTGACTCAGCATGGCATCTCTTATGTTCTTACGTGGTAGGTGCATGGGGGGGGGGCACTGACATATGCCCAGGCTGTGCCCACCTCACTGGGGGGTATACCAGGGGGCACTACCATGTGTGTGGAGAGAGGTGCTGATATGTGATTGGGCTGTGGTTGCTTCTGATGGTGGCCTCAGCATGTGTGATTTTAAGTTTTGTACACTCCCCTCTAAAGTATGTAGTGGGTGTATGGCCAGCTTGTGGCCCCCCTTTCTCTGATGGGGAGAGTGATGTGTGTGTCAGCTTAAGCCTGTGTCTTCCTCCACAGAGTAGCTGGCAGGGGAATGGAATGTGTGGGGTTTACTAACGCACATGTGGCCATTCTGTGCCCATCCACTCTGGGGTGTGTAGCATAGGTGTGATGTACATGTGGCAAGCCTGTGATCACCTGCACAGTATCTAGTGGGGCAAAATCATTCAGTAGACTTGCAGTGTGTGTCGTAAAACTTGCTCCTTTAGATATGTCACTTCCTCTTACGATATATGTATTGATGTGAGGCCACCCCTGCAGTCCTGGATACATGTGCCTGCCTAGACAACATTTATGTGCCCACCTAGGAATGTCTGCCTGTTATAGATATGAGTCATGTGTGGTGAAACTGTCCCCATCCCACCCCAGGCAGGCATGCAACATGTGTGTCCCTATTCACTGGTCTTCCCATGATGTGCCTGCAGCATCCTGTGTGCCTCCCTGTGAAACAGTACTGACATGGTATGGCTAGCATGGTAGCTGCACCCTAGAAACCTGCTTTCTGTTAGCGTCAGGGGACTTCCTTAGGGGATAAAGGTGTGCCTGCTTGCTTCCTTCCTGTATCCCTACTGACTACATTGTTGTATTATGGGTGTGTAGACTGTCTCTCAGAGCAGCATGTATACCACTCTGTCAGCTTAAGACACTTATTTAAGAGTTTACAATGTGGAACTCTATCTAAAAATGCTGCTACTTTGATGTGTGGGAGCAGTCCTGTCACTTGATGAACAATCCTGTTTAACTTGTACCCATTGTGGTGGTTTTTTTAAAAACATTTTTAGAGGGACTGACTCACTGTGGGTGGCGCTTAGATACCCTGGTGGTGAGTATAGTATAGGAACTATATGGAAGATATTAGAATAGTGCCTTTCATTCTAGGACAGGTGCTCTGTCCCAGGTCTAGTAGGTCCCGTCCCTTTTTTCTAGTTCTTGCTTTTAGCTTTTTGCCAGTACTACCCTGCAGTAATAGGGATTAAAAATATCTTTCTTAGAATCAAAGAAACTAGAGATGGAAGAGCCCAATTAAGTCACATCATCTTTCTCCCAGCACCACCCTTGCTAAAATCAAGACTTGGCTGTTTCCAACAGCATATTCCCCAGGGCTTTTTCAAAGTCCGGTTCAAATGACTCAAGTGATTAGGCTTCCACTGATTGCTATGAGAGGTTATTCTACAGATCATGTACCTTACTGTTAGAAACGTTTTCCCTTTGTTCAGTTTTATCCTGTTGCTCCTTGTTACATCTCTTTGGATCACTCTAAACATTTCCATCTCTTCCTTACTGTTTATACTCTTCATGTTTGTAGAGAACTCGGGTGGCAGGGCAGTGCCAGAGAGGAGGGGAATCTACTTTCCAGCAACTTGGGGCAACCAAAAACTTAGCTTGAACAAATGAGAGCTAATTACTTACTGCTTGACAAACCGCTCTTGTTGACTCCCCAGGGGCTGAAAATGAAAACTGACCTGCAGAAGACAGTGGAGATTTGCCAACCTGGCCTGCTATTGGGCTAACGGCCTTTTCTTGCTTTGCTCACCAGTTGTGCCCTTGGGTGCATGTGGCTGAGGCAGTGGGTGTCTAATGGGTGCAACACAGGCTTGAGTCAGATGTCCTTGAGTAATAACTGCAACTGATTTGCAGTGTAGCCTTGGGCAAATCAGTTGTTATTTCTCTCTGCTTACCAGTCTGTAAAATGGGGTTCATATTCTTACCTTACAAGATTGTGATAAGGCTTAATTACAGTCATTAATGGTTGTTGATGTACACTGAAGATTTAGTGTTACTCCATGTGAGCATAAATAATATATGGTCTCCCTGAGGAGCTGCATGGGATGCAACTTACAGCTTGGACACTGAGGCAAGACGCAATTTCTAATCAGTCTGCAGTCAGATGTTCTGGTCGCACTCATGATTAAGTGCAGTTCAAAGCAAAGGAGAAGCTTATGAGGGAGGGAAGGGAAGCCCAGGAGCCTTTCTTCCTTCAACAAATTGTGGTTCTAGGTCAGGGGTAGGCAACCTATGGCACGCGTGCCGAAGGCGACACGCGAGCTGCTTTTCAGTGGCACTCTCACTGACCGGGTCCTGGCCACTGGTCCGGGGGGCTCTGCATTTTAATTTAATTTTAAATGAAGCTTCTCAAATGTTTTAAAAACCTTATTTACTTTACATACAACAATAGTTTAGTTATATTATAGACTTATAGAAAGAGACCTTCTAAAAACGTTAAAATGTATTACTGGCATGCGAAACCTTAAATTAGAGTGAAAAAATGAAGACTCGGCACACCACTTCTTAAAGGTTGCCGACCTCTATTCTAGGTGTTTAGCCACTGATTTCCACAAGCTCAGTGGTTTGACTTTCTTTAAAACTTGGCAGCAAAGGTGCTGTTTAATGTTAATTTTTTGTATTTAATAGAAATCATTTGAATAGATTATTTAAAATTAAATTTGAAATTGCCAGATTTATTTTTAAAAATAAACCTGTATTTATTTAAATAGAAAAACCAAATTCCAGTCACCATCCAAGGAGGGGAGAGAAATATAATTCAAGCATTGGACTAGTTCTTTGCATTTGTTTAATTGGTAAAGAGCTCAGCTTCTTCACTGATGTGAGTGTGGTATTAAATCATAGGTGGACTTAATGTCACAACATTTTGTTGACGTTTTACTGGTACTGGGTTGCCTAGAACTGTGTTCTGTAGTACCTTGTCTTGTTCCTCTTTAGTGGTTCACTCCTTTCAAACACATAAGGGCATATATAATCTTTGCAAAATAATAGATTAATCATTTAGTTGCTAGCTGTTGGCAGCCTTCCATATTCCTGAAATCTTATTTTCTGGCTTATGCAGTTTGCGTGGTTATTTTGCAGGTTTCCTCTCTCCTTCTTTGCTTTGGCAAATAGGTTTTAGGAAGGAGAGTTGTCATCTGGCTTTGTGTTTCTTACAATTCTTTGTATTATTTTATTCTTCTTCTTGTACTTTTGCTAGCAAAGCTATATAGTTTTTGGAAAATGTGTTTGTTCCATATGCAGCCTAATGTCCTGAAATTCATCCTTTGGGGCTTTTTTGTTTTTGACTTTTTGGTCAAATTCAGGTTAAACAGCACTCGGTTACTGATAAAAGTGGGATTTGACTTGTTGATGAAGCAATATATTAAAAAAAAAAAAAAAAAAACTTCCTAAGATTCCAAGTCAGTAACTTCAGAATTGTGAATAAACGCTCTTTAATACAAAATAGTTGAAAATCAGCTCCTAAATAGGAACTACTGTGCCAGAACAAAACCTTGTCCAATTTAGACCTGTTTCCTGCCTCTAATAATAGCCACTGATGGAGTCTTCAGAGGAAACTGAAAAGCCTTGTTGTGTAAGACTACAGTGATAAGCATGGTGGGTATTTTATTCCTGACCCCAGCGGGCGATCAGTTTGACAGGTTATGCGGATAAATATCTTTTGTCATTTTATCCACGTTAGCACTGCTGTAGATGTTATCCTTATTTACAAATGTTTAATTCTCTTGACATTTTCCTACGTGCTTCAATAGTATTTTGTGACAGGTTCATTGGATGCTGCATAAAAATGTATGTCCTTCATTCATCTGGCCAAAACCGCAGTTAGTTTTATTAGTCTTTTGCCCCATCTGGTAGCTGTTTCCCTCAGATAGCTGATGTGCAGATGGAAAGTAAATTATTGGGCCTCTTGCAGCCAAAGTAACAGCAACTTATTCTCAATGTATAACTAGGCTGAGAAGGGAAAAAGAATCCATTTGGGCCTCCCAGACTTGACAGTTTTTTTCTTTAAAATAGATTATCCTCACTCTTGGGGATTTATCCCATCAATTTACTGATATGCCCATTGGGTAGAAGTGAGAAAAGTGAGAGAGATTAATATGGTAAAAGGCATAGAGGATGCAAAGATGCTGGATAATATTTACTTGCTTTTCTGCCATGGAGGCTGTGAAAATTAATTAGTTAATATGTACGTGGCATTTTGGAGTGAAGTCTTATATAAATGCGGAGTATTAAGAGCTCTTCTGCTGTGTCTGTACAAACTGAGCCAACCTCTTATGAAAAGCTCTTTTTTCCCCTATGCCCTTACCTAGCCACCAAGGCAGCCTTATGGGCTTGTTGCACCTCTGCAGGATAAAATGGAAGGATCTCTAGGTTAGATCCTTTTAGGGAGCAGCGATGCTTTCATTTCTAATGTCTTATTCTTTGTTTTCATTGTTAATGGATCAATGCTTGCATTAGATTAATGGTTGCTGTAGAACTCTAGCCTGGTTAGATGCGACATTTATTGCAGGAGATCATGAGGCATGTTTATTTTTTAAATAAACACCTTTTAAAAAAAAAATCAATCTAAGAACTAAATGTGGGCATTCGCTTCCTCTCACCAAAGCCCTGTAGGATGATGGTTCCGCTAGGTTTTGTCTTTCCCTTAGGTTTAAATTTTAACTTGTGCTGAATTCTTGTCCAAATTTCCCCACTTCTGAGGTGCTTATTGAGACAACTACCATTTATTCCCTTACGCTTCCCTAAAAGCTTGGTGGGAGAGTAACTGTTGGGTGGGGCTCTGCAATTGTTTTGTTCTTATATGACATCTGATTGTCTCGGAAGGCAGCTGTGTTAAAATGTGGGTTTTGTAATGTCTGCGCTCGTTTTGGAGATGGCTTTATTAATTCTTGTTTGCGTGGGAGTTGCGGAACAGGCTGCCATCAGACTCTTCTTATGCAGCTCTTCCGCATCTCACTCCTGACTGTAGCAACCTCCTCCCCACCACTGTTCCAGATGTGACCCCTTGCTGTCTGCAAATACTACTAAGTGTGTGTCATGTAGCCTCTCCTATTCCAGTCCCGGATCATCCTGAACCTCTGCCCCCTCCTTCCCACGCTCACATAAGCTTCAGAGTCCTGACCTAATGATGGTGGAGGAATGGAGCAGCATGAGGATCGCACTTAAAATGTTTTCTTATTCTTTTCAGAGATGCTGCAATTCGTCAGCAACCAGGTCGGGGAGTTTCCGGATCTGTTTTCAGAGCAGTTATGTGGCACCTTCCAGAGCAGTGGTGGAGGTAGCAGTGGTGGAACCTTGGACCATCCACTGCAGAGCTCATACAGCCAGGCACAGCTGCAGTCCTTCCCATCCACCGCTGCCTCTCCCCAGCTCCAGGCTGTGCAAGTCAAAGTGCCCCAGGCAACAGCACCTGCCCCTCAGCGGTCTGCACCCCTCCTTCAGCCTCGTCCCCAGCCCCAGCTCCAACAGCAGACTGTGATGATTACTCCAACTTTCAGCTCTGCTCCCCAGACCAGGTTCATTCAGCAACCGCTAATATACCAGAATGCAGCCACGAGTTTTCAAGGTAGCGCCTGGGGGCTCAGAACACTGTTTTTTGTATTGTTGTCACGAAAAAAAGCTACTTTTCAAAGAAAACTTAGGCATGATGGCTCTAGAGGATGCTGTTTGCCCAATAATTCTAATTTATGACCTGGTCTTTGGGAAATCACTGGTACTGCATGAAGAGTTTCAATCTAAATGAAGTGTACTTTAATTCAGATTCAATGGGCAAGACAGGAAAACTCTAGTGTATGGGTTTCTAGCTCTTTTCGTATGATCTACTTGTGACTCATCTACACTTGCTCGCCTCAAAAGTGGCCCCACAATCCTTTGCATTGGCTTCTTGGCGGGGCTTTGTAGATGGTGCTTTAGAAATTATGTCACAGTTTACTTTTGTAGTGCTTCTAGCTGTGGGAGCAAAGGATAAACCCAGGACCTGAACTCTCATTCTCTCCCACGTGGCAGTATGTTTTGCCACTCGAAGGTTGAGCTGTCTTCCCGCTGTGACACTGCATCCAGGGCAATAAAATAAGGGACTAAGGCATGTGGTATGAGGGTTCAGGTACTCAGAGTTAATGCTTTTGGTGAGTAGGGGCACTTCCCAGAAGGTTTAATTGGAAAACATCTTCCCTTAGTGCCTGGGAGCCCTCGTCATGGACCAGGACTCCCCTGAGCTAGGTGCTGTACAAACACAGAACAAAAAGCCCCTGCCCCAAGGGGCTAAACTAATAAAAATAATGAGCCCTCATTAAGGTCAGTCATCATAGTTCTCTATTGCTTAGGCATCAGATTCTGTTCTCATTTCAGGTGCTAAGAGCTGATGCAAGGGATAAGTCACAGGGAGTACTAATGGCAGCATTGTAGGGAAGGCCGGGCCAGAGACTCTGGTATAATTAAAACGTTCAGCAGATAAAAGGGTGCCCAACCTCTTCCTCCCATGCTCTTGCCATTCAGCTGCTGCCAACTGGTCCCCAGTGCATCCCAGATTCTTTTGTGGTAGGCCCAGTGCCATCAAGGGAATTTGTATGATCGTTCACAAGGTAGTGGTGGTGCCATGAGTTACCTACTCAGCCATTTACAGTTCCTGGGTGTGTCAACCCCCAGACTGAGAGCCTCTCTGCTGTGCTATCCCTCACATCTTTTTCTCCTTTTCAGTGCTTCAGCCTCAAGTTCAGAGCCTGGTGACATCCTCCCAAGTTCAGCCAGTCACCATCCAGCAGCAGGTGCAGACTGTGCAGGCTCAGAGAGTGTTCACACAGGCTGCCAATGGCACCATCCAAACACTGACCCCTGCCACAGTCCAGACAGTAGCTGCTCCTCAGGTCCAGCAAGTTCCAGTAAGTAAAAATATGGAATATACAAAGAAGGGAGTGCCTAGTGCCCTCAGCAAATGCAGTGTGGACAGTACTGGATTTACCATGGCGCCGGGCCCACGGTCCAAAGGGGGCCCAGCCCGCTCTTCTCCGCCCCCACTTTCTCCTGTGGGGGCAGAAGCTTGATGCTGCCGGCTCCTGCTGCAGGAGGGCAGCCTCCGCCAGGAGCGGTGCCAGGGTTTTTGCCGCCCTAGGTGGCAGCGCTCCTCCTCTGAGCATTCAGGGGGTCTGGGGTCTTCGGCGGCGGGGGTCCTTCCGCTCCGTGTCTTCGGGGCACTTCGGTGGCAGGTCCCGGAGCGAGTGAAGGACCCGCCTCCAAATTTCTGCCGAAGACCAGGAGCAGAATTTCTGCCGAGAGCGGCAAAATGCCGCCCCCCCAAATCCTGCTGCCCTAGGCAACCACCTAGGGTCGCCTAGTGGAAGCGCCAGCCCTGGCCTCCGCCAGCAGCCAAGCTCCTCCCCCACCTCTTCCCCCAGCGTGCTCCGTTCCTGCCCCTCCCCCTGCTGCCAATCAGCTGTTTGCTGGCAGGAGGGAGGGGGAAGAGCGGAGCCTCAGTGCACTCCCCACTCCAGGGAGGAGGAGCAGAAGAGGCAGGGGCGGGGCCTTGGGGAAGGGGCTGGAATTGGGGCATACCCCCTCCAGCCCTCTGCCGTGAGCACCCCCACGACCTCAGCCCACACCCCCAGCCCTCTGCCCACCCTGACCCCTGCACCCCCCTCACACAGCCCCAGCCCTGACCCCTGCACCCCCTCACACCTCCCCAGCCCCCTGCCCTGACGCCTGCACCCCCCCATATCCCCACCCCCATCCTGAGCACCAAATGGGAGCTCCTGCACCCCTCCCATTCCCACCTGCACTCCTTGCACCAAACAGGAGCTGCCCCAGGTAAGTGATCCACACCCTAACCTCCTTCCCCAACACTGAGACCCCTCCCTCACCCTAGCTCCTGGCCAGACCCCGCACCCCAACATTTTTTTACAATATTTGGAAAGATCATTAAGTGGTCCCTCGAGACCCTCCGTGATTTTCAAGTGGTCTGTGGAAAAATAAGTTAGACTACAAGAACCATCAAGGTACCTCACTTTATTTTCCTTTACTTGCTATTACTTATAGGAAGAGGATGAAGAAAAAAAGAATGAAAAATGGGGGTGGGGGAGATAAGAGAGAATGTTCTTTTTCTTGGCTGGGTCCCAAGGAGGGGCCCCAAAAATGAAGCTGAGCACAGGGCTGGGGGGCCCCACTAACTCTAAATCCACCACTGGCTGTCATGTCACCTGGGCTGGGGATACTGTGTCAGCTGATCCGCACAGTCTCCAACCTACCTGGGCAGTACAGCAGACATGGCCCTGCCCACTAGCTCCTCTCCACTCCCTAGCGCACCCACCACTTGCTTCCCCCTCCCCCCTGCTTAAAAATGATTGCTTGCCCCTCCCCCCCCGGCTTTTCTGGCAGCCCTGTTGCCAGATATCCAGTTTTAGACTGGAAACTCCAGTAGAAAACGGGACCTGGAAACTAAAAGTCTGGTTATAGGAGTAACCACATTAGCCTCCGCTCCTCCCACTCCCAACACCCACCCCAGAGGGCTGGAAGAGAACCTGTCCTGCTGCTGTGGGAGGAGGGGCAGCTCAGTGCACAGAGAGATGAAGAGAATGGACTAGAACCAGGTAGGTACCAGCTCTGCAGGGGCGGGGTGAGGATCCTCTTTACCTCCTCCCCAGCCCTGCTGCGCTTGCAGTTTACCCCTTGCTCCAGGGACCAACCCTAGCTCCCGCCCCACTGTGCTTTTGCGCCCAGCCCCTTTTACAATCATTCCCCAGGGTGGCCCACAAATATGTTTGGCATCGGGCCCACAAAAAGTTAATCTGGCCCTGAGTGTAGAGGGCACAATTTGCAGAACTTCAGGGATTCCCAGGATCCCTCGGGGAGGATATTGCAGGAGCAGGCTTGGTTGCTTGACTGATCCAGGAATGGGTTGTGGCGGGTGGGGCTGGCTGAGGCTTAGTTGCTTGATTGGTGCTGGGCTTACTCTGGGATCCTGAGTTGTTGGGTGTGGAAAGTGATTCTAATCAAAAACATCTTGCTTTATTTAACCCAGGCAAAAGAGCTCCTCATTGTGAACATACCACTTGGAATATCTGTCATGTCACATAGTATAATTAGATGTAGCACTAGGCAAACTTCACAAGGTTCTGTTTGACTAAGCATCAAAAGTCTGGCTGCATAGTTATACATTATCCTGTGTGTCTAAGTTGCTTTGGTCAGCCAAACCAGACTGGAAATCTCATGCTATCAGTCTTTTATGGTAGATTTCTAATTGTTCCTACTTTTGGTTAGGCTGCCAATAACCTGTCTGCTTCTTCTATGCCTGTTAGAATTTCACCGATGCAGCTATTAGAGCATTTTCCACTGTGAACGTCTGCCATATGGAACATCATCCAGTATTTCTCTGCTGCTTCATCTCCTATCAAATCTCTTTTGAAAATATACCCACAAGAGTAAAGGGATCTGTTTTCTCCCTTTGCTATTATGTGAAGTGCTTCACCGTAGGGTATACACTCTGTATGAAAGAGATTACTGAGGTTAAGCAAAACGGTATCATGCCACTTATTAGAATCATAGAATATCAGGGTTGGAAGGGACCTCAGGAGGTCATCTAGTCCAACCCCCTGCTCAAAGCAGGACCTAATCCCAACTAAATCATCCCAGCCAGGGCTTTGTCAAGCCTGACCTTAAAAACCTCTAAGGAAGGAGATTCCACCACCTCCCTAGGTAACCCATTCCAGTGCTTCACCACCCTCCTAGTGAAAAAGTTTTTCCTAATATCCAATCTAAACCTCCCCCACTGCAACTTGAGACCATTACTCCTTGTTCTGTCATCTGGTACCACTGTGAACAGTCTAGATCCATCCTCTTTGGAACCCCCTTTCAGGTAGTTGAAAGCAGCTATCAAATCCCCCCTCATTCTTCTCTTCTGCAGACTAAACAATCCCAGTTCCCTCAGCCTCTCCTCATAACTCATGTGCTCCAGCCCCCTAATCATTTTTGTTGCCCTCCGCTGGACTCTTTCCAATTTTTCCACATCCTTCTTGTAGTGTGGGGCCCAAAACTGGACACAGTACTCCAGGTGAGGCCTCACCAATGTCGAATAGAGGGGAACGATCACGTCCCTCGATCTGCTGGCAATGCCCCTACTTATACAGCCCAAAATGCCGTTAGCCTTCTTGGCAACAAGGGCACACTGTTGACTCATATCCAGCTTCTCGTCCACCGTAACCCCTAGGTCCTTTTCTGCAGAACTGCTGCCTAGCCACTCGGTCCCTAGTCTGTAACAGTGCATGGGATTCTTCCGTCCTAAGTGCAGGACTCTGCACTTGTCCTTGTTGAACCTCATCAGGTTTCTTTTGGCCCAATCCTCTAATTTGTCTAGGTCCCTCTGTATCCTATCCCTACCCTCCAGCGTATCTACCACTCCTCCCAGTTTAGTGTCATCTGCAAATTTGCTGAGAGTGCAGTCCACGCCATCCTCCAGATCATTAATGAAGATATTGAACAAAACCGGCCCCAGGACCGACCCTTGGGGCACTCCGCTTGAAACCGGCTGCCAACTAGACATGGAGCCGTTGATCACTACCCGTTGAGCCCGACGATCTAGCCAGCTTTCTATCCACCTTATAGTCCATTCATCCAGCCCATACTTCTTTAACTTGCCGGCAAGAATACTGTGGGAGACCGTATCAAAAGCTTTGCTAAAGTCAAGGAATAACACATCCACTGCTTTCCCCTCATCCACAGACCCAGTTATCTCCTCATAGAAGGCAATTAGGTTAGTCAGGCATGACTTGCCCTTGGTGAATCCATGCTGACTGTTCCTGATCACTTTCCTCTCCTCTAAGTGCTTCAGAATTGATTCCTTGAGGACCTGCTCCATGATTTTTCCAGGGACTGAGGTGAGGCTGACTGGCCTGTAGTTCCCCGGATCCTCCTTCTTCCCTTTTTTAAAGATGGGCACTACATTACCCTTTTTCCAGTCATCCGGGACCTCCCTCGATCGCCATGAGTTTTCAAAGATAATGGCCAATGGCTCTACAATCACATCCGCCAACTCCTTTAGCACCCTCGGATGCAGCACATCCGGCCCCATGGACTTGTGCTCGTCCAGTTTTTCTAAATAGTCCCGAACCACTTCTTTCTCCACAGAGGGCTGGTCACCTTCTCCCCATACTGTGCTGCCCAATGCAGCAGTCTGGGAGCTGACCTTGTTCGTGAAGATGGGCAAAAAAAGCATTGAGTACATTAGCTTGTCCCACCCAGGATCAGGAATGGTGAAGTAGCTGCAAAAATGGAAAAGCAAGGAAGAATATTTTAGGGTAAAGGGTAACCAGCCTTTACTGTTGGCTTCAATTTGAGTGAAGTTTGGGTTAACTGATTATTTCAGCCAAATGAGGTAAAACCTGACCTTAATTCTCAGGCCATAGGTGAGAATGATGGAATCCTAGAAATGTAGGGCTGGAAGAGACCTCGTGAGGTGATTGAGTCCAGCCCCCTGCAGGACCAAGTACATCTAGACCATCCCAGACAGGTGTCTGTACAACCTGTTTTTAAAAACCTCCCATGATGGGGATTCCACAACCTCCCTTGGAAGCCTATTACAGAGCTTAATTACCCTTATAGTTAGAAAGTTTTTCTTAGTATCTAATGTAAATCTCTCTTGCTGCAGATTAAGCCCATTACTTCTTGTCCTACTTTCAGAGGACATGGAGAACAATTGACCACCATCCTCGTTATAACAGCCCTTAACTTATTTGAAGGCCGTTATCTGGATTTCCTCAGTCATCTTTTCTCAAGACTAAACATGCCCAGTTTTTGAACCTTTCCTCATAGGTCAAGTTTTCTAAGCCTTTTATCATTTTTGTTGTTCTCCTCTGGACTTTGTCCACATCTTTCCTAAAGTATGGCTCCCAGAGCTGGATGCAGTACTCCAGCTGAGACCTCACCACTGCCAAGTAGAGCAGAACAGTTACCGAATGCTATTAGACTTTTTCACAATTGCACCACATTGTTGACTCCTATTCCATTATGTGATCCATTATACCGTCCAGATCCTTGTCAGAAGTACTACCACCCAGCTAGTTGTTCCCTATTCTGTAGTTGTCTTTATTGAATTTCATCTTGTTGATTTCAAAACAGTTATCTAATTTGTCAAGGTTGTTTTGAATTCTAATCCTGTATGCCAAAAGCACTTGCAGCCACTCCCACCTTGATGTCATCTGCAGATTTTATAAGTGTACTTTCTACACCATTATCCAAGTCATTAATGAAAATATTGAATTGTATTGGACTCAGGACTGACTCCTGTGGGACCCCACTAGGTACACCTCTTTATTTTGACACCAAATGGTTGATAACTACTCTCTGAGTACAGTCTTGCAACCAGTTGTGCACCCACATACAGGACAGGCCCAACAAAGAAAATAACAGAACGCCACTAGCCGTCACCTTTAGCCCCCAACTAAAACCTCTCCAGCGCATCATCAAAGATCTACAACCTATCCTGAAAGATGATCCCTCACTCTCACAGATCTTGGGAGACAGACCTGTCCTCGCTTACAGACAGCCCCCCAACCTGAAGCAAATACTCACCAGCAACCACACACCATACAACAAAAACACTAACCCAGGAACCTACCCTTGCAACAAACCCCGCTGCCAACTCTGTCCACATATCTATTCAAGTGACACCATCACAGGACCTAATCATATCAGCCATGCCATCAGGGGCTCGTTCACCTGCACATCTACCAATGTGATATATGCCATCATGTGCCAGCAATGCCCCTCTGCCATGTACATTGGCCAAACCGGACAGTCTCTTCGCAAAAGAATAAACGGACACAAATCTGACATCAGGAATCATAACATTCAAAAACCAGTAGGAGAACACTTCAACCTCCCTAATCACTCAGTGACAGACGTTAAGGTGGCAATTTTGCAACAAAAAAGCTTCAAAAACAGACTCCAACGAGAAGCTGCTGAACTTGAATTGATATGCAAACTAGATACAATCAACTTAGGTTTGAACAGAGACTGGGAATGGCTCGGTCATTACACTAATTGAATCTATTTCCCCATGTTGAAGCAGCCTCACACTTTCGTGTCAACTGTCCGAAATGGGCCATCATGATTATCACTTCAAAAGTTTTTCTCCCCTGCTGTTAATAGCTTCTCTTAATTAATTAGCCTCTTACAGTTGGTATGGCTACTTCCACCTTCTCATGTTCTCTGTATGTATAAATATCTTCTTACTGTATGTTCCATTCTATGCATCCGAAGAAGTGGGCTGTAGCCCACGAAAGCTTATGCTCAAATAAATTTGTTAGTCTCTAAGGTGCCACAAGTACTCCTGTTCTTTTTGCTGATACAGACTAACACAGCTGCTACTCTGAAACCTTTCCCTAGTTTGCTCATGAGAATGTAATGTTGGACGGTGTCAAATGCCTTACTAAAATCAAGCTATACCACGTCTACAGCTTTCCCCTATCTCTTAGTCCAGTAACCCTATCAAAGAAGGAAATTAGGTTGGTTTGGCATGATTTGTTCTTAACAAATCCATGCTGGGTATACTTATAACCCTATTATCCTTTAGATGCTTACACAATGATTGTTTAATAATTTGTTCTATATCTTGCCAGGTATCAGTTAGGCTGACTGGTCTATAATTCCCCAAGACCCCTTTGTTCCTCTTTTTAATGATAGGTACTATGTTTGTCCTTCTCCAGTCCACTGGGATCTCACTCATACTCCATGAATTCTTGGAGATGATTGGTAACTGTTCAGAAATTGATTCAACTAGTTCCTTAAGGACTGTAGGATGAATTTCATCATGCCCTGCTGATTTGAATATATCTAACTTGTCTAAATATTCTTGAGCCTGTTCTTTCCCTATTTTGGCTTGCTTTCCTTCCCCCTTGTTGTCAATATTATGTTGACTATCTGTTCATCATAAACTTTTTAGTGAAGACTGAAGCAAAATAGGCATTAAACTCCTCAGCTTTCTTGATCTCATCACTTAGCTCTCCTTCCCTGCTAAGAAGAGGACCTACGTTTTCCTTTGTCTATCTCTTGCTCCTACTGTTTCTGAAGAACCTCTTCTTATTGCCTTATATGTTCCTTGCTAGTGGAATTCATTTGCGGTGCCTTGACCGTTCTGATTTTGTCTCTACATGCCTGTACTTTCTTTGTACTCCTCCTTAGCACTTTGTCCACGTTTCCACCTTTTTTAGGATTCATTTTTGATTTTTCAGGTAATTAAAGAGCTCCTGGTGGGCCATATTGGCCTCTCACTATTCTTCCTGTCTTTCCTTTGCATTGGGATAGTTTTCAGTTGCGACTTTAATATTGTCTCCTTGAGAAACTGCCATATCACTTGAACTCCTTTATCCCTTAGATTGTCTTCCCATGGGACCTTACCTACCAGTTCTGAGTTTAAAATCTGCTTCTTTCAAGTCCATTGTCCTTTTTCTGCTGCTCTCATTCCTTCCTTTCCTTAGACTCATGAATCTCTCATTTCATGATCACTTTTCACCCAAATTGCCTTCCACCTTTAGCTCCACAATCAAACCCTCCCTGTTGCCGAGAATCAAATTTAAAATGGCTGCCCCTGTTATGTCCTCCACTTTCTGAAATAAAAAGTTGTCCCCAGTATGTTCCAGGAACTTACTAGAGATTTTGTGTGTTGCTGTATTACTTTTAACTACCCAGATATATATTGGAAAAGACCTCCATTACGATCAGGCTTGTGTTTTTGATATTTCTGTTTGTTCACCACCACCATCGCATCCTCCTGACTTGGTGGTCTATAAAACCGCCAGAAATGCTGTGTTCAAACCAGCATTTGAACGGCTGCCAGAGGCTGTCTAGCCCTGTTAAGTACTGAGTGCTCACCCCAGTAAAATAGGGTATATTCTCAGGGGAGCCAGTTATAGGTGCAACCACTGCAGAGGGGAGACTTACACCCACCCTTTTATTTTTGCATGTTAATTTCCCCATTGAAATAGACATGACTTGAAAACCATTGGCCATCTTGTTTCTTCCTTTCCCATCTTCCAGCCTTGCGTACAGGTTGTCTCATTGTGGAGTTTGCGTTGACTTCTGACGTTCGGAGAAAGTCCTGGTGGTGTAGGGTGAGGGAAATAGGGTTTCCAGACCCCGGGCTTTTGCTACCTACCAACTCTTCATGCAGTCGGATAGGTCCGTTATGTGACAGGTTTGTGGTTACTGGAGATGGAGATGTAGTTCCTGATGCTCACCTGCTGTGTTCCCATATTCTGTAACCCCTAGGTCCTGGTCCAGCCTCAGATCATAAAGACAGATTCTCTTGTCTTGACAACTTTGAAGGCAGATGGTAATCCAGTTATGGCTGCAGTTCATAATCCGGCCCTCACTACACTGACCACCCCTATTCAGACAACGGCACTGCAGGTACTGGTATGAACCTTTCCTCTAAGTTGTTGCCTCTCTTTTGTTAAGTGTTTGTTAGTGCTCTCCATGAGTGACAATGGGAGGGAGTTGGAGTGCTGCCCTGGTCATGCCCAAGATGAGGAATAGCTTCTCTCTTCCACCAAGGCTACATATGCAGTTTGTGCTTTTTTGGCAGTGTCTGCTGACCAGAGTGCAAAGACCAAGGGTAGACTCCTGTTTACCTTTTTCCTGCATTAGCCGGAGAGGAACATGACCTAATAATCCGCTGCCATTTTAAAGCTCATTGGAACAGGAGAGCACTCATAATTACAAGGTAGCAAACTTAAAATAGCTCAAAGAAGCCTTAATGCATACTCTGTGAAACTTGCTACTACTAGATATTATTGAGGCAGATGGCATGGTAAATTTCAAAAACCAATGTGTCTATGAACAGCATCCTCAGTGACACTTAACTGTAATAGCGATTACAGGGACTGTCAGGCATGCTTCATGGCATAAACAGATCACTGACTCAAAAAGAAAATCTCCTGGAAAGGTTCTAGTATTGCATAGACTGGTTCATGATGAGAGGGTTTCTTTTTCTCCCAAAGCATCCACAGTTGGAGACAAATTTACAAGCCTAGATTAACCGTTGGCTTGTTCTGGCATGGTAGCTGGGCTTATTGGGTAGTTGTGAGCAAACTGTAAATAGAACTGTCAAAATATTGGCTCCTTTTTTAAAAAGGAGTTGCTATCCTAGCTTGCAAAAGACCATCTGGCCAAGCAGCACAAAGATTTGAAGGGGTAGTAAAATAGAAGCCTTGGGCCATACTTGTTAGCTGGTGGAATTATGTTTAAGTTTTTTCACTTCCCCCACAAAGGGATTCTCAAAGAGCTTTATTTCTCATTGTATAAAGGTAGCTTTGGAGAGCCATTGGTTAGTACAAAGGATTTGGGGAGCCAGCAGGATCCTGGGTTTGTTTTTCACATATTCAAATGAAAGTGACTCAACACTGGTGAAAAGTCTTAGGTCAGCAATCCTGGAGAATGAAGTACAGATATTGGCATGGCCGATGGCATTGCTCTACTAATGTGTCTTATCCTCGACTTGGGGATGGAGTGTGTATTGAGGTGAGGGGGTGTATTTCCTTGGTCTCTGTAACCCTTTTATTTCCTGATTCCACACTTTGTTTTTCAGACTCCTTTTTCTCATGTGGCACATATATCGTGTGTAACTTGGCTGTTACTAGTAATGCTGTTTGTTTTCTGCCTTTTTTAGACCTTGGTTGGCAGCAATGGGACCATTTTGACCACGATGCCCATGATGATGGGACAGGAAAAGATGCCCATCAAACAGGTGCCTGGTGGGGTCAAGCAGCTGGAACCGCCCAAAGAAGGAGAGAGGAGGACGACCCATAACATAATTGAGAAGCGGTATCGGTCATCTATAAATGACAAGATCATTGAGCTAAAGGATCTGGTCATGGGAACAGATGCCAAGGTAAAGAGATGAAAGCTGCTGTCATTAAGCTTGTGTGGTCTGCAGCCCCCTCACCTCCAGATGTGTTAGATAAGAAGAATCCTGCCTGACTGCTTTGTTGGTGAGACCATAGCTGGTGCAAGCTATTAGTAGTAGTAGTTTTTATTAATTATTATTTTATTGGGATGGTAGACTGCCAAGGAAAACACATGAATAAGAATACTACTGGCTCAGTGTTCCACGGTGATGCTAGGGGCACTGTTGCTGGAGACTGAGGTAACCAAACACATGACCTAACCTGTCTTGGTGGTTAAAGATCCTCTGGGCCTTTTGTAAGAGTTGTTAAATAACTCGCTGGTCAGATTCCAACCTGGCTAACTACAGTGTTACACTGTTCCCCAGTAGTTTCAATAGGGTATTCTTTGCTTCCTTTCTTAACTATACTGTGCTGTTAAATAGCTGCCTGGAAGTGGCTGCATTTCCATGATGGGTAGATGAATCCTATAAACTGTCTCAAAAGAGCTTTGGAATGAAAGTTGTAGAAATATAAAACTATTTTTTTACATGGAACTGGGCAATTTGATTCCTTTTTGCTTTGATTTGTGAGAGCTACTGTTGGTTCAAATGCTAAAGGTGTGCTGTGAAAGGCTTTGCCACCATCACAAGACCTGAGTTCAGGATTGTGCCCTTTCATTCGTGCCATTTGCTGACATCACTCTTGCAGATCAGGGAGCTGCAATTNTATGTGTTAGATAAGAAGAATCCTGCCTGACTGCTTTGTTAGTGAGACCGTAGCTGGTGCAAGCTATTAGTATTAGTAGTTTTTATTAATTATTATTTTATTGGGATGGTAGACTGCCAAGGAAAACACATGAATAAGAATACTACTGGCTCAGTGTTCCACGGTGATGCTAGGGGCACTGTTGCTGGAGACTGAGGTAACCAAACACATGACCTAACCTGTCTTGGTGGTTAAAGATCCTCTGGGCCTTTTGTAAGAGTTGTTAAATAACTCGCTGGTCAGATTCCAACCTGGCTAACTACAGTGTTACACTGTTCCCCAGTAGTTTCAATAGGGTATTCTTTGCTTCCTTTCTTAACTATACTGTGCTGTTAAATAGCTGCCTGGAAGTGGCTGCATTTCCATGATGGGTAGATGAATCCTATAAACTGTCTCAAAAGAGCTTTGGAATGAAAGTTGTAGAAATATAAAACTATTTTTTTACATGGAACTGGGCAATTTGATTCCTTTTTGCTTTGATTTGTGAGAGCTACTGTTGGTTCAAATGCTAAAGGTGTGCTGTGAAAGGCTTTGCCACCATCACAAGACCTGAGTTCAGGATTGTGCCCTTTCATTCGTGCCATTTGCTGACATCACTCTTGCAGATCAGGGAGCTGCAATTCTTAACATTGCTTCTGGTGTTAGTGAGGTCATCAGCTGTTGCCTGGGGAAATGGGAAACTTGAGTTTTGAAAAACCAGGCGATACACAGTGCTTCCATAGCTCTTTGTGTCTGAGCGGCTCCATGTGCTTTACAAGCTAAACCTAGCAGCATCCCCTAGGGGGCAAATATTTTCACTCTACCAATGAAGGTGGGTTAGGAGGTCTGAGGCATGAAGAAGTTATGGGACTGGCTCAGGATCGCCTAGTGAGCCAGTGGAAGAGTGAGAAATGGTCCTAGTGTTAACCCATAAAAGCATGTTCCTCCTGAAAAGAGCCCCTTTACTTACTAGCTATGCACTTGTATCTTTTCTGGTTAAGGCTAGACCTGAATTCTGTTACTCTGATTGGGGTTCTTAAACTGTTTTTAATGTTTGTTTCCAATAAATATTAATTCACCCCTATGGTTCCCAGACACAGTAACTCCCCCTCTAGTTAGCAAGCCACGCTGCGCTTTTCAAAGTGTAATCTTTCCCGACCTCAGCACTGACACTTTCAGTGGCTGTGTTGGTGCTACTGGATGGTCATTTTTCCACCCTCTCTGTATATCGCATGGCGAAGAGGGTGGCACTGCTTAGGGTGGATGGGCCTCTGGTTATGTGATGGCTCTTATAAACTGCTTTCCATACGTGTTGCTTCCATGCAGATGCACAAATCTGGAGTACTGAGGAAGGCCATTGATTTCATTAAATACCTACAGCAGGTCAACCATAAGCTGAGACAGGAGAACATGGTTCTGAAGCTGGCTAACCAGAAAAACAGTAAGTTATCAGAGCCAGGCAGGAGTGGATCAGGAAGCAGGAGCATGTGCTTCCTCCTGCCCATTTGCGCCAGTGGTGAAAGATTGCATGTGAAATCACATCAGTGTTGGCCCATATCTCTGTGGCCAGCTGAGCAGAGTGGGCAGGGCACAGGGCATGGTTGAGAGATGTGTAGTAAATGGAATCTCTGATCTTTGCAGAGCTGCTGAAGGGCATTGACCTGAGCAGTCTCGTGGACAATGATGTGGACCTGAAGATGGATGACTTCAACCAAAACGTTCTCTTGATGTCTCCCCCGGCCTCTGATTCGGGGTCCCAGGAGGGCTTCTCCCCCTATTCCATTGACTCTGAGCCGGGAAGCCCGCTCCTGGATGATGCAAAGGTAATCGTAGTTAAAAGGAGAGCAAGGCGGCTAGCCTCTCCAGGGGTACATCATGGCCAGGACTTTAGATGCTTGTGAGTCTCAACAGTGCCAGCTGCTTGTCATTCAGTAGCAGTGCTGACAGAGCTCTGAAGGGTAGGGCTGCAGGGAACGGAGAGGTTCTGTAGGGCAAGGGATGGTGTGGGAGGAAAAGCAGATGGTCATAAAGGGTGCAAGATACTCTCTCTGGACGGGACATGACTCTCACCTAAAAGGGCTCTACTTCAGGGGGAGAGCCAAATGTTTGCTCTTGTTTGTTTGTATTGCAATGGCACATACAGGCTCCAACCAAGCCAGGCTGCATCATGCTAAGCTCTGTACAGATATATATGTAGTAAAAGACCCTGCCTCAAAGAGCTTTTAGTCTTGAAGACAAGACACATGACATGGATGAAATAGGAGATGAAGGAAGCGAGGATGGGTTAATAGTAATAGCATGTATTTACACAAACTAGCTCTCTGCCTAATTTCTACAGGCAATAAGCCCATGAGTAGTTGCAATATTAACTCACCACCTGCCTAGTTATTATCAGATAAAAGGACTTTATAGGCATCACAACCAAGGTGGGCAAGGTGGCTACATGTGGCTTTGATGGAAGCTTAGTGCTGGCCTAAAATAAGGAATCAAAGAAACTGAAATGATGGGGGCCAGAGTGAAAGTTAGTCACTTTGCTACTCCAGGCCCCTCTTACTGAGCCAGGAAAGGCTGCCCCAGAGTTCTTGGTGGCATTAGTCAAGTATGTTTAAACTCATGCTCTCCCCGTCATGTGTATGCGCGCGCGCACACACACACACACTTGCTGTTTTACAGTGTGTTTAAAGTTATGTCTCTTCCCGCTCTTCCTCTCCATCCCTGCCCTTTGTGAAGGTTAAAGATGAACCCGACTCTCCCCCTGTGGCCCTTGGCATGGTGGATCGCTCTCGAATACTTCTCTGTGCTCTCACATTCCTCTGCCTCTCCTTCAACCCTCTGACATCCCTCCTGGAGGGCCGAGGGATGCCCGAATCAGACAGCCCTGTACACCATGGCTCTGGAAGGAATGTGCTGGCCATCGAGTCAGGTAACCATTTAAAAACAGACTTTCAGAGTGCATCAAGCCTCCTTTGTTTACAAAGTATTGTAGTAGTGAGCTAGAGCCCCGGCAAAGGGGGGGGTCAGAGACCTGAATAGACCAGTGAGTGCTTTGGCATGATTAGTACTTACAAGAGGAAAACTAGGGGTGGTAAAATCAAACAGTCCAGTGGGCTACCAGAAGGTACCTGTACGTAGCCCATCATCACAAGCTACCCTGGTTGGACAGATGCCGTGGAGTTTTGAACTAGGTCACTTTTTTCTATTTCCATAAGGGTGAACTTTCTAATGAAGTTCAAAGAGCTATTTCTCTGGTCATTTTTCATAATTTACAAATCAAGTCATTTGTGAAAATCAGTGCAGAAGTCATGGCTCCTGCCACAATGTTAACTTGGCCGTGCTTCCCAGACTGTGTGGTTTATGGTGTGTGTTTAACAGCCTACACAGATGTGTTAAATTACACTTTTAACAAGGACCAGGAAGCCTATAGGGACCTCTGCAGTTTCCTGACTTGTAACAATGCAGCCTTCATGTTGCACTAGCTTACCTTTGTGCATTTAATTAATATCTTACTGTGTCCCTTTCAGGCATCAAGCATCCTGGGATGCCCAGTTCTTCACTAGAGCCACTTGCGCTGTCCTCCCCTCAAGGGGAAGTTTAGGTTTTTTTTAATTAATTTTGTGAAACGAGATTTTTTTTTTTAACGTTGCAAGCTTCTAAGTCAGTGTTCAGATGTCAAGAAATCAATAACTACAGTCAGTTGAAAAAAATCAAATCTTTCCAAGATTCAGGACATGTTAAATGGGGTCACAGTGACATGTTGCCTGCTGAGCTTGTGCTATCCAGGCTGACTTCTCTGTATTTCTCTTTCTGCCAGGTGCTGGCGGCTGGTTTGGCTGGATGATGCCCACTTTGCTGCTGTGGCTGGTGAATGGTGTAATTGTCCTGATTGTGTGTATAAAGCTCCTTGTGCATGGGGAGCCAGTGACCCGGCTGCACTCCCGCTCGTCGGTAACGTTCTGGCGGCATCGCAAGCAGGCTGACCTGGATTTGGCAAGGGTAAAGCAACCCCGTACTATGCAGAGCAAATCCTGCCCTTCCCCCAGTGAATCCTTTGGAGGTCCCGATGGCTGGCACTTGGGAGAATGCCAGCATTTCTAGGGTTAACCTTCCTGTGCAGTTTGAAGTGGAAAACATGGAGAGAATTGGTGCCAGATAAAGGACACCAGTCTGCACGAGACAAACAACTAAACATGTACAGCACAGACAGCAGCGCTGTAAGCCTCCCATCTCCAGCCCCTGCATCTGGGCCTCACTCCTGCCTTGCAGGGCAGCCTCTGGGGGCTGATGTGAGGGAGGGGTGTCCCCCTCCCCCTTCCTCAGGATAGGTCGGTCAGCCTGCTGTCTCCCCTGCCCCAGACACACCACTCTCCTCTCCCTCCCACCACACACATCAGTAGTAAAAGAGGCTGACAATCTACTAGGATCTCCCTGGAATAATGGGATTGAGAAACCTGCATCATGTGACGCTGTATCTGCCCCATGATGCATTGCAAACCCTTCCCAAAGCACCCTGCGGCCAGTTGCACAGTGGGATAGCTACCCATAGTGCACTTCTCTCTGTGATGATGTAAGAGTTGCTAGTGTGGATGCACTCTGCCGACATAGGAGCTAGTGTGGACATGCAACAGCGATTTTAATTAAAGCAGCATAACTTTTGCCGACAAAACTTAGTAGTGTAGACAAGTCCCTACACTGGCACTCAGCTGAGAGGTGTCAGATTGCATGGGCCATGGAGACTTAACTCTCCTGGTTCCTGGAGGTGGGGCTCCAGGGCTTGGGAGGGGAAGGGGGTGTAAATGGGTGTGGAGGTGCATGGAAGACGCTGGCACTGCCTCTGCTCAGACTGTACGTGTTCTGAGGGTAAATAGAGCCCTGTGGTCTCAAGGGCTGTCAATGCAGCCCCGTTCAGCAGCTTTAATGATCTTTGTTTAACCATTCACCATTGCGTTTGCAGGGGGATTTTGCGGCTGCTGCATCAAATCTGCAGATCTGCCTGTCAGTTCTGGGCCGAGCGCTGCCTGCGTCCCGCTTGGACTTAGCCTGCAGCTTGTCCTGGAACGTGATCCGCTACAGTCTGCAGAAGCTGGGGCTGGTTCGCTGGCTACTGAAGAGGACTTCACGGCGACAGCGAGCAAGAGAGGCTGCTGCCGGTTTTGAGGACGAGGCCAAGACAAGTGCTCGGGATGCAGCTCTGGCATATCACAAGCTCCATCAGCTCCACATCACAGGTAAGGGCAGAGAACTGTCTTCAGAACAACAGAACTGTCTTCCCCTGACAGAATGAGGACGCTCGTAGCTGCCCTTCTCATTGGGTCCTTGTCAGGGCTCCTTGTCCTGCTCTCCCCAAATCTGCTACTAGCTCAAGGGGCAAGTTACACACAGACTGACTTGAAATGTCACGAAGGAACAACGCCATTCAGTAGAACGTCTCAGTAAGTGTCACCTCTCCTGAGGCAATAGTATCGCCTCTGGGGTGCTGTGATCTGTAAGGCACCTCCAGGGCTTTAGTTGGCATGATTGAACACTGTTATAAGGTCTTGTCCACACCACAAAATGGAAGTGTGTCGAACTGAGTGGGGGGTTAACCACGTAGTAACCTGATTACCCTACTCAGTTGTAATTGTACCGTGGATGGGTTCCAGAATGCCCCGTGGCACATTTTGCAAGAGTAAGCTGTTAGCAGGTGCCCTGGGCAAATTTCAGATTGGTTATGCCATCCTAAAATTCATGGGTTTTTTTAATAAAACCTGGGGTTTCTCTGACTCTCCTCCCCTGAACTGCTGGGTGGCAGTGCTGTATGCTGTTACACAGCTGATGCAGTCCATCTGGCAGGTTTCCGTGGTAAGTGATCCATGTACATTTGGCTTGAAAAATCAGCTTGTTCCTGGGGAGCAAGAGGCTTTCCCAGGTGGCTGCCATTAACTGCTATAGAATCTAAGCTTTCATTGAAATGATAAACATTGTTTCTAGCCCTTCCAGTTGTGGAGATGATCTTCTAGACGTGAACAGGGACCGATGACATGCCGTCTGCAGAAAGACGGATTAGAGTCTTTGCTGCTGCTCGGAGCTTTCCCATGCAGCAGCAGATTGAGAACGGACCTGAGTCTCGTCAGTGTTCACTGCTGCTAGTGGGGATCCTGAGGGTCAAATTCACTCATGTCACTTAAGCAGGGGAAGTGGAAGCAGGTGCCGAGCTAATCACTGGAAGAAGACCCTAAAATCAGAGATGGGGGGAGGAGTAGATTAGCAGAGACCACCACCAACACACTCAGGCTTGCATCAGCCAGTAGATGTGGTACACCTCTGAAGCTCTGCTTACTACATGTACGTGTACACACACTGACGAGCTTTTGGGGATCGTTGCGTGATGAGTGGAGCTTTCACCACTTCCTTTGGTAGAATGATTCACAGTCTAACAAACCACTGACACATCCTGATGTGTAGCCTAAGCTGCCCTTTGACAATTTTATCCCATTAATGCTAGTTAAGCCACCTTGGACCACCCTGAGCAATTCTCCACCCTTCTTGATCATGCTATTCAAATACCTGTACAGTTCTGGGCCCCAAAGGAAGCTGGCTATTCCAGTGATGATGCGTGCAGCAGCACACGACTCCATCTCATTCCTTCCATGGCTGTTTGGCTCTTGGAGAGCTGGGGTGGGGAAGCAGGGAAAGTACAGAGCTGTGGCTGCAGCTCACAGAATCCAGGGAGAGAAGTTCAGGTGCAGCTGCTCTGTACGCAGAGCATTGGCACGATAAACTTTTTCTGCCAAGATGGTCCAGTCTGTGTAGGGTGCAGGCTGAGACACGCACGGTAATTGTATTAGTTGCACTAGGATCTGTTTTGCATGGTGACTGTATAGGAGAGGTGAATTCTTCTCCTCACTCCCTGGCACAGGTAAACTTCCATCCAGCTCAGCCTACTCAGGTTTGCACATGGCCCTGTGCGCTGTGAATCTGGCTGAGTGCGCAGAGGAGAAGATCCCACCCAGCATGATGGCAGAGATCCACCTGACTGCTGCTGTCGGCCTGAAAACCCGCTGCGGAGGCAAGCTGGGCTTCCTGGCGGTGAGTGAGTCCCACTGTTCTCCCCCCAGTGCCTCCCAGCAGAGCTCTGAGCAGGGAAGGCCTGCGTATCTCCAGTCAGTCACTGTTTAGCCAAAGGGCGCATAGTTAGGTCTTGGTGGTTGTGACACTTTGGGGTTCAACCCAGACCAGTGAGGGGTTGTCACCACCTGCCCTGCGGCTCTGGGTGCCTTCAGTGCTATGCTGCCATGGCTCACAGTCTGACACAACAGCCAGCCTACAAGCATGCAGGTCACACACCCTGTCTTCTACCACCCGGTTACTTTTTTCAGAGTGACCCCAACACCCTCCCAGTCCTGAATTTCCCCAAAACCGTCTCCCTGTGACAGTCTGCTGGGGTTCCCAGAACTGAGAGTTACTATGTTCCCCCTCTCAGCCTCGGCAAGTGAGAGCTTTGCTACAGCTAAGCTGTGTGACAGCTCCCTGATGCACCAGCTTGTCTGCCTTGCCAGCAAACTCTTCGGGACTCTGCCAGTCCAAACCTTGCCTTGCAGATAACAGTGAACCCAACTCCTGAGTTCCCCAGAGACGTCTCCCCCTTTACTGAACACTCTCAGAAGCTTTAGTTCGTTGCTCCTTTAGCAAGACAATACACTGCAGCTCATTAATTTAACTGGGGTTTGACAAGCACTCTTATTTCAATCAGTGCACTGGAAAGGGTTATAGTAAAAGTAAATGGAAGTTTGTTTACCGAAAGGACACAAGTTTAAGTGTTACCGAGTATACGGCACAAAGAGAGAGGGTTACAAGCAAACAAAAGTAAAAATACGCTTCGAAGACTAAAACTTAACTTCAAGTTACAATCCTTACCTAAACTCAGTTCCCAAAGACTTCAACCCCTTTGCTTGAAGGATCCAATGTTCTGTGTTTTCAAGAGCTCTGACCCCCTTGAAGCCCAAGGGATGGATAACTCAAATGCCTTTTTGCCCCCCATAATGTTCATTGTCTCTGTTATCAAAAGCCGGTAAGGCTTCCTGCTGTTCTTCCCTTCCTGTGCACTTCCCATCCCCCTGCTGATTTGTATGTCACTGGAGCTTCCATTGTTTTGATTCCACACTGCTTAAATTACACTGGAGACAGGTAGCTGCCTTTCCTCCTGTCTGGGAGAAAACCGGTTTCTCCCTTTGTTTAGTCACACACAGACCGTAAAGCATAATGTCCGCGAGTATCCATAATTCCTCATACAGTGTTAATATACACATTGTGTAATCTCAATCACCAGTGTGACCTGCTTTCATAAAAGATGTTACGCTATGCTTTTATAGTACAGTAATACTATATACAATCAGCTGATTCAGTTGCTTGTTCGTTGGGGTTTAGACCCCTCTGTTTTCCCCCTGGTATGTCTGGCCCCTGATTTTTACAGTGGTGCCCAACAATACCACTGAATTGGAATTTCCTTATGAACTGGCCTGTAATGAACCTTGCCCTTGCCCTTGCTGTCACTGAGCCATATGCATGACGTTTGCATGTGTCTCTCCCTCTTCTTGGCACCTTTCTCCCCAGGGTTATTTCTTAAATAAGGCCCAGAGCCTGTGTAGCTCAGAGCGGAGTGCCATTCCAGACTCCCTGCGCTGGCTGTGTCACCCGCTGGGACAGAGGTTTTTTGTGGAACGGAGCTGGACCGTGAAATCTGCTACAAAGGAGAGTCTATACTGTGCCCCGAGGAACCCAGGTAAGAGCCACTGTGTGTCTGACACCCTCGAATGCATGACCTTCCAGCATCTTGCACAGGGATTCTTTTCTCCCCTCTAATATCTGGGACAGCTTACAGTACCTGATCCCAGAAGATTCTCCAATTCCTGCACACCCCCCAAGTCAAGATCACTTGACTTCCTCCATTGCTAGCAGCTGAGAGGGCAAGTTTAATCCCTTCATTTCCTATCGTGTGCTGTGTTTCTGCACATAGTCCCGCCTCTGTTCTCCAATCACGTAACAGAGCAGCATTCCCTCAAGGTGTGGGGCTGAGTGACTAAGAGGGGTAAAACCATGGTCCTTTCTCTTTGGAACAGTATCATACCTATTCTTTTGCATGGGTGAAGTGGCATTTCTGATTGGGATCTGTGGGCTGGCTGTGCAGAGCTAGAGCACTAATAATGAACAAACCAACAGAAGTGTGGAGGGTCACTTTGAATAAGTCAAATGTCTGAATTTTTGGGATCTTTTAGGTCCCTGTACCAGTCCCTCAAGAACATCCCTCTTGCTGGCTCCTACTGTTTCTGTCTTGGAGTCTGCTTCCCTCCTCCAGCTGGTCTTGTTGTGTCTGGAGATGCTTGGGTTTGTGAATAAGAGAAGAGCAAGACTCTTGTTCTCTTCTTTCCAGCTGATCCCATAGCCCAGGTTCACCAGGCCTTCTGTGAGAATCTGTTGGAGAGAGCTGTGGATTCCCTCGTGAAGCCTCAGGCCAGGAAAGGGGCCACGGGACAGGAGGAGGAGGAGCCCTGGTAAGTTTCAATGCTTAGGTTATTACTGTCTAGATGAGGGGGACCCAATACTCTGAGGCATCAAGGGCTGCGTTCATAATTTACTAGGAGCCCTGAGGACAATAACTAATTTACATCTTTTCAATCAAACTTACCACCCTAATGTAACTAATAGGGGCCACTGATCAGCAGCGGGGATTGAACTCAGGACCTGCCAAACCCGCCGCCACTTGAATTTGAAGGAGAAATCTTAGCTGTAACAGTTTTGGGCCCAGACACTTGGAGAGAGACCTGGTGACATACACCAGCTCCATGCCTAACATTTGTTTGTTGGTATCTTGATAGCAAAATAAAAAATGTTAGGTTGCATTTACCAGCAGTGTAAACCAAACCAAAATATATAGATGTGTGAGTGGCAGAGCAGGCTTTGTCTGCAGTCTTTGTCATTGGTCTCTGTCACCATATCTGAGTGAAATGGAGGGAGAGCAAAGAGTTGCTTTTTATACTCTGAGCTGTCTAGTTTAGGACTGAACTATGGTCATGCCTTGTCCTAGACCAGTCCTAATTGTCTCTCTCAAATCTGTGAAGTTCTGTAGTGATCTGCCCCCCCAAAAGAGGGCTTTGGTCCAAGAGGACACCACACTTCTCCCCTCCCCACCCCCCCGATCAGTTAGGAAAAAGTATAGTTTTTATTATAGTGCAGGTTTAGTTACATTTTTGTTTGTACATCTAAGTACTGGCATAGTCCCAGTGAGTGACGAACAACTTGATCCAGCTCATTGAAATCGATGTATAACAAGCTACTGCTATCGCTAATGAAGCGGAAAGGTTGCAAGGTGTTGTACACCGTGCGTGGACTGCTGTGAGAAGGTAGCCCTATGTCTCTAATTGGCAGGGGTCTCTTTTAATATTAATACATTTTCCATGGACAGGATCCTCAAATCCTCTGTGACAGACACAAAGGAACTGGATAAGTACAACATGTGCTGTTGTCTTTGGCCAAGGTTGAGAACATTTGATAGCTTTTGTGACTTGCTGAAATGTAGTTCAGATTGTCTTGGAAGCCACGCATGGAAAGGAGCCTATAAAGGACTCATAATACCGTCTCACCTAATGTCAGCGGGTGTCAGATACTGGAGAGAAGGCTGGCAGCTTCCAGACAGCATCTATAAAGTTTAAAGTGCTAATTAAAATGTTAGAGCAAATGTTGCCTTTCCCGTAAATGTCACTTGTTACACATAGTAATTCTCCTCTGTTCGTTCCAACTAGTCCTTCCCATAATAAATAGCCTGTTTTAGGGTTTGTGTTTTACCACCTATCAACTGACTTACAGATAGGGTAACCAGATGTCCCGATTTTATAGGGACAGTCCTGATATTTGGGGCTTTTTCATATATAGGTGCCTATTTCTCNTACTTACAGAGCAGGTAGAGCATGTTTGTTGTGACCTTGGGGCTAGTACTGAGTGTACTCCTGGCCCTGATTATGCTGACAGTGAAGCACTAGCTAACACTGCCCCCTGGAGACTGAGGATCCGCCTACATTGAAGCCAGAAGGAGTAATTCCCAGTTTGAGGAGACCTACCTGAACCGGCTCTGATTGAGCTAGCATGCTGAAAACAGAATGGGAGCTACGGTGGTGGGAGGGGCTAGCCACCTGGGTCTCAGTCAGGATCGTACTCAGGGTAGGAAGCCCCTTGCATGCCGTGTGCTTGCTCGATCAGAGCTGGCATGGGTATGTCTCCTTGAGCTGGACATTTAACACCCCCCACTCCCACCCCACCCCAGCTTGAAGTCCAGACAGACCCTGAGTGCAAACATCTCTGCAATTACACCAGAGGTTGATTCACTGCTCTGGGTGAATCCTAAACCTGGCCTCTCTCCCTCTGCCCAGCACAACCTGGATGGGTCTGTCTACACTGCAGCTGGGAGGGCACGTCTCAGCATGGGTAGACAGACACAAGCTAGCTTCACTCGAGCTAGTGCACTACAAAGAGAAGTGTGGCGGATGCGGCTCCGGTGAACGCTCTTTGCTTTCCCTCCATTTCACTCAGATATGGTGACAGAGACCAATGACAAAGACTGCAGCCAAAGCCTGCTCTGCCACTCACACATCTATATATTTTGGCTTGGTTTACACTGCTGGTAAATGCAACCTAACATTTTTTTATTTAGCTATCAAGATACCTGAATCCAAGCCCTGGGTCTGAGCTCGGGTGGCTAGTCTCAGTCTCTGCCGGAGCTACGATGTCCACACTGCCCGAGCTAGAATGAGTCTGTTTACCTGTGCAGGGAGAGGCACGCCCGGCTGCAGTGTAGACATACCCAGCAGGGCTTCCTCTTGACCCAGTCGTATTCTTCCAGGCTGGGGGAAGGTTGCTCGTAGTAAAGCAGCATTACTCAGAGCTTGAACTCCTGTACCTGCCCCCTGACTCACTAACCTAGTGGGTCAGTGGAGCTTATAAATGCGACTCATCCAGATATATTGTGACACGCTGCAAATGTGGCATCTCATGCCTTGCTGCCTAGTGAATGTCGTTGTCTTGCCTGTGCTTGCAGCGAATTCTCCAGTGCTTTGGAGTACCTGAAATTAGTCAACTCCTTTGTGGACTCGATGGGAAGCGGGACTCCACCTTTCAATAGCAGTTTGGTGCTGAAGTCAGCCCTGGGTGAGTGTCGTGGTTCAAAGCCGCTCCATCTCTGGGAGTCTTAATGATAGTCCAGCTTCTGAAGCACCCTTCATCTTGGGGGTTTACTAACTACAGGGGAATCAGCCTCTGCTGACCCCTTCTGGGCTGGGATAGAGCTATTCAGCAGCACACCACCTACCGCAGTTCAGCTCCATGGAATAGAAACTCCACTGGTAACTTCAGGTGGACGGAGTGGATTGTGGTGGTGGTTTGTTGCTGCAGTGCCCAAAATGTGTTAGGCACTTTCCAAACCCTCGGAAGGACCACTCCTGCACTCGAGAGCTTCCAGCTGTCAAAGAGCAAACAGGCGCAGGGCAAAGGGGTGCAACATACCGAGAAGAAGTGCAGTGGGCAGGACTCTCTGATCTCACAGGGGGAAGGCCTCTTGCCCCCAGGAATAGGATTGGCTAGTGATACAGTCACTGAAGCTGGAAATAGGTCAGGCTAGTAGAGGCAAACACCCTTACCCTAGCAAGGTTGGGTCTGGTCTGTACTTGGATGGGAGACCTTCAAGGCAAAGTTAGGTGATTCAGTAAACTCCACTCAGTCAGCGGGAACCAATGCGTAAGCATTCTGTGTGCTGCTGGAGCAGCTGCTCTTTGGATGAGAGAGGAAAACGGAGATCTTGATAGCTTGTCATCTGAAGATCCCATGCCCCTCTTCATTAGAGTAAGGGAGAGAGTCTGGCTAGGCTGACTACGTTCTGAAGGCCTAAAATTCCCCTTGCAGTTTTGAGTGAGTACAGTGTTCTTCACTTCTTGTCCTAGCCTGTTGTGTAGCATTGTGTGCTGTCGAGAAGTTGCAGCATTTCACCCTAGAGACAGCTGCATTTCAGTGCTGGGTGAAATAACTTCTATCCATACATTCCCTAAAGCTCTTCTGGATTCATCAAGGTGGAAGGCACTAGAAATATCAGGCATTATCCTACTTATCTGATCTTGGCACAGCTTTTTGTGCGTTCCCTGACTGCAGTGTTGTCTTACTGTTTCCATAGGCCCTGATTTGGTGTGCAGATGGTGGTCAGCGGCTATCGGCATGGCAATCAGTTGGCTCATTGGAGACGATGCAGGCGTGAGGTCACGTTTCACAGAAGTGGAGCGGATGCCCAAATCCCTGGAGATGTCAGAGTGCGTGGGCCTTTTACCTTCTGCAAACCACCATATCTTTCCAGAAATGAATATATCAATGGCCCAATTGAAAGCAGATGTTCTGTGGGGCAGGCACATGTTGACACTTGTCCTGTGGGCTAAACCTATTCGTGCTGCATCAGAAGGTGGTTGTAGTGTCACGCTGGGAGATTGCTTCAGTGCCTGCTGATGCAATGGCATGATGTGGAAACGTCCAACACGTAGGAGTGTTCATTGTCCTGTTGATCAGCGCCTGTGTTGCAGATCTCTGGGCAGTGGGTTGGAGAAAGTCCCGTGGGAATGTAACGCCCCTGTACGGGTTATCTAAATGAAAAATTGTTGGGGAAGGTTATCCTCATCTGGGTCCTTTCTCTCTGAGTTCCCTAGGCTGATGCCCTGTGTGCAGTAGCGGCGCCAGCTCTTCCGGCGCCCTAGGCGGCGGAAGGTCCCGCCCCCGAAATGCCGCCCCCAACAGCGGCGGCGGAAGGTCCCACCCCCAAAATTGAACTGCTGGCCGGGGCGCCGGCGCCCCCAAAATAGCAGCGCCCTAGGCAACCGCCTAGGTCGCCTAATGGGTTGCGCCGGCCCTGCCTGTGTGAGGGGAAAGCCTTTCCTAATAACACTGAAAGCAACAGCAGTGCCCATCACTGATGAAAGCCCCTTCGTCCAGCTGCATGTGGGCTCCTGTAGACAGAAACTCAGGCTTGGTCTACACTACAAACGTATGTTGGTATAACTACGTTGCTCAGGTGTAGACAGTGCTATGGAGAGCTTCTCCTGTCGACATAGCTACCGCGTCTCGGGGAGGTGGATTACCTACGCCAATGGCAGAAGCTATCCTGTCAGTGTCGATAGTGTCTTTGCTAAGTGCTACATCAGCCCAGCTGCACTGCTGTCAGTGTAGACAAGCCCTCAGTGGTCCTAGAGCTACTAGCACATGTACAGCCACAGGCTTTGTGATGGGTGCCCCCCATGCCCTTGGATCTGCCCATGCTGCATGTGTGTCTAGACCAGTCTGCAGTTTCTCCGGGTTAGCAGTCCTCTGATGCCAGATTATGTGGTGTCTTTTGTGATCTGAACCGATTGGGGTGGGGAGAAGGCTGAGACCACTGAACCCATTTCCCTTAGGACTTAAGGTTGGTTCCGTAAAGGTCCTTGGAGGCTAAAGGCTTGTTTGATTAGAACTGGAAGGTGCTTTAGAGCAGCTGCTGGAAAGGCCTGGACACAGCACTGTTTGAAAGTGTTGCCTTGTCTCTGTCTTTCAGGAATGCCCTGGTGAAAGCGATCTTCCACGTATGCAAAGCCATGCAGGCCTCCCTGTCGGGGAAGGCAGATGGGCAGCAGAGCTCCTTTGGTCACTGCGAGAGGGCCAGCAGCCACCTGTGGAACAGCCTTAACATGAGCAGTGGTGTCTCTAACACTGGCCTCAACAATGTAAGGGTCCAGGGTGCCCTCTGCTAGCTTGTGCTTCCTTCCTGATTCCTACAGGGAACTACCATGTCGTTTTCACTAAGGCCGGAACGTCGCTCTGGTCCCCCCCTTGTGGAGGAGTTCAAGGCGTGTCACACTTCCCCCCACTTCTGCTCTGCTCCAGGCTGGAGAGGATTTCCCTCCCCCCCAGTATCCCATGCTTATGACTGGAGAAGAGGGAGAGATGGGCTCCTCATCCAGCCTTCCCGCCCCTCCTGCTTGGTGTGGAGGTGACTCTCTGTTGTAGTGCCATGCTGGGGGCACATGGTCACAGCTCAGTGCTTGGCCGTGTCATCTTGCCTGTTGCCACCTCTTCCTTGTTCCCTTAGTCACTTCTCCTTATTGAGTTGTTCCCGTAGCAGCCCCCATCTCTGGTCTGCTCTGAGGCCACTGATAAATCTGTAAAGTAGGGACTGCTTACGTCCACTCTGGTCTGGCTCGGGGCACTTTTCATCGTTTGAACGGTCAGTTCCCCTCCTCAACAGGAGTAAGACTGTACTAAGCCATTTCTCTGCATCGGTGCATCTCTCGTATCTTTACTTTTCAGAGCACCGCAAAGCGCGGGCTTCCCTGCAGGACATGTGGGATGCTGGGCTCTGGCCCGCTCTGTTATTCCTGGGGGGCAGCTGTAGTGCATTGTAGTTGCATTGCATGTTCTGTCAGTACTTGTGCAATGTTTCTGCAGTGCAGTACAGAGGCCCTCTCCATTTCTGCAGCACAGGTAGGCTCTCCGAAGGATGGCTAGGATAACACCCCATCTCACCTGCCTGGGAGCAGCAATGGGTGGGATTCAGGGAGCTTGGGCGGGGACAAGGCCTCCCTTTTCTGCGTGTGGTAGAGCTCTCTATGGCCTGTAGCCTTCTACCTCTGGTGGGGATCTTGGTAGATCTCAGTAAGCTAGGGCCTGGTCAGTACTTGGATGGGAAGACCGCCAAGGAAGACTGTGGCGCTGCTGATTCCATTCGGAACAGCCTCTTGGTGTGTAACTAGTGTGTGTTTAAGGGTGGTGTTGCCCTTGGGTGACACCATGGAGCTCTGAGGTGGGGCTGGTGGCTCTGCCATAGCCATCTGCAAGCGGGACGGCCTGTCACTGTGCAGCTGTGGAGGGCACTTTGTTTTGATGTGGTTAATGGATCAAGCCAAATGTGCTCATCAAACTTTCCTTTCTGTGGTTCAGTGTAACAATACAGAGCAGGTTGTGGTGTGCTGAAGGAGGGCGCATCAAGTGCTTGCTTGCTTTAGGCATGCTGTCCTGCAGCCTCTAGCTTTAAGGGTCTCAGGTTACCCCAACCTGGCTCTGGGGTAACTAACTCTCTGGGGCAGGATGGCTCCAGGTGACTGGTCAAATGTGGAGCCTTTTGCCTCGAGGCTGGTGGTTTGAATCCAGCTCAGCTTGGTAGTGACTGAAGGTTGTTTTGGATTTTTGGTGGCTGGTCTGCTGACCCGGCACCACATCGCAGAGCCATAACACCGTGTCAGCAGCACTCGCCCTCTATAAATGGTCCCTGCTGGGGACCTGCCCCACCGTCCCTGTTCTGAAATGAAGGAGAGGACTTTGGTCCCCAGAGCCATTGATTTGGGCACCACTCGGCAGCACTAAATTTCCCTTCAAAATTACTTGAGGCATTTAGCAAAGTGGTTCTGCTCAGGTGGGTCGGTCACTCTGCCTGCTTGCAGCTAGAGGGCAATGCTGCTCCCAGCCATGGACAATCCTGGCCACTCTGCAGTGGGCAGCTGTTGGGTCACTTACCTTCTCCGTCCTCTCTTGGGGGGGCTCCTTGCAGATGATCCAGCTGCTGACCTGTGACTTACTGCTCTCGCTCCGCACCACGCTGTGGCAGAAGCAGGCGAACTCCAGCCAGGCCCTGGGTGAGACGTACCATGCCTCGGCCTCTGAGCTGACGGGTTTCCAGCGAGACCTCGGCAGCTTGCGCAAACTGGCCCATGGCTTCAGGCCCGCTTATCGCAAGGTAAAGTCCTGCCTCTTTTCTCATTCCCATCTGCCTTCCCCTCAGTCCCACAGAGCAAGCAGTGTTCGTTTTCAGCCTGCTCTGCACAGCACCACACTTCCAAATAGTCGCCCCAAAGAAGCTTTGTCACTTGAGTTTGTAAATCTGAAGTGAAGAAGAGGACAGAATGACCCAGGGGCTGTCGACGGTGCGTGAAGTTCTCACATCTCCAACAGCATTCAGTCTCTCCCCAGGCACTCAGTGAGCGAGAGCCACTCCCCTCCGACAGCTGGGTGGGGAGCTGGCGGTATCTGTCCTGTTCCCAATGGGCAGGTGTCTATATTAGTTAATTGGCCTCCTTTGTGGTATAGACTGCTGAGATTGCCAATGAGAGACTACCCCTCCTGTCCCTAGAGGTGACTGCAAGTTAGGATTGAGGCCATTGGCAGAGGGTAGGATAGGGAACCATGCCTTGTCTGTCCATGCTGCTCCTGCTCTGTGGATAAATGGAGAACGTGGGTTCTGTCATTTGGATGCTTTTCACTGATTGGACAAAGCACCAGGGAGCATACTGTGAACACAGTCCTGTAGTGTCCTGAGGGGATGTGTGTGCCATGTGGAAGGGATGGAGGTGAAGGCCTGGGGTTTCTTCCATCTATAATCCCTGTGATCTCCCAGCTCAGGCTGGGCCACTGGGGAGCCGGGTGGGGGAAAGAGTCTGTGCAATGTGGGACTCCGTTTACCCATGTGCTAAACAGTGGCTGAGAAGTGCGGGGCGAACCCTCGTGTCTCATCCGGGGTCCTCCCTCTCTTCCCACTCCATGTCCCTAGTCAGTGCAGGGTTACTCCTTATGGTCTAACCTGCAGAGCTTTATCCTGTCTAGTTCTAAATGTGTGTAAACAGCGTGTGTTAAACAGCTAACCCCACTGTCCTGGTTCTCATGGCCAACTCTGTTCCTGGGACATCAGACCTGTTCTCTGAGATAAGGAAACCTACGGCTGGGGCTACACCTCTTCCATTTTCTGCCCTGGTTCCTGTGTTGCTGATGTGCTCCTGCCAGCCTCTTCCACCTAGCCCCTTCCTCGCCCTCCTGTACCTTGGCAATGTAACAGCTTTGCTTCTCACGCCTTTCTTGCCCCCATTTTGGGACCACTCAGTAGGGAGCGCCAGAGGCGAGGCGCGAGGGGAAACCATGTCCCTGCTTGTGAGCTGGGAGCTCTGTCCCACGTGGTGACTGCATGGGATATGCAGTATGGACGTCAGATCTTCCCAGCGTGAGGCTGCCCATCATTGCCTTCTGCTCTCTTCCCCCCCAGGTGTTCCTGCACGAGGCTACTGTGCGCTTGATGGCAGGCGCCAGCCCCACCCGCACTCACCAGCTGCTGGAGCACAGCTTGAGGCGACGCACCCCCCAGAGCGGCAAACAAGGTCGGTGTGGGAACAAGCTCCCTGTTGGGAGAGGGATCTGTAGCATTCTTTTGTGCTGTGGGATCTTTGGCAAGCTGGGGGTTATTTGGCAAGGCTTAGTGTCTGGAACTGAGCTGCCCGACATGGTGCGTGTTGGCAGTGACCTTGCTGAAGGATGCGGGGGTTGGAGGCAGGCTACAGGATCTGTTAGGTTTTCCTGAAGTCCGTAGCTGAGCTGCTGGGGTTTGTGGGGCTTTGGTGCTCTGGTTCAGGGAAATAGATCCCAGCAGAGCCTGGGATCCCTACACAGACTCCAGCAGAAGATGGCATCTCACTGGAGACTCCTATATTCTAGCAACGGAAACCAGGCCCTGGGGCTTCAGGTCACAGGGCAAGCCTTAAAATGCTTCTTAAAAACCATCATTAAGCTGAATTTAAGGGGAGGGAACTACCCTAATGAGCTACCCTTAGGAAGCAGGGAATTCACAGATCAGGGTAAAGTTTAAAGTGCTGATCTCCTAAAGAAAAGCCATCGGCTTAAAAAAAAAAAATCCTCTTAGTAAGCAAATGTCTTTGCTCAGGTCACAGTGAACGTCCGAGATTACTAATACTGGCACAAGTTAAATTTGGAACCGAGGGCCTGGCCCCTGGTTATAGATCCAGTCCGTGTTTTCCCTGGGATCTGGGTGTTAACGCTGCAATCCTGGCCAGACTGCAGCTTGGGCCACCTCACCTTGCTGCCTTAAAATAACTCCCTGAAGGTTTCATCCCATCATACTCAGGCGTGGTGTATTGACCTCCGCGGCTGTCAGCCAGCCCGGAGAGGGCTGCATTTTATGGTGACCGACAGGATCCCCTGTGCCCTGTTTGGGCTAGAGCTCTGCAAGGCTTGATCGCAGTGGTTTTTCTTCTCCTGCACAGGTGAGCTGGACACTCTGCCAGGACAGAGAGAGCGAGCCACGGCGATTCTCCTGGCCTGCCGCCACCTCCCCCTCTCCTTCCTCTCGTCCCCGGGCCAGCGCGCAGTCCTGCTGGCAGAAGCAGCCCGCACGCTGGAGAAAGTGGGGGACAAGCGCTCCTGCAACGACTGCCAGCAAATGATCGTCAAACTGAGCGGGGGCACCGCTATCGCCGCCTCCTAGCCCGGGGGCCGTGCGGCCAAAGCCAGCCTTGTGAGCCATCAGACTGGACTCTCCCCCCCGTTATAGTCCCTCTTTAGAGCAGACCGTTCTAGATTAGGGCCATGCAAGTGGAATCACTTGGGCCGGGGAGGGCTCTGGACTAGCCCAGGGTTAGCCTTCCTAGCCATTGGCTGCATTCAGGCCTGGTGGCAGGACTGGAATCTGGCTAGTGCTGTTCTAGTCTGTGTAACCAGGCCAGCAGCTGCTAGCAGCTCCCCCACTCCCTTGTCCCTCGCTGGGGTTAGAGGCGATGCCGGCTCAGGAGGAGGGGTCAGCAAGCCCTGAGGACAGAAAAGTGCCATTTCCTGGTGCTGGGTGGGTCTGTGTCCCGGGGGCTGCTCTCCCCTCCCACCTCTCCCAGACCCCTCAGGAGAGGGCAGGGGAGCCACCCGGAACCCCCTCCGAGGCAAAACCAGCACCTCAGGCAGCTCTCTACCTGCAGGCTGGCTGCCCGCCTGCTCCGGGCTGGGTGGGATGGGGAGGGGAGAGCAGGCGGGGCTAACGATGCTGTTTTTATGGGAGCCTTTTTCTATAGACTCTGCGTGTGTGGGGAGCTCTGGGGGAGGGGTGGTGCTTGGGGCCAGCCCACCCCACCCAGGAAATCTCCCTGTGGTTTTTATACAGTTTTTTATAGGGATGTTTGTATCTTTACAAGATGTCGGGAACAGTTTCAGTAGATTTCTCTTTTCAGCACCCCCTGCCCCATGTGCTTCTCCCCTCTCTGGTCACAGAGCTACCTCCTGCCTCTGTTGGGGTCGGGGGAGGGCAGAGTTCTAGTGTAAATCAGCAGCATCCATAGTGAGGGCACAAGGGCGCCTTTTTCTGGGCTGCTCATGTGGTGAGGGACCTAGGATGTGCAGGGACCTGGGCTGAGGCGAAGGGAGAGAACTGTCCCTGCTGGGCCCTCTTCATTGGCACAGTTTAAAACGGGTTTTAAAAAAGAGAAGGTTTGATACTTCATTACTCAAAATCCTAGACCTGGTGGTTCCCCCCGCTCCAGGACCCTTTGTGTGTCCTCACCTGCACACCCGTCAGTCTGATCTGCAAGGCAGGATGTGCCCCCGTGGGAGGGAGCTTACATAAACCTGGTGTCTGCCACGGTTTGGAGGATCCTGGAGCTGGCTGGATCCTCTGTGTACTAATGCCAAGTCATGTGACTTTGAAAGAGGGTGGGGTGGGGGATTGACCCAGTTTTCCCTTTTGCTCCACCCTTCACATTGCCTCTGTCCAAAGACTGTGTGAAATCATTCCTGTTCACACCTGCGGTATGGAAGCTAGCTCTTGGCAGGAACGCATTGCTGCTGCTGCTCTGTGTGTGTGTGTGTGTGTGTGTGTGTGTGTGTTTAGCTAGAACTACACTGGTATTGGGTACAATCCTATCCCGAGCAGGTGCCTGCAGCCCTTCGTTACTCAGCACGGTGTCTCATTGCAGAAGCAGAACTCAAATTTTTGTTAAACCTTTCTAGATTTATTCGGTTTTCTGCAGCAACTGCCATTGGAGCTTCAGTTATAGCAGAAAAGGCTGTTACAATACACGTGGGACCTTCTGCCTCTGTTTTGCAGCGAGCTCCTGGCGAAGGTTTTTCAAATGCCACAGAACTAAACGCCCTGGGAATGTTGTCCACCACAGCTTTGCTAAGATGTAAATCTTACTGACGTAATTCCGCTTGCCATCAAACCACACGTTCACAGTGGTTCCATGCTCACCGTTATTGAACTGCAGGGCATTCTGCAGTGAAATGCCTCCCCCCGCCCCCGCATCTCTCCCACCTCTTTTGGGGGGCATTTAATGGAAGAGTCATAATTGTAATTATTTCCTCAAAAGAAAATGTCCTTTGTGTCTTCCCAGCGTGTGGGTGGATGCATTCAAAGGCTCCACTTAGAACTCCTGCTTCGCATTGGCGTCAGCAGCCCATGATAAGTGGGACACTCAGGAGTGGTTTTCTTACCTCTGGTTTCTGGCTCCTGATATCTCGGTAGATCAGTGTACGTGAGATGTCCTACGTGTTGGCTGCTTCTGTGTTAAACCCACATGAGTACAATAACGTGGTGATACGAGTACCCTGGTAGTTTGGCACAAGAACAGATGCTGCTTTTTATGGCTCAGCACCACAGCTTCTTGGCTCGTCAGATGGGACAGAGATACAACTTGTTTGTGGAGAGGCTAATGCCACCAAGGCAGGATGAAACTAAGACCCTGGTTTCCAAACAAACTACTCCCATAAAGGCTTCTTGCTCTAACGCCCCAGGCTTTTTAATCTGTTCAGGAATGTATCTGCCCATGGCATCCTCCATGTAATTTCAAACCTCCACTGGTCGGTCTGCAACGGCAACAGTAGTATACTAGGGAGGGGAGGAGTTCCGCACCCATCCCTGTTTGTCCAGGCACTCATGGGAAGTGGTGAACCATCTCCTCCCCTGGTCACTTCATTTAAAGGTGAACAGAACACCGTACTGGAGTGTTAGCTGGGGGAGGTGGGATGGACTCCTAGAAGATGTTGAGGGCAGTACTGATAGCTTAAGGACAGTGCAGGCTGCCCTTGTGCAAATGGTCCATGCATGATGTTTGTTCTTTACACCTGTGGCACTCTCTGTGCCTGTTTGTGTGCTGTTATTTATGGACCCGCTGTCTGTCTATCCGCCCATCTTTTTCCGTGTACACACTGTAATATTTTGTTGCGGGGGGGGGGGGGGGGGGGGTGTTNTGAAAAACTGTCTATTTATCCAACTGATATTAGGAGTAGGGACACTTCGCTGTAAAAGATATAGCTGGTGATGGCTCTAGGGAACCATTTCTGCTCTTTGAGAGGTGCCCAGTTATGTACCCTGTCCCAGTGCTAGAGAGCAACTGTTGCCTAATAAAGACCGATGGTACCACCTGGCCTTGTGTATGGTGTATTTATTAATAGCCTCCCCCCCCCCCCCCCCCCCCCCCCCCCCCCCCCCCCCCCCCCCNAATAGCTTTTAAACTCTGCAGTGAAAGGGGTTGGACTAGAAATGGCCAAACCACCAGAGTTCTTAAAGGGGAGTCGCTTCATAGAAGTATCTACAAGCCCCAGTGCTTATCTAGACATCTTGTCTGCTAAACTAGGCTGGAAATCTTGCCACGAAGGACTTCCTACTGCTCACCACACCAGGAATGTAAGCAAGAGCAGCATTTCCTGGTAGTTTGGGGTTCCTGCTTCTTGTGGGACCTGCCAGTACAGCGCACCAGATTGCACTAGTGGTCCGTCTAGTCCAGGATCCTGTCCCTGCCAGTGGTCATCACCAAATGCTTCAGGGGTAGGTGTAAAACCCTGTAATGGACAATTATGAAATAACATGCTCATAGGGGAAACTTTTGCTTAACCCCTGTTATTCCTGCTCTTTATTTGATCCCCTAGTTTCTTTTATAGCCCCTTGTGAAGGGCTTCTGACAAAAGCTTTTAAAAATCCAAATTAGAACAATGCCTTCTCCTTTATCCACTGTTTTGTCCACATGCTCAAAGAATCCTAGTTGATGAGGGCTGTACTTTCCTTTTTGAAAGCCCTGCTGGCTTGTCCCATCACACAAATCTACGTCTTCATTTTGCTTGTAATTATAGCTTTCAACCAGTTGTCCTGGTGGTCTGAAACTCCTAGGATCACCTCAGTGCTTAAAGTGGGCACAGCATTTGCTATAGTAGCTGATCTTAACAAGTGGATGTTTTTGTTTGCAGCTCAGCTACTTCAGTCTTAAATACCTTTAAATACAGTGTGTATCCTCTGGAGCTCATGAATTGGTGGTCTTGAATCTAGCCATTGTTCTGGCTTTTTCTCCTTGGATATCTTGTGCTTCATCTTAGCCACGTGAAGCGCAGTTTTGGATAGACATCTCTCCCAACTTCCTCTAAGCGATGAGGACTGATGCAAAGAAATGCTTTACTCTCCATTTCTCCCTTTGTTTTGAGAGTCAAGCAGATTGATCCCCAGGCTTCCTGCTTCAGAGAGACACACGTCACACACACACTTTTCTCATTTTAATGTCGTCGGTTATTCTTCAAAATTCTCTTGTAACCCACCTGATTTCCATTTTACCTGCCATTGTTTGTTTGGTTATTGGCTTCACTGGGGCTGGATTTCCATTTTCTGAAAGATGCTTGTTTGACTCAAATAACCTCTTGAAGCGTGCCATTTAGCCATACTGGTTTTATTCTCCTTGCCTTCCTACTTCCTTGTGGTTAGGGGTATGCCTAACTTCTGTGACTCTGTTAGAGTTGCTGACCTAGCCTCCATGCAGATCCCAGGTGTCTTAATTTCCTTTTTGTGTGTCTTTGACTAGCTTCCTCTTTTAAAAAAAAAAATAAATGAAAAACTTCTAAAGCTGTGTCTGTGCTATGGTTTGTCTAATTCCTTTCCTAAGGGTATGTCTACACTACGGGATTACTCCGTATTTACAGAATTCGATTTTTGGCAACAGATTGTATAAAGTCGAGTGCATGCGGCCACACTAAGCACATTAATTCGGCGGTGCGCGTCCATGTACCGAGGCTAGTGTCGACTTCCGGAGTGTTGCACTGTGGGTAGCTATCCCATAGCTATCCCATAGTTCCTGCAGTCTCCCCCGCCCATTGGAATTATGGGTTGAGATCCCAATGCCTGATGGGGCAAAAAACATTGTCGCGGGTGGTTCTGGGTACATGTCAGGCCTCCCTCCCTCCGTGAAAGCAATGGTAGACAACCATTTCGCGCCTTTTTTCCTGGGTGAACTGTGCATACGCCATACCACGGCAAGTATGGAGCCCGCTCAGCTCAAGACAAGTCATGACCATTGTAAACACCTCGTGCATTATCGTGCAATTTATGCTGAACCAAAACCTGCAAAACCAGGTGAGGAGGAGGCGGCGACGGCAGCGCAGCGACGAGAGTGATGAGGACATGGACACAGAATTCTCTCAAACCGCGGGCCCCTGCGCTTTGGAGATCATGTTGTTAATGGGGCAGGTTCTAGCTGTGGAACGCCAATTCTGGGCCCGGGAAACAAGCACAGACTAGTGGGACCGCATAGTGTTGCAAGTGTGGGATGATTCCCAGTGGCTGCGAAACTTTCGCATGCGTAAGGGCACTTTCATGGAACTTTGTGACTTGCTTTCCCCTGCCCTGAAGCGCCAGAATACCAAGATGAGAGCAGCCCTCACAGTTGAGAAGCGAGTGGCAATAGCCCTGTGGAAGCTTGCAATGCCAGACAGCTACCGGTCAATCGGTAATCAATTTGGAGTGGGCAAATCTACTGTGGGGGCTGCTGTGATGCAAGTAGCCAAAGCAATCGCTGAGCTGCTGCTACCAAAGGTAGTGACTCTGGGAAATGTGCAGGTCATAGTGGATGGCTTTGCTGCAATGGGATTCCCTAACTGGTGGGGCGATAGATGGAACCCATATCCCTATCTTGACACCGGAGCACCAGGGCAGCCAGTAGATAAACCGCAAGGGGTACTTTTTCAATGGTGCTGCAAGCACTGGTGGATTACAAGGGACGTTTCACCAACATCAACGTGGGATGGCCGGGAAAGGTTCATGATGCTCGTGTCTTCAGGAACACTAATCTGTTTAAACGGCTGTAGCAAGGGATTTACTTCCCAGACCGGAAAATAACCGTTGGGGATGTGGAGATGCCTATAGTTATCCTTGGAGACCCAGCCTACCCCTTAATGCCATGGCTCATGAAGCCATACACAGGCAGCCTGGCCAGTAGTCAGGAGCTGTTCAACTTCAGGCTGAGCAAGTGCAGAATGGTGGTAGAATGTGCCTTTGGACGTTTAAAAGCGCGCTGGCGTATGTTACTGACTCGCTCAGACCTAAGCCAAACCAATATTCCCATTGTTATTGCTGCTTGCTGTGTGCTCCACAATCTCTGTGAGAGTAAGGGGAGACGTTTATGGCGGGGTGGGAGGTTGAGGCAAATCGCCTGGCCACTGATTAGGCGCAGCCAGACACTAGGGCGATTAGACGAGCACACCAGGAAGTGGTGTGCATCAGAGAAGCTTTGAAAACCAGTTTCATGACTGGCCAGGCTACGGTGTGAAAGTTCTGTTTGTTTCTCCTTGATGAAAACCCGCCCCCTTGACTGACTCATTCCCTGTAAGCAACCCACCTCCCCCCTTCGATCACAGCTTGCTTTCAAAGGAAATAAAGTCACTATCGTTTAAAAATCATGTATTCTTTATTAATTGATTATAAACATAGGGAGAGCACTGAGAAGGTAGCCCGGGTGGGGTTTGGGAGGAGGATAGGATGGAAGGAAAAGGCTACTTCAAAAGGTCAAAATAATGACAGCCTTTTGCTTGGGCTGTCCACTGGGGTGGAGTGGGAGGGTGCACGGTGCCTCCCCCTCCCCCCCCCCGGCGTTCTTGGGCGTCTGCGTGAGGAGGCTATGGAACATGGTGAGGGCGGTTATACAGGGGCTACAGCGGCACTCTGTGATCCTGCTGCCATTCCTGAAGCTCCACCAGACGCCGGAGCATGTCCGTTTGCTCACGCAGCAGCCCCAGCGTTGCATCCTGCCACCTCTCATCTCGAGCGTCCCTCCTCTCCTCACGTTCGTTCCTCCTGGCCTCACGGTCGTCCTTCCAGTCCTCACGTTCACTGACATCTTTCCTGTACTTTGATACTGTATCCTTCCACTCATTCAGATGAGCTCTTTCATCATGGGTCGATTGCATGATTTCTGAGAACATTTCGTCTCGCGTACGTTTTTTTCGCCGCCTTATCTGAGAGAGCCTTCGGGACGGAGGAGGGAGGCTTGAAAAATTTGCAGCTGCGGGAGGGAGGGGAAAAAAGGGAGAGAAGTATTTAAAAAGATACATTTTACAGAACAATGCTTATACTCTTTCACGGTGAACAACACTAGTCACATTACATAGCACATGTGATTTCGGTACAAGGTCGCATTTTGGATCTTATATTGAGTGCCTGTGGCTTTGGTGTTAAAGATCACAGACGCAGGGCGGGGCAACAGAATTCGGCTTGCATGCAGCCATGGTAAGCCATTGTCTTTCGGCTTCTGCAACCTTCATAAAAGCAGCGCCCTCCTTTCCCATACCAAGCAAAGCCCGTTGAGTGCTGCGGTTTTCCTGTTAACGTGCAGCAGCAGAAACCAAACTAACCACCACAACCACCCATCCAATTCTCTGGGATGATTGCTTTATCCCTCCCCCCACCGCGTGGCTGGTATCAGGGAAGATCCCTGCTAGCCAAACGTGAAAAGCTCAGCGCCAATGCCCCCTCCCCCCTCGCTTGGCTAACTGCAGGGAAGGATTTCTTTTCAGCCACAGGCAAACAGCCCAGTAGGAACGGCCACCTCTGTCCCCTTAATTAAATTCCCATATTTCAACCAGGTTACCATGAACGATATCACTCTCCTGAGGATAACACAGCGAGATAAAGAACGGATGTTGCTTGAATGCCAGCAAACACCGGGACCATACGCTGCCAGGCTTTGTCATGCAATGATACCAGATTACTTGCTACTAGCATGGCGTGGTCAAGTGTCCTACCATGGAGGACGGAATAAGGCTGCACTGCCCAGAAACCTTCTGCAAAGGCTTTTGGAGTACCTCCAGGAGAGCTTCATGGAGATGTCCCTGGAGGATTTCCGCTCCATCCCCAGACACATTAACAGTCTTTTCCAGTAGCTGTACTGGCCACGAATGCATCCCAAGTCCTCAGGGCAAATTAATCATTAAAAAACGCTTGCTTTTAAACCATGTTTTATATTTACAAAGGTACACTCACCAGAGGTCCCTTCCATGGCTTCATGGTCTGGGATACCGCCTTGGGAGGGTACTTCAGTCAGGCTGAGAAAAAGATCCTGGCTGCTGGGGAGAACGGAGTGCTGTGTGCTCTCCGCAAGCTCGTCCTCATCTTCCCCATCTGCAGAATCCTCAGGCATGGCTGAGAGTACCCCCTCCTTGGAATCCACGGTCAGGGGTGGGGTAGTGGTGGCGGCCCCCCCTAGAATTGCATGTAGCTCAGCGTAGAAGCGGCATGTCTGCGGCTCTGCCCCAGACCTTCCGTTTGCTTCTTTGGTTTTCTGGTAGGCTTGTCTGAGCTCCTTAACTTTCACGCGGCACTGATATGAGTCCCTATTGTGGCCTCTCTTCATCATGCCCTTGGAGATTTTTTCAAATGTTTTGGCATTTCGTCTTTTGGAACGTAGTTCTGCTAGCACGGAATCCTCTCCCCATATAGCGATCAGATCCAGTACCTCCCGTGTGGTCCATGCTGGTGCTCTTTTTCAGTTCTCGGACTTCATGGTTACCTGTGCTGATGAGCTCTGCGTGGTCACCTGTGCTCTCCACGCTGGGCAAACAGGAAACGAAATTCAAAAGTTCATGGGGCTTTTCCTGTCTACCTGGCCAGTGCATGCGAGTTCAGATTGCTGTCCAGAGCAATCACAACGGTGCACTGTGGGATAGCTCCCGGAGGCCAATACCGTCGAATTTCATCCACACTAACCCTAATTCAAACCGGCAATGTCGATTTCAGCGCTACTCCCCTCGTCGGAGAGGAGTACAGAAATCAATTTTAAGAGCCCTTTATGTCGAAGTAAATGGCTTCATTGTGTGGATGGGTGCAGGGTTAATTCGATTTAACGCTGCTAAATTCGACCTAAACTCATAGTGTAGACCAGGCCTGAGAGTGTTGCACTTATGTGAATCTGGGCCTATTTAATTAGGTATTTAGTTTCCTAACTTCCAATGAAATCAATGAAAGTTAAGAGCCTAAATGCCTGTGGGGATGTGGGCCTTGGTGATCACTATTCCTTAGGCCTGGTCTACACTACAATTTTAGGTCGAATTTAGCTTAGTTACCTCGATTTAAACCTGGACCCGTCTACACAATTAAGCCCTTTTATTCGACTTAAAGGGCTCTTTAAATCGATTTCTTTACACCACCTCCGACGACGGGATTAGCGCTGAAATCGGTTTTGCCATTTCGAATTTGGGTTAGTGTGGCCGCAATTCGATGGTATTGGCCTCCGGGAACTATCCCAGAGTGCACCATTGTGACCGCTCTGGACATCAATCTGAACTTGGATGCACTGGCCAGGTAGACAGGAAAAGCCCCGCGAACGTTTGAATTTCATTTCCTGTTTGCCCAGCGTGGAGAGCACAGGTGACCACGCAGAGCTCATCAGCACAGGTAACCATGATGGAGTCCCAGGATCGCAGAAGAGCTCCAGCATGGACCGAACGGGAGGTACGGGATCTGATCGCCATATGGGGAGACGAATCCGTGCTAGCGGAACTCCGTAGCAGTAAAAGAAATGCAAAAACATTTGAAAAAGTCTCAAAGGGCATGAAGGACAGAGGCCATAACAGGGATGCACAGCAGTGCCGCGTGAAAATTAAGGAGCTAAGGCAAGCCTACCAGAAAACCAGAGAGGCAAACGGAAGGTCCGGGGCACAGCCGCAGACATGCCGCTTCTACGCCGAGCTGCATGCCATGCTAGGGGGTGCAGCCACCACTATCCCAACCCTGTGCTATGACTCCGTCAATGGAGACTCACGCAACACAGAAGCGGGTTCTGGGGACGAGGAAGACGATGATGATGAACAGACGGGAGATGGCTCACAGCAAGGAGGCAGAGAAACCGTTTTCCCCAACAGCCAGGATCTGTTTATCACCCTGGACCTGGAGCCAGTAAACCCCGAACCCACCGAATCCCAAAGCGTGCTCGCAGACCCNCCTTAGTGGATTTGCTATTGTTTGTAAACCAACTCCTGTGTTAGAACCAACTCAAGAGTAACCTCTGCTCTTGGGTGCGTTAGAACTAGCTGTTCCAGAAACTGTTGGGAAATTGTTTCTCTAGCCCTTGGCTGGCTGGGAGATTTAGCCCATTCTGAGCAGCTGACTGGAGTTGTCCATTATGTTATATTTGACTTAGTTCCCTTGTCAATAGGGTGCACCTGCTATCCTTTCCCTGAGTAGGTAGTGGTATAACCCTCATAGTATGTTTGTGCTCTTATTGGGGTCTGTACCCATGCAGATACTACAGCATTTCCTTTCCCTCATGAACCTTATTTCATCAAGTGCTGGGGACTCTCGGGACCTGTGTGAATGGAAAATGAGGTGGCGGGCGGTTGGTGAGGGAGGGCCCTTAGGACAGTAGCTAACTTTTTGTTTCAAACATCAAAGAAGGAGCTAGTCTCCCCTTTGGGTGAAAGCTTGGGTTGGATTTTTACCGAGAGTCGTTTGCTAGCTCTGCAGCTTTACCGCAGTTGGCGTCTGATTCTACTTGTACGTACCTCAGGTGCAACCTGTACATGTGCCCCTGTTAATGTGCCTCTATCCTTCCGAAACCCGCTGTAGCTCCGACAGCAGTTTATTCTTGGGTGCTGATGTCAGTTGCACTGGTGCTGTGTGGGTGGTGGGGAAAGCTCCACACTAAAGCTGGACAGAGACCTTTGCATTTCTTGCAGGTTTCTGAACTGCAGCCAGACACAGTAACAATTAGCATTTGCTCTCTCTAGGCTCTTCTCTTCCCTGGTGAAATAATCTCCAGCCTAGTCCTTGGTTTGTAACTCAGGACTTCCTCTCTGAAATCTCTCAGCTGCAGGGCAGGACCAGGCCCCAAGACCTATGCCCCTCTCCTGCGGCTGGGGCCATGAGTCACCCCTGCCTGCAGGAGTCCCAAGCGCCCCCCCTCGGCCAGAGGAGTCCTGGGCCAGCAGCAGCTGTGCCGCACCTCCCCTCCCCAGATCCCAAGCTGCTGCAGGGAAAAGTCTCAGCAGGCTGCCTGTGGGGGCGACACAGCTCCCCCCACAACACCTGCCTGGGACCTTTCCCTCACTCATGGGCTGCTCAGCACCTTCCTCTCACAACCGTTTCTTTCTACCCTCCCCGTTCCACACTTTGGATGCTCCTCAAACTCACGTCATCACAAACTCACCCAAGGCCCTTTTGGCTTTCAAAGCACCTCTTGAGGGCTGCAGCTTCTCAGGCCTGTAGATCCTTCCCTTCAACGCGCAGTGGCCAAACATTCCAAACTCAGCCCTTTCCAGGATGGAATACGCTGCTTCCGGACGTTGGCGCCCAGGAAGAATTCCTGTTACTCTTCCCTGCTACTCTTTTCCTGATGGATTTACTGCATTGACGGTCCTTTACCAAGCGGAAACTAGGCACCAGCTGCTGCCTCTTTGCAAATGGACGCAATCAGGCTGAGCCACTCAGTGCTGTGACTCGGATTTGAACTGAGGTTGCTGCAGCCATGGCACAGAGTACTAACCACTACACAATCACGGCCAGCTGTCAGCTGATGAAGCAACAGCGTGGGAAATGCTCAGTTCCGCACTCTTGGAGCGGCCACCTACCTCACCTACGGCCACAGCTATTTCTCAAGTCTCCCCATTACTGTCACAGTTAAAATCATAACAAAAGGAAAAAAGACAGGAGGCCAGTCTGCTGCCTGTCCGCTTTTCTCTCTTCCTCGCCCCTTGACCAGCTGCCACCCCATTAGGCTGGGCAATTGTCCTCATGCCAGAGTATTTCCCTTTGTGTCTCTGAAATATGCCCCAATGTGCAGGTCTTAAAAAGCTGGGCCCAGGGGCGGGAGGCGATGTAGGGGCTTTTGCTAGGGCAGGGCAAGCAGGCAGGGGTGGTCTTGCAGGCTAATTGTCTCTTTGGAGGTGAAAATCAACACCGTGGTGGGGTGTGAACAGAGCTTGCCATAGAAGGAGGAGGTGAGGAATATGTTGGCAGACAAGGCATTTCTTTCTCCTCATTCGAAAGGCAACATCCTCCCCATCAGAGAATCAAATCCCCATCTCCCACGTGACAGGCGGGGATATTCACCACTATACTAACAAGGAACAGGGCAGAACCTTTCCCTCCACAGAACTCTTACAGGCCAGCTTACACAATACCAAGGGCCCCACTGGGCAACAACCCCCCTTGCTCTCTTCTCCATCCCCAGGGCAACAACAGCCCTGGGAAAAGCCCTGTCCCTCCTCACATGCAGTTGCCTCTCACTCTCGTCAGAAGATGCTTTTGATATGCCCCATACAGTTTCCGGGGCTGCTGAGGAGGCGGTATTTGCTACTCAGCTTCCTGGGTCCATCAGTAATGTCCCTGGAGTCGAGAGAGACTACTGATGAACCCAGGAAGTGAAATAGCACATACCGCCTCCTCAGCCACCCTGAAACCTGCATGGGGCATAATCAAGCAAAAATCCCCCCCGCCCCCCCAAACTCCACAACTGGGGGTCCAGTGGCAGCAGCCTCCCCTGGCCTATTATACCCACCACCAATGAGGAAGGCTCAATATGATAGTTTCCAGGAAGCTGTCTTGTGCAGTGTTGTTAAATTCACCTTAAAAAGAAGAGAGGCTCCCAAAGTTACATTGCTAAAAGCTATTATTTTTATAACCAATCTGTTTCCCATCAAAGCTATGGTGTGCATTAGCTGAAATGAGATTTAACCAATCAGCTTTCTGTTGTTTTTCTGGTCCCAGGCTGTACCGCTTCTACCTTTGTTCTGAACACATACATTCCCCAAAGCAAGGGGGGGTAAAAGTACCGTCCAGGTTTGAACCAGGGTAGAACACTTATGACTTGTTCTTTGGGAGGTTCCAGTACTGGCCTGTGAGAATAACTCCCTATCTGTTGCTATGGTAAAACACTCGTATGTCCTGATCCTGACAGTCTTACTATCTACTTAAGCCAAAACTTACTTCAGCTAATGCAAGGTGTTATGGGATACTTGGCATAAGTGAAAAGGGTTATAAGAAGCCACAGGCCAATTCAGATGAAAAATGTCATATTAATATATGTGGTGTGAATAATACATATATAAGCCCAGCATATATTGGTCAACACAGAGTACTTCTCTCTGCTGTAGTATGTAATCCACCAGGCATTTAGTTCAGCAGAGACCATCCCTAACACAAAGTACTGGTAAAGGGGCCACTCTGAAAGAGCCTCGCTCGTGTTATAAGACAAATGCAGCAAGGGGGGAGTATCAAAGTTAATGACATTTGCTATGCCTGTGGCCACCAGAGGGCAGTAGAAGTCTAGCAAAGAAATAGCACGTGAACACTGCAAAGGAAGGACTGCAGCTAGCAGAGGACGCTGATTTGTTGAAATCGCGACTTTCTTGGAACGGGCTGGTTTTGATGAATTTCTCCACTTGAAAACATTTTGAAAATTTTTTTGTAACTGTTTAGTTTTGACATCTTTTGAAATGAAAAGCTCCAGTTTTCTAGTTAAAAACTACTTTTTGTGTATCTATTTAAGCTAATTATAGTACCATTAAACAAAAGTGATTAAATCAAACCGAAACACTTTGACCCAAACCAATTTTAAAAAAAAATTTTTTTTGTTGGTTCAAGAAAATGTTTGAGCTCTTGATTTTTTTTGTCCTGGTTCAGTGTGGGGAAAGTTTTTTTTTTCAAAATCCCAGCTTTTGATGGAATGGGAAAAGTTTCCTACTCAGGTCTACTAAAGACTTCCAATGCTACTACCATGAAAGGAAGAGCTTGTGCTACATCTGATGTGTTTTCTGGGATGGTTTTGAGGGACATAAAAATGCAGTGGTGCCCGGGTACCGGTGTGCTGATGGGTTGAGCGAATCTGGGCTTTTGCCCCAGCCCATCTCAGTGTTTCTGATTACTGCAGCGCTGTACGTTGTAACAGGCATGTCTGAACGCCCTGCAGCAGTGGCCAACTTGTTCGCAATGGATCAGTGATGATCTACGCAGCTGGGGTTGGAGCTGCACCAGCATGGAAGTCAGGTCCCCCTTGGGCTTTCAGAGCAGTAATGATCAGGACACTAGCAAAGGCTTGGGAGGAGTGGAGATGGTCTCCAAGGAGGCTGATGTAGCTGGGGCTTCTGTTGTCGGGTGCAGAATAACTCTTCAGCTGTGCAAATTGAGTTTTATGTTGCGCTCATCATTATGGTAGGAGAGCCCCGGTCACCAGATTTCTGTGTGTAGCCATTTATTCTAACTGTGGTGACTGCCGAGGGCCTATCCTCTGTGCTCTGATTGTGGACTCTCAAGTTAAGCAGGGTGGTGCCTGGTTAGATCTTGGTTGGGAGAGCTGTGCTGCAAACCAAGTACTTCCTAAGCGGTGGTGGCAATTCATGCTCAGGCTGAGGCAGGAGCTCGCTCGTTCAGGGGCACTGCTCCCAGCGGTGCTGTGTGTCAGACGAGCTGGGACCCAGCCTCTGACCCTGGCTTGCCAGTAAAGATTTTATGGCACTTTCACCAGGCTGGTGTGTTAGCCCTGCAGAACTGGCCATCGGCCTCCCGCTCTGATAATTCCATTGACTGCCTAGAGCCCCTCAGCTAGCCTCTCTTGGAGACCTCACGTCCTGCTCCAAACTGCTGTGCAGCGTCACCCCACGGGGCAGGGCAGCAGCCTGCTCCCCCAGAGGTGGCTGCATCTCGGGACACTGGCCTACTCTGCACGGTGGGTCGGGCGCTGTGGGATGGAAAGCACCGTTGAACTGTAAGCTGTTCTCATTAAAAAATGACGGGAGCCTTCTTGTGGGATTCCACTGAGAGCCCCCCGTCGCCCCCCCGTCCCCTCTCCCCCGCTCAGCAAGCGAAATCAGGTTGGCGGAGTGTCGCTCTTTGTTCGGAGGGTCTGCGCCTGTTCTGCTATTAAAGATTAATACTCCTGGGGGACTCCCTGTTGTAAGATGTTAGAATGAGGACAGGCTGCTCTGGGCGCCTGCAGCGCTCTGACTTCGGTTCTGTTGCTGGGATTTTTTTTGGCGGGGGTGGGTGGGGGGTGATTCATTGCTGCTCCCTAGTCCCAGCTGTGCAGGAAACCACCAGCAAGGTGCAGCTGCCCTGATAGAGATGATGGGGCAGGGTCCTGCTGTCACCCTCAGGCTAGCAGCTGCCTGGCAGCTGGTACGTGTGGGTGAGGGGCACTGAGCTGCTCCCAGGAGGCCTGAACGCTGCGCTGGCCCGGTGCCAATGCCAGCCTTTGATTTCTGCCACCATGAATTGGCAGGGGACAGATAGGAGGGGGACGGGGAAGGAGGGAGAAATGACTGATTAGAGCAGCACGTGCCTTCCCCCTGGCTCCTTGCTCCTGGGACATGCTTTGTATGGCGCGGTGCAATACTGATGCCTCTCACAAACCTTAGGGGGAGAGAGTTGAAGAATCCCCCCCCCCCCTCCTCCCGGGCCTTTTCTCCATCAAAGGTTCCCCAGCCTAGTGGGGGGAGCAGGGCTCTATTCCTGGCCTGAGAGTGATTCACTGTGTGACCGTAGCACATAACTTCTTGCCTGCCACAAGTTCCTCCTCCGTGGAGTGGGTCTGACTGTGCCTTGCAGAGCACCGCGACGGGCTCAGCCAGGGCGGGTGAAGCGCTCCCAGGTGCCCCAGTGTCAGGCGCTTTGTACCTGCCGTGGTTTACGAGGAAGCTGTTGTGATGCAAAGGGCCCATGTGGCTGTCTCCTCCCTGGAGAACTGGTGTGTTAACAAAGGCAGGGGCAGCTGATGGTTGGAGGGTGAGGAGTGAGGTACCCCAGGTCCAATGGGACCAGGCTGTGGTGGGGGTGAGCGAGTGCCAGGCTGGCACTGGGCTAGCCCGGGCTTGGAATGTGAGCTGACGGTGGGGTACTGCTGGGCTCAGGCTGTCCCTGGCAGAGGCAGGAGCTGGGACTTAGATGCCTGTGATCTAAAGGGGCCCAGGCAAGGTGCCTGCGTGGCGGCAGGGCAGGGCGTGAACAGGTGCTGGGCTGGCAATGGGGCAGGGTGTGAGCTAGTACTATGGCCATGGGTTGGGCCCCAAGCTGGTGCTGGCCTAGGGGGTGAGCCGGGCCTGAGATTAACATTCACACCTGATCCACGTCCTGCTGTAGCCCGTGTAGCTTTACATATGGCACCGAGCAGAGGCTGCGTCCTCCCACATTGCTAAGGATGGCTCCTGAGTCCAGCCAATCTGTCACTGCTCTCGCCCCACCTCTCCCTGCTCCCGCCAGCCGTCCCCCCTGGGAGTGGAAGATGGAAAACGAAAAGCGCACGGGTTTTTATACAGCACCGGAGTAGCTGACCACAATATCTGCAGTCAGCTGGCCCCTGCGTGCTGTAGTTCTGCCTGGCTGCTACTCGGACCTCGTAGGAGGAACCTGACCCCAGCCGATCAGCTGGAAACCCCTTGCTCAGATTGATCGTATCCAGGGGCCAGGCATGGCCAAGGGCCCGGCGTGGCTGAAGTGGGGCTATGTGATCGCTGTAGCTGCACCTGTATTGACCCCCAAGGCTAGACCAGGACATACAAACTCTGCACTGATCCGTCCATTCCCATTAGCAGCAAGCCCACGTTTGCCCTTCTCTAGGTTTGAAGCTTAAAGCTGCTGCAGCTTGACCAAGCGCTGGCTCCTACCCGTGGCCAGAGTTCCTTCGGAGCGGGGCTGATGTGGCCATGGCTGGCTGCGGTGTGGGGGTGGGGACTTTGAAGGCATCTGTTCAAGGGTTGCTGGCGCTGGCAGGAATGTGTTTAAAATGCAGAATGCTTTCCCTGCGGGTGTTGCTCCATTTGTCACAAGCGGAGAAAGAACAGCCCCACCCCCTGGGGGACATGATTAATCCTGGGTGCCCCAAGTGGGTGGGAGCTCTCAGCCGAGCACGTGCTGCACTGGGGAAGCAGAGGTATGGGGTGTGTAAAGCAGCTGGCGCTGGGGGAAGTCGGGCGTTGATTGCCACACCGACCCATAGCGCTGCTCCGGGCACGGCTCTTGGGGATGAGGGCTTGCTGGCCTGCTCGCCTTCTTCCGTCCCAGGGCTGAGACCAAGGCCAAATGAGCCCTTTCTTCTTCAACCTTTCTGCTGTTGGGAACAGCACAAGGCCCATGACTCCCTTGCCCTATGGAGGTCACAGGGGAGGCCAGGGTGCAAATCTCTGCCTTGACCCATGCCATAGCCTTCCTAATAGGCTGGGCATGCATCACCCTCCCTGTACACAATGGGGGAGGAGGGGGGAGGGGCAGCGGCAGCGCAGGCTCTTAATTGAGACAGCTCTACCCTTAGTCCCTGACACGGCAGAGCCGTAACAAGGAATTTTTGCACCTGAGGCAAGGGCCGGCTCCAGGCTCTTCGGCAGCAATTCAGCAGCGGGTCCCTCTGTCCCTCTCGGAGGGAAGGACCCGCCGCTGAAGAATGAATTCGGTGGCGGGTCCTTCCCTCCAAGAGAGACTGAGGGACCCGCCGCCGAATTGCCGCTAAAGAAGCGACGGCGGTAGAGCTGCCGCTGATCGCGGCTTTTTTTTTTTTTTTCCTCCACCCCGCTTGGGCGGTAGAGCTGCGCCCCTCCGCTTTGCGCGCCCCAGGCAAGTGCCTCACTCGCCTCGCCCTTGTTACGGCACCGTGACACGGTCCCACTTCCCCACAGCAATCAGCGTGGGGGAAGCGTCCCAAGCCCACCCACTGACCCAGCTCCATTACGCCTCAGCCTCAGGCTGCTCACGTGTTGCTGTGACGGGGCTGGTGCCTGGTGCTGAGAGACACGGAATGAAGCACAGCTGGGCTGAAGGGCTGCAGTAACTTATGTGCTCCTCCCCCCCCGGAGCCAGTAGGGTGGAGGGGAGGCCGTGTGGCCCTGTGTCACAGGCCCTTGTGGGGCAGAGAAGTCTGTTCTGCCCCTTACTAAAGCCCATAAAGCTTCAATGCTGGTGTAGCTCTTCCTGGGCCTAAGGCCACCCCAATGGCTGAGCCCTTGGGCCTAAAGCTGCCAGAAGCAAAGGGGCGGCTGGATGTGTCTATCTGAAAGAGAGGCCCTCAGAAATGCTGCAAACACCCCCCAAGGTGGGAGCCCAGGTCTGCACATGCACAACAGCCACTGGACACACACTCAGTCTGGCAACAGGGGCACTTTTATTTCTGTAGAGGCGGGGGAGAAAGTGGGACTTACAAACAAAAGTGACCCAGGGTTGGCAGGACACAAGGGTTGAGCCCCCGTGGCCATGGCCCTGGCATGCGGCCCTGCCCCTCATGCAGCCAGTGCCCTGGTTCTGCTGTGGCTGGCCATGGGCCGGGCTGTCCTACCCAGCCCTCTCTCACGTTGCCCCGTCACAGCCAGTTGCACCGCTCAGGCTCCTGGGGGTGGGGGTGGGATTTATTGCTAAGGGGTCCAGCAGCTCAAAGGACCCGGGGCTGGAATGACGAGAATGGGGGGAGAGGAGCCTTTCCCCTTTGGGGCATCAGTCTAACCCCCAGCCCCCACTTGGCAGCTTTGCCAGCTGCTTGCTGCTTGGTGGCCCACGTGAAACACGTTTGCGGCTTTATTCCAGCATCCGCCGGAGGGGCCAGGTGGCCGCAGCGCTCTCTGTCTCACACACCTGGCAATTGGCACTGATTGGCCTCCTTGTTCGCAGCCTCAGCAGAGGCCAAGAGCCAAATGGGCCTTGATGAGGCAAAGCCCCTTGGTTTACAAAAAAGGCCCGTTTGGGCTGGGGGGGGAGAGTGTGGTGTGGTAGCCTGCACTGCAGGGCTAAGCCCAGCCTCACCCACTGCAGGGCTTGGGCTGGCACAAGGCGTAAAGTCACTTAATATCCAGGCATCAGAAACAATATGGAAGCCCTAGTTCAACAAGGGGAGGAAGGTCGGCACCCTGCCTGGCCTCAGCATGAAGTATGCAGCCCTTGGTGGTGGTCTGCGCTGGCTGTCATTGGGGGTGCGCACCTCAGCCAGGAGCAGACATGACGGGCCCCAGAGGAGGCAGCCCATGGTGCTAACACCCCCCCGCCCCCCAGGATTGAGCAGAGGTCCATGCCTGTTGGAGGCTGTTCAGTGCATTGTGCAAAGGGCATGCACTGAGTCCTCCCCACTGACGCCTTTGCCACCATGCAGCAACCAGAGCGCAGCAGGAAAGAAAACTGGCAGCTCTTTGTCAGCTCCTGCAGGGCCCTAAAGTTTGTGTGTGAACTTCAAATCAGCAGGGGGGGGAAGCAAGGCAGGACTAATAGAACATTTTTGTTCCATTTTTATTCCTGCTTGTCTCTCTGCTGCTCACTGTCGCCCTGTGGACAGATGAATATTGGGGGGGGGGGAAGGGATGGGGGTTAAAAGGTAACCCAGTGTGGCATGTTTACCTTTAGTAGCTGGTCCAGCTAAGAGGTTTATGCGGCTGTTGCTGCTCATTAGCAGAGCTGTCCTCTAGCTCAAGCATTAGTGGCTCATTATTCTGATGCTGAAGGGCCCCAGTTCAAACCTGACCTCAGCAGCGTCACCTGTACCCACCCTGCGAGCTGTATCTGTGGTTTGGCCCTGCCAATGGCCAAGCATGTGCTTCTTGCCCAGGTAGTAGAACTACAGCTCCAGCGAGGGACTGCTCAGAGGAGCGGCCCCCTTAGAGGGCGAGCACTCTGCCTGGCAGACGTTAGCCACACATGCGCCAGTGGCACAAAGCCCTTTGGAAAAGGAATGGAGCAGAATTAAGGAAACAAAAATCAACAAGGGCAGCAACTGAGTGAAACACACAGGTGACCAGAAAAGCCCAGCCCCTACAAAGGGACGCACAATGTGGCCGTTTCCCCAGGCTGACAGCTGCAGTGGCTTTTCAAACCTATGCTGGGGGTGGATCTAAATGGCTTGGGCACAAAGGAGTTTGACCACCTCCATGGTGGACCACAGTCAGTGGCTGAACATGGTCAGGGAGACATGGGCTGACCCAGCCTGAGACCCTGTGGATACAGTTCCATGGGGCTGGGCAGCAGCCTCTTGTCGGGGCTGCTGGGTGGGGCTGTGACACAGGTAGCCGGTGCGTGCAATAGCAGGTGGTAGGGGCGTGACTGAAGCCCCACAGGCCCAGCAGCTCCAGCACTAGCAGTAAGCTCAGCGGCCAGCTTGGCACTGCTGCCTGCTCTGGAACCTGTACGAGTGGAGAGGGGAACATGACTGGGCCTGGGGCAGGGGTGTAGGGGGGAAACGACACAAGGTTGAGGGGGAAGGAGTGAAGCACATGACACTTATGGCCATCACACCCAGCACGGTAGGAGAGGTCAGGCTCTGCTCTGGAGCCACAACTCCACCCCAAGCCCCACACACCCTGCTGGGCTGTAACCTGGCAGGAGCGACCGTCAGGGCCTGGTGCTGGGCAGTAGCTGCAGCCAGAAAGGCTCCATGGAAAATGTGATGCAGCCAGGCCATAGAGCCTACCCACTGAGACAGCTTTGCACCCCCTTTAAACCACCGTGCCCCCATCAGCCCCCGCCTGAGCTGGCAAAGCCAGTGCTCAGCCTTGCCCCTGCTGGCAGAAATGTCCCACAGAAACTAAAAATAATGATCAGCCCCCCCAACCTCAGCCAGCAGTCACTGTTTACGTAGGACCTATATTTTGCTACTCTGCAGCCAGCAGGGGCAGCCCCGCATTCACCTACTGACCCACAGCCCTGGCCCGCGGGAGCTAAATGCAACAAGAACTGCAGGGTCAGCTAGGCCATCATTCGAAACATTCAAAATGGGTGTAAGAAAAATCCCCAACCCCACTCAGCGCTGGTGCCTAACGTGTGCAGGGGAGCGAGATGAGCTGGCAGTGAAGGGAAATGTAAAACTCCTTGTGAGCCCTTGCCAGCTGCCCTTTTGTACAGTTTGTTTATACTGGCATGACTGGTGATTGTGTGCCCTTGTTTAAAACCCACGTGGAGGGGCAGAGGGAGGGGACGGGTTACACGTGCTAATCCAATGGGCCTTAATGGCTATTGCAATTGCTTGTCTCACATCTCCCACCTGTTGTCCTTCCCCTCGGGGGGGGGGGGGGGGGGGGTGCGTGTGCACGCGCGCCTTCCCCCTTGCCAGCTGGGCTCGGACGGGAGTCCCCCGGCTCCCGTCAACATTGACCGTTCTGGTACAAGTGTGATGTGATGGACAGGTGAACTGGAAACAACAGCCGTGCATCAATCACAGGGCAACATGCATGCCTGTTTCACCATGCACGTTATCCGCGTACTCTCAGGAGGTGTGGGCACCTGTGCTGGTGGGTATTCCCCCACCTTCCTCGCCCCTCCTGACACCCAGCCTAGTGCCACCAGCTATAATGGGGAAGCACCTCTGGTACTTCGCTAGCAGGTGGTCTGGGCTGGCAAGACTGTTAGCCCCAGAGGCTGCTGGGACATAAAAAGAAAAGTTGAAGGTTCTTTTTAGACAGTGACCTCAGTCTTGCTATTGGTGGAGAAGGGCCGCGAGGGCTGGACATAGTGGGTGGGCGTCTGGCTGAAGACCTCCGGCAGCTTCTCGACGCTGAACTGGCGCTTGTTGGCATAGATCTGTCGGCGGACATCAGGGGGGTGGTGATGGCTGGGGTCCCAGCCTCCCTTGAAGGCAGGGCTGGCCACCAGTGGGTGGGCGTTGGTTTTCATCACTTTGGCCTTCTGCCCGGGTGTAGCCAAGCCAACCAAGGCGCAGCTGTCGTGCAGGGGAGGCATGTCTTTCTGATGCAGCCCCATGGGTGGGAAGGACAGAGGACCAGGCGGAGGCATGTCCACCATGGGAAACCGCTTATAGAATTCTTCGGGTGCGCTCTCTGCAGGGGAAAACAAAGCAAAGGGCAGGAAGTCAGACAGACAGGGAACACACATGCCTTCCACCTCTCTGCCTGCCAGGTGGCCCCCATACATGTCCCCGCCTCTCCCCGCCTGGGCTTCAACTCTGCTGGGAGGGAAAGAACCGTGGCCATCTCAATCTCTGGCCCCTGCTCCATGAATGCAGCAGCTTCCCTTGCTCAGCCTGCCCCAGGCCCCTTTCCTTCACTGACGCCTGTGTTGAACCCCCACCCCTGAGCTAAGCTTTGCTCGAACTCAGCACACACGACACTTGCAGCCCCTGCCTCTCTCTCCAGGCCTGCAGAACCGCCAGCGCTGCTCTCCCTGACAGCACCAACGGTGTCCCGTTTCCTTCCCTCTGGCCTTGGGGAAATCACAGTCACTGCTGCCATAGGATCAGGGGAGGGAGGAGCTGAAGCAAAGACAGAGGAAGCACCAGCTGGTGAAGCAGCCCTGTCCGGCCCCTGGGCCAGCGATGCGGCGGCAGCACATACCTACGGCCTTGAGTGTGGCATACTTGGCGTAGTCCGGAGCTTGGTGGGGCATGGTGCTCGTCATCTGCAGCCGGTTGCTGTGGGCATGTGGCAGCCCCATCTGGGGGGCGATGGGAGTGCTGACCACAGCGTTATTCAAGTGCATATTGTCTGGAAATGCAAAGAAAGATTCTGGGAGGGAAGGTTTAAGGGGTCAGAGAGTCAGAGTTTAAGGCCAGAAAGGAGCATTAGATCATCTAGCCTGTCCTCCTGTTCCCCACAGGTCATTCCATTTCACCTGGCTACTGAGCCCAGGAGCTTGTGCGTGGCTACAGCACAGCTTCCAGAGAGGCCTCCAGCATTGATCTGAAAGCAGCAAGAGCCTGAGACTCGACCACTTCCCTTGGTAGTTTGTCCCAATGGTTTCATCGCCCTCACTGATAAAAATCTGCGCCTTCATTTTAATCTGAATTTGTCTGGCTTCAGCGTCCAGCCGTTGGTGCTTGTTACACCTTTCTCCACCACATTAAAGAGCCCGTGTGTTCTCCCCGTGAAGGTGCTTGTGCACTAATCGAGTTACATCTCCAGCTTCTTTTTGCCAGGCTACGCAGACGGCGCTCGTTAAGTGGCTCACTGCAAGGCATCGCCTCCCGCCTGGCAATCCTTGGTGGTTGCTCTTTTCTGCACCTTCTCCAATTTTTAAACATTCTTTTTAAACTACCGACCCCAGAACTGGATGCGGTATGCCAGGGTCAGTCTCACCAGGGACATACGCAGAGGTAAAACCACCCCCCCAAACACACCCCGTTTATACACCCAATGAGTGTAATAGCCCTTTTTGCCACGGCATCGCACTGGGAGCTCATGTGGAGTTGCTGGTCCCCTATGACTCCTGACTCCTTTCCCAAGTCACTGATTTCCAGGATAGAGTGGCTGGCCTGCCTTCCTTGGTCCTAGTTATATATATTTGCATTTAGCTGCATAAAAATGCATTTTAATGTTAACAAGCTCACCTTTCCCCCATCCTTTCCTCGGGTTTGGATACTTCCTTCCCCCATGCGTTCCCACAGTCTCCCCTGGCTCTGCCCTGAGCAGTCAGACATCTCTGCTGAGAGCAAACATCACCACCTGCCTAGTGGGACTGGACACCTCAGAGGATTGATCAGGGAACCTTCCATGGCTGTGGCTCTGGTGGCAGTCTGTCCCCAGATCAGGAGAGGCCAAAAGCCCTTTGTGACCAACAGCTGTTTGGTGGCCGGTGTGAAGGGCGAGTTCCCATTCCAATGGGACACCCACAGCCCTGACACCGCCATTCCCATCGGCACTAACTGGCCCCCTCAGCAGAGAGACCAACAGCTGAATGGGCCACAGGCCCTGACCTCCTGTCACTCCTAGCAACAGTCCCTTGGTGCCAGGCTTGGTGTGGACCGTGTGGGTGCAAAGCTGGGAGAGTGGCTGCCCGTGTACCTGTTCAGACTTCAGTCTCCAGGCTCTTGGTTGGGTGACATTCACCAGCAGTAACTTCAGATCAAAGAGTTTCAATGCAAATTCCCCTTGCCCCCTTTAATAAGCGTCACCGGCAAATGAAAGAGAAAACAGAGTCCTCCCCATCTTCCCCAGGCAAAGCAGAGCTGAACTAAAATAAAAGGCCATTGGATTAGCAGCCGATTTTCCCGTGTTACACAGCTGGGGACCACAGTGGTACCAGTGACTCCTGGCCCCACCAATCCTCCCATTGCTACCACCCAGGGGAGTCCCAAGGGGACAGCATGGGATAGCGACCAGCCCATCCTTCAACAGAGGAGAAACACTTCCCCACACCCGCCCCAAAAGCAGATTCCCCTGCGGGGACATCCCCTCTCCACACGCTAGATGACCTCACCTGTTGCCATTCACCAGCACCGGGACTAGCTCCAGCTCTGAGGGGGAGATCCCAGCCACCCCTGCTCTAGAAGGATGAGATACAGAATGGAGCCCACCCACCCCAGGTACACTCTGGCCAGTGCCGGATGCTGTCCTGCAACGTATTCTGCAGTGCTTTGTGCAGCCTAGCTTTAAAGAACCCAAGCGATGGGACTTTCCCCAGCACTGCCCCACCACGGGACTGTTCCACCACCTAACACATCTCATGGCTGGGGACAGTTTTCCTCCCTCCTCCATGCTCCCACCCGCTAGTCCGGGTGCAGCTAGTAACCCCCCAGCCTTGGGGGCTCCTGCAGCTTGTCCTAGCCAGATGACTGCACTGCGCTCTGACCTGTGAGCGGCAAACACACACTGGCTGCTGCTAGGGCAAATGTCACTTCCGATCTTTCAGAGAAGCAAGCAGGGGACTGTCAGCCCGGAGGAGGAGCCTCCCCCCAGAGGCAGCAGGGAGCGCACTGGAGAAGGGGCAGAAGGCACAAATGCAACTTATGCAAGCCTCGAAATCTGCCATCCCACAGCAAGGGCAGACACAGCCGCCACGCATCCAAATCAGTGTCGTGTTTCACCTGCGCCAGCCGTTATTGGTGGGGCTGTCCCAGAACCAGGAGCAGAAGCATCAGGGCTCCAGAGCCTCAATGTACCCCTCACCCACAGCCCCTGCAACATCCACGAGAGCAGCAGCTACAGGGAGGGTGGAGAGAGGCACGTCCAGCTTCCCAGGGGAGTGTCGACAAAGAGCAGTGACAGGGTCCCAAGTGGGAAATCTGGCCCCTTGAAGAGGAAGGAATTCCCCATTTGAGAGTAGGGTTCTGGTGAACGAATTTCCAGGGGCTGTATCCCCCCTCCCTGGGAACCCGTGATGCCAGCATGGTGCCCCCAGAACTCCTCATGACCAGTGCCCCATCATGCTGGGTTGACATTAGGAGAGGAGCTCAATGCCTGCAATACTCCCCATGACCAGCATTTTGGTGGGGGGCGCTCTCTCGCCCTGGAGTCCACTGCGGGAGGTAGCTCCCCATGGGCGCCGGGCTGCCTTTCATGCTCTACTTTAAATAGAAAATAACAGAAACAAGGGAACAGATTTCCTCCCATGCATGTTCTGCTACTGCCAGACACCTGCGCCTCCGTGTAAACTGCCCTGCTTGGTTTGCTCCACTCAGGACCCCCCAGCTTCCATCCTGCCCCCCTCAAACCTCATTCACAGAAATGGAAGGAGCCCGGGAGACCCTCTGCTGCCCACAAATCGGTCCCTGCCCAGCACAGATGGGACTGTGAGGGGGACGGGAGGCCATGCTCTTACCTGTGCCATTTCTGGGGGAGCTCCGGGCAAGCCCGTCACCCATCTGGACCTGGATGCTGCCCATGTGGCCGTCAGTCATGTGGTCAGAGGGGCCGTGGCCCGGCTGCTTCAGTAAGTCTGTGAGCGTTCTGGAGAAGGCAGAAAGGAAAGTAGCAAACCAGCGTCATGTGAGGGGAGTCTGTACATCTCCCACCTCACGGGCGTGTGATACGGACACTTGGTGCAGACATATCACTCTGCCAATGCACCTCAGTTCAGAGCCATAGGGCAGGCCTACACTTAATATGCTGCATTGGTGCAGCCGCACTGCTGCAGCGTTTTAGTGAAGATGGTTGATGCCGATGGGGGAGAGCTCTCCCGTCGGCGTAGTTAATCCACCTCCCTGAGAGGTGGTAGCTGTGTTGGCGGGAGAAGCTCTCCTGCCATGATAGCGCTGTCTGCATCAGCACTTAGGTCGGTGTAACTACGTCGCTCAGGGGGTGGATTAGTCACATCCCTGAGGGACGTACTTATATTGAAGTAATTCTGTGGTGTAGCCTCCCCATAGAAACCCTGGTTACTCCCGCCTACAGCACTGCCAATGCACCTCCACTCCGGCCTGTAGAGCCCACTGCTATTCCAGTGCTGGGCCACTACACGGGTCTGGCAGTGCCTCTCACACAGCCGCTTTCCAGTCCTGCGCAGCAATGGCCGAACAAACCAAACGTCATGGTGGCCAAACACCAAACTCACCTGCCAACCACGGTGGGATCTGAACTCTGTGCTAGCCAAGGATAGAAGGAAAGGCCAAGCCCACATAGCCACCCCACCCCCAGCATGCTCAGCCTTGTAGAATGATCCACTTCCTTTTGAAAAGCGCGAACACTGTGGGGGCACTTTGTCAATGTGACAAAGGAGGCCCCTGCCTCCCAGTAAATGGTCAGTTGTTGCTAATGTTAAAGGGGTGAGGTCGGGGGGCAGGGGAATGAACTAGTGAAACCTTTGTGTTCATCACACTGCCCTCTTCCCCCTCCTGCACATCCAGAAGCTGGAGAGACCCATTTGCATGACTAGATTAAAATAAAGAAAGACACGAGGCTTGGCAAAGGCTAAGGGACACAATACCTAAAGGGTGTAAAAGCAGCAAGGGAGAGGAATTGTTCCCAGTGAACCAAAGGTGTATAACTAGGAGTAATGGGATGAAACAGAGGTGGAAAACTCAGGCTGAATAACAGGGGAGGTTTCCCAAGAGATAGAACTACCAAAGTGTGGAATTGTCTGCTAAGGGAAGCAATGGAAACCCCAGTGCTTGAGTCATTTCAAACGGAAGTGGAGAAAGCCCTGGAGAAGAGACTGTAGGGAAAGATCTGGCATCAGCAGGGATGTGGATGAGCCAGATGTGACCTTTCTTGGCTGTTCTGTCCATTTTTAATCATCCCTTTATTAACAATGACATTAAAGAACATTACATAAGCGTAATTTGTTTAACATTCATGTCTGAAGACATCCCAGAAATTCCATGGTGCACGGAAGCTCCCAGAGCAACGTATACGCTCAGAAACCAGAACAGCCAGGGACAGCAAGTCCCAGGATCAGATACCCACGGTGCTATTTGCATGAAAATTAGCATAAAAACCAAGCCTATCCTGCAAGGAAAGACCACGCAAGGAGCGTCTGGATAGATTTTTTTCTGCCTCCAATCCGTATGATCATTCTCCATCCCCCGCCCCCACTTTCCTTCTGAACACAGATTCGCTCCTTTTACTCCATATTTATTACATATTCCACTGAGGATGCTTCTGTCACAACCTGGCCCTGGCCCCCCCTCTGGACAGCCACCAGTCTGTTGTGAGTGGACCCAACCACTGGATCCCACAAGCTCCTAAGCCAATCAGGTCTGTGCAGAGCCTGGTCATTGGTCCTAGCTCTGGGTTTCTCAGACTCACTCCCAGGTCTCTGTCTGTGACCCTGTGTGCCTAGGGCAGCCCTCACTGGAAATGCCAAGGTCAGGGCAGGCTGCAAAAGGGAGAGCAGATACTCCCAAGACTGGTGGGTAACACTCAAGTTAAACTCCCCAACCAGTCACAAATGGTGCTTCTGCTCCGCACACTGGTTATCAAGAAGCAAAAAAATAAATCTCACAGCCCCCTTTATTTCATTCCAGTTCTCTGGCTCCCAGTCAGCACATAGGTCCAGTACAGTGAGAAGTTATTTTAAACTTGGCTCACATATACAAAATGTTCTTCCGACCCCAAAGGGTCAGTCACGTTACCAGATCAATATGAGTTTGGATCTTACCCAAAATACCACGCTGCCAGCCAATCCTTAAGCATCTAAAACTAAAGGCTTATTATAAAGAAAAAAGAAAGAATAAGTAGCGAGATGTTAAATGGTAAAACAGTCATATACAAACAAAGATTCAAAGTCCATATATCTGTTTCTTAGCAGTATTGGTGAGTTTGCTGGCTTGAAAGTCCCTTGGGAACACATCCACAGCTTTGTTCAGAGCTTCCTTTGTAGGAAGGTTACTCCAGAGGTAAGAAGCAGGACTGAAGACAAGAAGCAGAAGATGAAGCTGCCTTTTATAGTCTTTTGCCATGCTGCTTGTATTTCCTTTGTTTCAAACACAAGCTGCCCAGCACATGGCCTGGACGCCTTAGAGTTCTGTCTATAGGGCACGCCCCTGCATGCCTTCTGAGTCATAAGGTGTATCCAGTAGCGGCGCCAGCTTTGCCGGCGCCCTAGGCGGCGGCAGGTCCCGCCCCCGAAATCCCGCCCCCAACAGCNCACGCCCCTGCATGCCTTCTGAGTCATAAGGTGTATCCCTGACCCTTTCAATGGGTTCATTGTGCAGTTGATGTCCCTTGATGGGCCATCAAGCAGGCTAGGCAGTGCTGATGCCAATCTGTCTGGGGGTGTCATCCAGATGCACAGCACAAGTTTGAACTACAGATACACCCTACATATCTATAACTCATAATACAAAGATGATACAAACGTATAAACAAGATTAGCATACAGTAACTGCTCACTTAAAGTCGTCCCGGTTAACGTTGTTTCGTTGTTACCTTGCTGATCAATTAGGGAACATGCTCGTTTAAAGTTGTGCAATGCTCCCTTCTAACGTCGTTTGGCAGCCGCCTGCTTTGTCCACTGCTTGCAGGAAGAGCAGCCCGTTGCAGCTAGCTGGTGGGGGCTTGGAACCCAGGGTGGACCGGCAGCCCCCTATCAGCTCCCCGCTCCCCTACGTTCCCTGTGCTGCAGCCGCCCAGCAGGCTATCAATTGCAGCTATCCCTCCCAGCACTGCCATGTGCTGCTCCTGCCCTCTGCCTTGGAGCTGCTCCCTGAGCCTCCTGCTTGCTGTGCGGGGGGAGGGAGGGAGCAGGGGGGGTGTTAATGTCAGGGTGTCCCCCTCCCCCCTGCTCCTGCACCCCCGCTTACTCCATCTTCCATAGAGCAGGGGAGAGACGACAGAGGCAGCTTCCAGGCAGCAGCAGCTGCAGCTGCGGTCCAGTCTCAGCTTGCTGATCTAATTAACAAGGCAGTGTACTTCTGAACCCACTCTTCATACTTAAAGGGGAAATGCGCATCTCTCTCACACACACACACACACACAGGGTGTGTGTCTCTGTCTCTGTCTGCCCTCCCTCCTTTCCTGCTGCCTTGGACAGTAGAGTGTGAGAGTTAACCCTTGAGGGCTCAGCCAATTGCTAGTTCATCATTTAGCAGTAAGGGAAATATCCCACCTTCTGACTCCTCCACCTCAACCAAGCTTCACAATCATCATCACTGTGTACCAGTATTAAATTGTTTGTTTAAAACTTATACTCTGTGTGTGTGTGTGTGTGTATATATATATATAATATAGTCTTTTGTCTGTTGAAAAAAATGTCCCTGGAACCTAACCCCCTCATTTACATTAATTCTTATGGGGAAATTGGATTCGCTTAACATTGTTTCACTTAAAGTCGCATTTTTCAGAAACATAACTGCAACATTAAGTGAGGAGTTACTGTACTTGGAAAATTATAACATTTTCGCAGATACCTCACTTGACATATCTGGCACAACTCATTTCCATTTTACAATATTGGTCTTCATAATATTCTAAAGTGTCCCCCAGATTCCATACAGCATCACACTGCTACCCTTCCTTGTGAAGTAGACTCTGCAGCCCAGCCACCTTAGACCCCAGAACCAGTGCCCCAGCCCTCCTGAGCCCCCAGTTGCTCAGAGACACTCTTCTAACATTCCACCTTGCTGTGAGTCCGCTGAGCTTCTTGATTAACCCTTTCAGGGACAACATGGCAGGCAAGCAAGCAAAGCCCTAAAGAGTTACAGAGCTTTGCAAAATAAGAGTTCTGAGACATACCCATCCCGAGTCTGCTCTCACCCTTTCTGTGAGGCCAAGGTCTGGTCAGCATCTCAGGCCAGGCAGAGTGTCTTTGCCTTCTATCTCTCTCCAGTCTGGTCTCCTGGCATGTGGCAGTGGCCAGCCCCCCTCACAGAGATGATCCTCCTTAAATACCGTCTCTGACCCCTTGTGCCCATGTTCCCAGGATGAGAAACTCCAGCCCCTTCCCCTTCTGTGTAGCGAGCTTGTGTTCCATGTGGATGGCCAATAGTTGAGAGACAGAGCTGATGACTCTAGTTTGTTTTGTGATGGCTTCTCAGTCACAGTCTTTCAGCAAGCCCCCCCCCCCCCCCCCCCCCCCCCCCCCCCCCCCCCCCCCCCCCCCCCCCCCCNTGCAGCATAATAACCTGGCCCTGGAGAAGGTGAGACCTGGGTTCAGCTCCTAAAACAAAAGGATATCCTACTCCAAAATGGAGGTTACCATCCAAAATGGAGTTTGCAATTTGATACAGACATAGCCTACTTTGTCACAGCTTCTATACATGGGTCATTCCTGTATCACATTTAATCGTGTCTTGGCATCTGGACAAAGAACTCAGACTCAGTACTGAAGTACATAACCATGAACTTTACACTAGTTTCCCCCGCACTGCAAGGGAATTCTCACAGCTTTCACCAAACTTCTAAAGTCCTGGACTAGCATTCACAGTGCTGAATGTAAAACCAGAGATGGATTCTCTGAGGCCAGTCCCTTTGTCAGTTGTTCCAGATCCCAGTCTGGAATATGGAAGGGCTGTTCCCAGGAGCTTTATGTTTCACTCCGGCCCCTGTCAGCGATTGGTGAACATCATAAGGTAACTCTAATAGTAGCCACTGGGGACAGTGCTTAGAAAGCACATGCCATTGGGTGATCATCTTGCATCATTCTCTGAGAATTCGCACCAACTGAGATCTTGGGCTTTTTGTTAATCTCAGAATATTTCAGTGCTGGTCTTTCGATGGCAACCTTTGTTTAATTCCCCAACATTTTTCTTTTGCCAGCCATTGCTGTACCATTCTGTATTAGTCTCCAAGAGCATTCTGCCTGTGACAAATGAGGGATAATTTGCTTAGGTTGACTAACATAGCCACGAATCTCCATAAGTGCTCCTTGATTTTGGGTCTTTCCATTTGCACAATTGACTCCACTTTTCTTGGGTCCAGTCTTTGTCACTGAGTCCATGTCCTACATAACTACCCTCACTCAGCCTGACCTGGCATTTGTTCCTGTTTGATCTCTGGCATGCTGCAGGATTGTTTTTGTTCCAAATCAGCAGATCATCAACAATAATTACCTCCACCCCATCCAGATCCTCAAAGATCTAGGACAGGACACATTAGTACAGCTCAGGTGCTGAGGCAATCCCAAAGGGAAGTAGCTTTAGCCCTCTTCCCCCGCCCTCCCCAACCCAAGAGGGATGTTGAAGGCACCACAGAGTTTTGGTTTGATTTGTATTTTGGGGTGAGGATCTGAACTGTGTTTTCTTTTATAGGAATTGATTCACATTCCTCCCCACTCTGTGTACCCCTCACTGAAAATACTAATTTTTCACCTTTTTACAGCCATAGCTATGAGTCAGTTTCAGCAGGCTGGAAACTGGTGGGCTAGGCTTTTATCTTTTGTCTCTGCCAGTGGAAGGACATCTCTGTCACTGAAGACCATACTACCCGAGGCAACTGGCTTGTTCTTCCTCTATCAGCACTCAAACGGGCCTGTTGCATCAGCAAGTTCAATGTTATTTGACCTACATTTTCTTGGGCTTCTTTGTAAAGTCTGGTAATTCTTTATACATGACTTTTACCCTTGAAATAAAAAGAACATCAATACCAGCAATCCAAAGCAACCTTACAATATCAAAACAGTGTAGACAGCTGTCAATAAGAATCTATGCTATAATAAAAACAGAGTGCAAAGACCAACAGTAAGCAGCAACCCTATAAACACAATGAAAGTTTGCAAAGCTCTATGTGCATAAGCAACCCTACAACAACAAACAAAGCTCACAGCCTCAAGCAAGCCTCCCCCACTCCCAACCAACACAAAGAATATACCAGGAACTGCTACAATAGCCAAGCGAACTCTTAAATAGGGACGGTGTCACAAGCACGTTAAAGTATCCAAAAATATTAGATTTCACCAACCTCCACAGTCACTGTCTAGAGCAATGGTTCTCAATCAGGGGCACGTGTACCCCTGGGGATACGCCCAGGTCTTCCTGGGGGTACCTCAACTCATCCAGATATTTGCCTAGTTTTACAATAGGCTCCATAAAAAGCACTAGTGAAGTCAATACAAACTAAAATTTCATACAGACAATGACTTGTTTATACTGCTCTATATACAATACACTGAAATGTAAGTACAAGATTTATATTCCAGTTGATTTATTTTATAATTATATGGTAAAAATGAGAAAGTAATTGTCAGTAACAGTGTTGCTGTGTTCTTATATCTGATTTTGTAAGCAAGTCATTTTTAAGTGAGGTGAAACTTGGGGGTATGCAAGACAAATCAGACTCCTGAAAGGGGCACAGTAGTCTGGAAAGGTTGAGAAGCACTGCACTAGAGCAACCCCACAACAAATCTATGTGTGCCGTGCACTGCTAGTGTAACACTGAGGGGGTCATTAGCAGCAGGGCTTGAGTTTGGAACCTCTGGAGCTTAATGCACAAGCCTCTACTGCTTGAGCTAAGACCCAGGGCTGTTAAGCTTGCTATGGGGTGGGCTATCAACCTTTATGTGGCCTAACCACCACTGAGTGGGCATGTCTTACACTAGCAAAAACCCCTACAATAGGCCATTGTGAACAGACCAAACACAACCAATGAGCGTATGCAAACATTCATGAGAATCCCTCCAATGACAGACTGGTGTGAGCACCCCCGTGGTTGTTAGCAAGCCAGAAATCAGAAACCCATGTGCACAAACCGGTGCTCAGAAAAAACCCTACAGTAACAAAAGTGTCACAGCCTATCACTCAGAAACAGCCCTCTGACAACAAACAGACACTGCCCAGTGTTCTTCAGCAAACCTAAAACGATCGCCATGCACGTGCAATGACGGAAACATGTTACTAAAGATGGAGATATCAAGCTGGGGAGCCAGAGCCTGACGATCCAAACCAAGCTCCCAGGTCTGACTAACCCCCAGCTTTTGGATACTTTGGATCCAACCCCGACTGCAGTTGAGGCCCATCTCTGGAGGGAACCACTGGAAATTCGTTTCCAACCCATCAGCAAGAGGACCCAGAGCAGGGCGAAGGAGACAGTGTGGCCATCCAAGAAGCAGAGCAGCAAATTAGTGACAGTCACGGGTGACATTGCCCAAAGCCAGGATGAATTCTTCACCTCTGCACTCAGAGGGAAGCTGAAGGTCGCAGGCTGGTGACTGGGAAGGAGGAGCGGGGAAACCAGTGAATCACTGAGTGAGTAGAAATGTGGCGGCTCAGTGGGGTGCTGCACGGTACCTACCTCAGGGCCGAGTTGGGTTACGGCACTGGCCTTCCACACTGAAGTTCAAATCATTAGCTAAAGCAACACGTGAGATAAGCTTGGGAGTCTCAGCTTAGTCTCCAGTGGAACTGTGTCAGCATTACTGAGATTGTAATCTCTTTGGGGTAGGGACTGTCTTGCTCTGTTTGTACAGCGCCTGGCACACTGGGGTTGTGGTCCATAACTGGGACTCCTAGGCACTGCCCAATACAAATAATAAAGCAGCCATCATCACCACCACATAATCCATGGCAATCAATCACTGAAGAGAGGCCCACTACAGGAGTGGCAGGAGAGGTTGTCAGTCAAGATCAAGGTGCATTGGCTAGACTAGGCCTGGAATAGCAGGGGGTGCTGATGGTAAGGATTGAGGAGACCTGGCAAAGCAGTGGGAGGTGGAGGGGGTTCGGCCCTTGGACTGAAATAGGGGGTGGGATAGGTCAGGATCATGACATTGGAGCGTTATGAATGCGTTGTTGCCGCTAGACTATTATTTGTATTCTGGTAGCAAATAGAGGCCTGTTGTGATAATTGGGCCTGCAAATTTACCTTAATTGTAAGCTCAACTGTAAAAAGTGTGTGAAAGTTCCTAAGATGTCACAATAACCTGTCCCAACACATGCTGATGGGGGAAAAGGTATGAAACGCAGACAGAACGACTGGTGTACGCAGACATGATAGTGCTATGGAATTAGTCCATCCAAAAAGGCCTACTGATATAACTCAAGGACTGTGTTAAGATCATGCTTGGCAAACAAGAAAGTGTGGGTCCAGAAATCAATTAACCAAAACTGGTGGGTAAACCATTCAGCCGAATTGGTGAACAAAGTAAGAGGGGGATGGGCTATTCCACCCATCACTCCCTTTTTGGGTCCTTAAAGAAAGAGATTTAGTGTGGGGAAATATAGAAAATCAAAACAGACGGAGGCTATTGGAGTGAGCTTCCCCATGATGGCTGCCACCGCCATCATCTTGTGCGACCCTTGATCTTCTTCATCCTAATCCTGAGAGATGTCCTGACCAGAGCAGGCCAGAGAGAGGGACCCAGGTGACAATTGCCACCTCTACTGGCTCCAGCTGAATCCCAAATGCCACCTGAATGAAAAGGAATCGAACAACAGCAACGACGATAGGTCCAGCCCATCTCAACTAACTTCTTCTCTTTTCCCCAAAAAGGACAGTTATTATCTTTGACACCACCTCAGAGACTGTCAAACAAGGGGGGTTTCCTTCTAAAAACTCTATCCAGCTGAAGAGAAAGGGAACAAGGGATGCTGTTAAAATGAAAGCCTCACTTAATGCTTTACATCTCGGATGCTTTCACTGTTTTTGTCCCTTTAATAAAACGTTAAGATTTTCATTAATGTGTTTTCCATAGTACTAAGCAAGCGGATGTCTGTGCACACCAAACCATGAACCTTGTTTAACACTCTTTAATGTTAGACAGGAACTATGTTATGTTAACACCTTTGGCCCATTTATTCTATCTAAATGAACACAAGAGGCCCTGCCCAAGATCAGGGCCCCACTGTGTAGACCAGGGGTGGGCAAACTTTTTGGCCCGAGGGCCACATCTGGGTATGGAACTTGTATGGCGGGCCATGAATGCTCATGAAATTGGGGTTGGGGTCCAGGAGGAGGTGAGAGCTCTGGCTGGGGGTGCGGGCTCTGATGTGGGGCCAGAAATGAGGAGTTCAGGGTGCGGAAGGGGGCTCCGGGCTGGGGCAGGGGGTTGGAGTGCGGGGTATGTGTGTGAGGGCTCCGGCTAGGGGTGCAGGCTCTGGGGTGGGGCTGGGGATGACGGGTTTGGGGTGCAGGAGGGTGCTCCGGGCTGGGACCGAGGGGTTTGGAGGGTGGGAGGGGGATCAGGGCTGGGGAAGAGGGTTGGGGTGCAGGAGAGGCTCAGGGGTGCAGGCTCCGGGCAGCGCTTACCTCAGGCAGCTCCTGGAAGCAGTGGCGTGTCCTCCCTCTGGCTCCTACATCCGTAGGTGCCATCCCTGCAGCTCCCATTGGCCACAGTTCCCGACCAATGGGAGCTCTGGGGGTGGTGCTTGAGGTGGGGGCAGTGTGCGGAGCCCCCTGGCTGCCCCTAAACATAGGAGCCAGAGTGGGGACATGCTGCTGCTTCCGGGAGCTGTGTGGAGCTGCAGCACGGGCGCTCGGAGCAGCTGGCAACCCTGCTCCCCAGTGGGAGCTCGAGGCCTGGATTAAATTGGCTGGTGGGCCGGATGTGGCTCGCGGGCCGTAGTTTGCCCACCCCTGGTGTAGACTCAGCACACTAGGTCCAATTGAGCTAGCAAGCTAAAAATAGAAATATAGCTGCAGCAGCATGGGCTGTCTGCCCCGAGTAGTCCCACCTGGGACCCTAGGTACTTCCTAAGGCAGCTGCGCTGTCCTGCCGCCCATGGCCACACTTGTATTTTTAGCGTACTAGTTTGATCAAAGCTAGTGCACTTGTGACTAACCAGACTGGAAATGACACCTCCAGCCTGCAGAGCAGAGGTACCCTCTGAGACAGTCCCTGCTCCAAAGAGTTTATAATTGAAGGACTGGCAAGGGAAGCAGATTTGCCCCAGGCCACATTGCTGATCAGTGGCTGAGCCAGGCCCAGGTCTTCTGAGTCGCATATCCACTGCCTCCCAAGTCACGTGACCGTCTCCCTACCAATCAGACAGGTCCCTTCCCTGAGGCAATGGTACTGCTGCACGATAGGAAAGATGCTATTAGGGCAGATCTAAGGAGACATGACGGATGTCAAAGAGCCATAACCTTGTCTAGCATTCTCAAGCTGTCCCATATGGGGGCAATGGATCAGCAACCGCTGTGAAACAACGTGACTAGGATTCCCGCTAAGACTTCCAGTTACACCAGAATGCACTAGCCCCAGAGCACCTCTGCTCTGTTCTTTTCACTGCCGGTAGGGGCTCCTCACCCTCTGGGCAGGTTTCAGAGATCGCTCACTCCAGAGGGAACAAGTTGCCATGGCCTCAGCGTCAAAACGTGTCAGAGTCCTGACTCCTCTACTGACTCATTCAGGTGACGGTTCAACTTAACCAGAAAGGATTAAAAAGCTCATTTTTGTCCCTCCCCACCGGGACCTTGCTCTGCAAATCAAACAAATGAGCAGAATTCTACCCCCTTCGCCCAGCTCCCCACCGCCCTGGGTCTGTTATCACTGCAAACGCCAGGGGCTCAATTTACACCTGGAAAGAGCAGGCTGCCCCTTTTGGCCTTTGGAAAGGAGCAGAGGGGCAGTATTTGGCGCGCCCATCCCACACTTATGGAGAGAGACGGACAGACAGAAGCGGGAGATGGAGAGAGATAAAGAGAAAGGGCCCAATCCTGCTCTCACACCAGGGCCAGTGAGGCACAACTCCTACTCCTGAGGGCATTCTGCGCCAAAAATGAAAAATTCTGCACCAAAAAAACCCAACAATTCTGCGCACTATATTTTAAAATTCTGCAAATTTTATTTGTCAAATAAATGTGGAGGCTCCAGCATGGCATTGGGGAGCACAGGCCACTTGGTGCACAGAGGTGGGAGATCACTGTGCAGCTGCCCCCCCCCCCCCGGACATGGATTCAGCGCTGAGGCTGCACCCAACCAAGGACTGGGCCTGCCCCAGAAACACCCCAGGGTCCTGCCCCTCTGTGTGAGATGCACCAGGTGTGGGCAGGCAGGCTCAGCAAGGCAGGATGCAAGTGTGGACGGTTTAGTGTGGGGGATCCAGGTGTGGGTTGAGAGGGTTCTGTGTGGGGCAATCTGGGTGCAGGTGGCTCAGTGGGATCTGGATGCACAGGGGCTTGTTGGGGGGTTCTGGGTGCAACGGTAATGGGACTCTGCAGGGGGGTCCAGGTGAAGATGGTTGGGGCTCAGCAAAGGGGTTCTGGGTGTGGGGAAGATAGAGCTCAGCAGAGGGTCCAGATGCAGCTGGTTGGGGCTTGGTAGGGTGGGGATCAGGGTGTGGGCGGCTCATTGGGGTGGTCCAGGTGCAGAGGGAGTGGGGCTCATGGGGGGGGGTTCTAGGTGCAGGGGGGTGAGGCTCGGGAGGAAGGTCTGGGTATGAAGGGGTCTGGATGCACAGGGGTTGGGTGGATGAGGGAGCAGCTCCTTGTACAGGGATCCCTCCCTCTGCAGCTGAGGAGTGATGGGGGAAGCGGGGTGGGGGGGAGGTTTGCAGAGTTTCCTTCAGCTGGGGGAGAAATCTGGGGGTGGGTCTGACCTGGCCCCGGATGCTGTGCAAGGGAAGAGGAAGTCCCATCCTCCCCAGCCCAGCTGGGACTAGCAGATGAGCCCAGCGCAGGCCACCAGCTGGGTCTTCCCCAGCCCTGCCTCCTGCCCCACAGTGATTTACCTCTCTTCCGGCTCCCCTGGGCCCCCAAAACATACTGTTGGGGAGGATCGCATGACAGCTCTTGTGGCTTCCCTTTGCCTCCTTGTCAGAAAGTCATTTTTCTGTAGGGAAGCAAAGAAATCTGCGGCGGACATAAATTCTGCGCATGCGCAGTGGCACAGAATTCCCCCAGGAGTAAACTCCTCCATTGAGGTCAGTGGAGTTCACAGCAGCATCAGCCTTGTGCATGCAAGAGGGAAAGGATCTTCTAATACAGCACTTTAGTCTGTGGTGTGACCACTCCAATCTCGTCATGCATATCCCCCAATAGCCATTCAGGCCCCCTTCCCTGCAGCTTCCACCCTTCTCTTCTACTGCTTGGTTACATTAGGACAGATTTAAGGAGGTAAGATGAAAAGGAACTCCCTTTAATGTGATGGGGCAGCTACTGCTTAGGTTTCTGCGCTTGCAGGAGGCTACGATGCTGCTGTCCTTACTCTCAGCGAGTAGCACCACCGCCGCTAATAGTGCTCCTAGCAGAACAGGGTCTTAGCCCACATGAGGCAAAGTGGCAGGCTTGGGGATGTCGATTGGAAGCTGTTAGGGGCAAGGGCTGTATTTACTTCTGGGGCAGCCGTGATGCCCTTCCTCACACCAGAGAGTACCTTGCTCCATTGGCTTCAGGGGGCCACTACGGTGCAGGAAGGTACAAGCGCAAATAAAGGCAGCACATTCGGTCCCTCTGTTTCTGTACAGCACCAAGCACATCCTGATCCTGACTGGGGTCCCTGGGCACTACCATAATGCAAATAAGGAAATAATACATCTCCCCCCGCCCTGTACTTCTCTGTCACTTTGTTCTCTCCCCCCAGATCTAGGACTTTACATATCCTAGGACCAACCCTTTCCTCGTAGCCTGCACCTCCCCTGCCCTGCTCCAATCTCCCCAGATCTCGCTGCAGTTTGGTTCTGCCTCCTGGGGCTTTGTCCCCCCTCTGACCATGCTTTCAGCCGCAAGTGCAATCGCAGTTGAATCCACACCAAAGAAACACCCGCCCCAGACAGACGTAAAGCAGCCCCACAGAGCGCCAAGCGGGGATGACTTTTATAACGTCAGTTGATCAAAAAAGCTTGTTGAAGCTTATGACAGCAGGACTAGGCCACAATTCACTTACTGACGGGTGGAATTTCTGCCATTGTGACAGAGACCACCCTGGAAGTGCTCCAGGAACCATTGTGTCAATATGAAGTGAGCCTGACTGGCTGTCATGGTACACGGCCAGTACATACCGTAAAGGGTACAAGGTGCTACCAGCCACCCTTTGCGCCAGTTACACAAAGAAGGCCGTGATGTTCCGTCACCCTGTGTGTTTGTGGCGAGCATGAGCATGGACCCAGCCCACTGTAACCTGGGCCTGCTGCATGCAAATTGAGACCAGGCCATCGGGATGCCAGCCTGCACTGCCTGCACTGCCTGCTTCCTCTTCAACATGTGGGATTTAAAGACTTCTGCTGCAGCTCTTCACCCAGGAGCCTGATTCTCCTCTCACCTGAGTGTCGATCACATGGCACTCCACTGAAGCAACACCAGTGTAAAACAAGACCAGTTAAAGAGGAAGCCATGGGGAGCCTCCACCAATAGCCTGCAGGGGCTGTGGTGAGGGGGCCAGGAGATAACGCGGTGCCCAGATATGCTGAGTGTGTTGCCGATCGCATGCTGCCTGTTTTTACAGTGGTTGCGGCCAACATCCTCTCCAGAAGAGGCTACCCACAACCTCTGCCAAGCATGAGCCATGTGATCGTTGTCACAGTCAGTGGCGCTGTGTCTTCTAGAATCTGGACTAGATGACCTCCTGAGGTCCCTTCCAACCCTGATATTCTATTATTCTGTGATCTCTTCAGACCCATGGGCTGTCCTCTGCTTTCCTCATGCAGCGCAGACCCCGTTGTACCAGAGTCAGGACTGACACATTTTGACACTGAGGCCATTGCTCCCTCTACATCAAGGGATTTCTGAAACCAGCGCAGACCCTGTGCTACCTCTGAACAGATACTTCATGCATCCTCTCCTGGTGCAGGCAGCTTACGCATCCGCTGTTATCTTCTCCCTCCGGTGCGGTCTTGTTAGAGGCCATCTGTCCGGGGACAGGTTACCAGCTTCGACACCTCTTGCTGCTGGGGTTGCTGGCCTGCATCACCAGGCTTCCTGGATTTGTCTCGGTTGCATTACTGCTTCTGTGCACTTGCATACGTTGTGAGACACGCCCCACTCATGCCTCTGCACATAAGTCTCCAGTGCATTTCAGTGGAGAACGCCGGCACGTAACATCTACTCCCTGCTATTAGCACAGTATAAGTGCAGCTCTCCCCTTTCCAGGACATTTTGTGTCAAAGGGAACTATCAGAATCAGAGACAATATATTTCGTAATAAACTGGCTAGAGCGTCCCCATGCTACTGCCCTCTGCTGGAGGGCATCAGAACTCCTCAAGTGTGTGTCATAGAGCCTATGCTGCTAACAGAGATTCTTTTAGCTCACGTGGTAGGAGCCAGAGGATGCGAGTTCTACACCTGCTTTTGCTGTGAAGTTCAGAAAGACCATGGAGCTCAGCACAGCAATAGCCATTATGTGCTCTGGTAGGTGGCCAGAGATTAGCTACCATACTCTATACGGAGGATGGGCTGCTGTGGGGTCCTACTTTTGTCACATGGAAGAAGTGCAAAGGCATGCAAGAAAAACCTGCCTTTTCCCACTCCATATGCTCGTGTCCAAAAATACGCAGCTTCTGGGGAAGAGATCTGTTCAGTGATGACCCACATATTTCAAAGTACCATCCCATGTGATTGGAACGTATGTTTATGGGGAGCTAGACCCTGAGGGGGAGCAGAATACATTACCGGCTTGGTTAAACAGGGACCGCTATGACTTGTACTAGCGAAGGGGAAAAAACCCAACGCTCAGCTCTGGTACCACAGAATCCAGGCTACAAGTAAAAAACAGGTTTCCTCTGGTTAACACATTCTGCCAAGAGGACAGCTCCCACGTTAACCCCTGATGGCAAGAAACGCAGGAGAATAAATGGAACCCAACCACACGTGTCCTGAAGAAAGATCTGATGGTTCTCATTATTGGACTAGGAAGATGTGATTCCCAACAGTGGGCTAAGCTTTTAGGGTACTGGTGTATCTGCGTATCATTGCTAAGCGCTACCAGTTTCATGGAAAGTCTCGCTCTCTTTCTGTTACCCACACAAATGAAATGGGAAATTACCCCCCTCCCTGACATCATATGACTAAACACAGCCCCAGGCATGGCCAGGGCCAGGCGAGGGAAAAGCACGTGTTGCTGAGATTCCAGCAGCTGGATCTGGCAGCAGACAGCTCCTGGGGATCTCGCTGATGAAGTTGGTAGGGCACCGATTGAGTCCTAGTTCAAGCGTGTAGGTAGGCACTGCTGGGAGGGAGCTCACATTGCTGGCCAGAGAGGAACTATAGCTAATGGCCACCAGACAGTACTTTCCCTCCCCTCTTTTCTCATTGGTTGCCCTTGGAGAGGGCAGGGTTAGAACATCCCCCTTGCTCACACACACATTCTTCATACCCCACCCCAGCCCCACCAAACCCTCCCATCACAGAAAAGGCAACAGGCCTTCTCGGTACGCCCCAGCGGAGCTGAGAGAGATGTGTTATGACAGGAGTCATCGCAGCATCCCTGGGGATGTAGCGTTCTTCCTCCAGTTGTCCCAGCCAGGAAAACGCGCATACACGCACACGCACTCTCGGACGCGTGCACACCCCAAGAATGCAGACCGCTCCTTCCCAGGAGCAGGCTAGTGGCAGAGGGCAGAGGAGTTGGAGCGGAGGGAGGCTGGGGGAGTTTGTATCGATTCGGTAGACCTGCCAGGCAAACGAGGAACAGGGAGGAGGTGGAAGGGATGGGGGCAGACACAGAGACAGAGAGGACTAGGCTTCATCTCAGAGATGGACTGAGACTTAATTGAACCTATATTCACCAAAATGTTGGGCCTCCTAGGCCTGCCTGCTCCCAGATGGACACTTGGCTTCCTCCTTAGCCCTCTGCCAAAGTCAGGCAGCCCCCAGCTCAGCAGGCAGCTGGCTACTAGCGATCATTGTGCATGGCACCGCTGTTTGCTACTCTCCTGGATGAGTGAGTCCCCTCGGAGCATGGGGCTGAATCTTGCCTTCATCTGTTCCTGTCATCGCCTCCTCAGCGCTCTCATTCCTCCACCCCCCTCCCAGCCCAGAGCGGCAGCTGCCTTTCAAGGGATTCTGTAATCACCCTGCCACCCACCCCAGCCTTCTCCTCTACACCCGTCACACCCAGCTGCTCGGCTGAGTCAGCCCTTGGGGGGGCGGAGCTTTCATGTCAGTGACTGGCGGGAGGTGGGGCTTCTCTCAGTGGCTGCCAGCGATGGGGGAGCAGAGGCTGTTACCCGTTTGGAGACTGAACGCAGGGCATTTAGCTTCTACAAAATTGTATAACAAAGCAAGGGGGACGGGTGCTAAGGCCCCAGACATTTCAGGGGATGTAGATATTTTGAGATGCTCTCCTGATCATTATCTGTCCTGGGCAGTCATTTCCTCAGGCGCTGCCTTTTTACTAGACCCCCTAACACGGCCCCATATAATGGAGTCATCACGAGATCTAACCCCCTGGCCGACAATCTGCAAACTAAAACATGCACCTCACCGATTAGAAACTCACCCAGGTGCTTGATGGATTCATGTCTATGCTCCGCCCTCTTTGTCCCCTGCCCTCTCCCCTTCCTTTCTGTCTATGCCTTTCCCCATCCCTCTTGTCCCCATCATCCGCTCCCCCTTTGTTTTAGATCATACAACTTCCTTACTTCTGCACACTGCTGTGTTCCGCGAACAAGGGATCTCGCGTTCCACCGGCAGCGGTGCTGCTGATCAGGGGGGAGATGCCCTGGCAGAGCTGTGGTTGCGTCGGTCAGGGTAGGGGAAGGCTGGGACACTGGCAGGGCTACATGGCTGGCTTAGGAGGGGCAGCTCGGGGGCAGCACTGAGATGCATTGGCAGAGCTCTGCATGGGAACCTTGCACCCTGCCTGGCTCCACTGGCTCTTATTAGCACCTCACTGTGCGGAGCATAACACTCGCTAAAAAAAAGAGAAATCAGCCTGAAGAGAGAAGCTGCAAAAAAGTAAAACCAACAAATCAGTGTCAATTGTGCTGCTGCTGCTGCCCTTCCTCCCCACCCCCGAGCACTGCCAACGCCCTCTGTCCTGACCCCCAGCACCCAGCTACTCCACTCCCAGCCCCCCAGCACTGCCAACGCCCTCTGTCCTGACCCCCAGCACCCAGCTACTCCACTCCCAGCCCCCCAGCACTGCCAACGCCCCTCCGTCCTGACCCCCAGCACCCGGCTACTCCACTCCCAGCCCCCCAGCACTGCCAACGCCCTCTGTCCTGACCCCCAGCACCCAGCTACTCCACTCCCAGCCCCCCAGCACTGCCAACGCCCTCTGTCCTGACCCCCGGCACCCGGCTACTCCACCCCCAGCCCCCCAGCACTGCCAACGCCCTCTGTCCTGACCCCCAGCACCCGGCTACTCCACTCCCAGCCCCCCAGCACTGCCAACGCCCCTCCGTCCTGACCCCCAGCACTGCCAACCCTCCACTCTCAGCCCCCCAGCACTGCCAACGCCCCTCCGTCCTGACCCCCAGCACCTGGCGACTCCAGTACTAGCCCCCCCCAGCACTGCCAACGCCCCTCTGTCCTGACCCCCAGCACCTGGCTACTCCAGTGCTAGCCCCCCGCCAAGTGCTGTGCCAATGCCCCTCCGTCCTGGCATAGAGCACGCATTTTTATTGCAGGCCCTTTGCCAATGTGCCTCAGGTCTCTCTTGCACCACTCCATGGTGTTCCAGTTGGAGGCCCTCTGCTGCCCTTGGAGCAACAGTCCTCATCAGCCGTGTGACAGCCCCTAGGAGACAATGTCACCACATCGGGCTTTGTCTACTAGGACCTAGGACGAAACCCCAACCAAACTCACCACACTGGTGACCAAAGCCGGAGCCGAGATATATGTATAGCAAGAGGCTACATTACTGATTTCCTTTTCATAGCAAAGTGCTGTACAGAATGAATGTCTGGGGATCACTCACACGGCCAGGAAATGCAACCGTCTCTGGGGTGGAATGCCATGGCCGTGCTCACCCCGCAGAATGATCCAGCCATGCCATAGGCTGGGTAAATTAGGATAATCCTCTCCATTGAAATTTGAGAAGGAATTTGGGAGATGCAGTGCAGTGACCTAGGGTGGATTTGACTGAGATGCCAGTTTTAACCCCCATTCTCTGGCAAAAAGTGCCATGGGGCCTTTAAAGACCGCATGCCTGCTCCTCAGGATGCTGTACATTGACGCCAGTGGAGGATCCGGCCCCCACGAGTGGTCAAGGCAGCATTTGCAGGCTTCCCCTGAGAGACGGCACCGATTCCATGATCCCAGCGCGGGACCGTTCAGAGTGTGGCGTCAGGGGACTGCTCCGAATGGCACAATACACCCGCTTTGTGTCAGGCGCCCTGTGGCCAGCGCTGGGCACTTGGCATAGCCCTAGTCTGTGGCATCACAACATGCCAGCCAGCCCTAGAGACCTGGTGCACGGAAGTCAGGACTTTCCTAAGGAGTTTGGCTCTGGAGTCGCTCTCCCTGGCTGCAGCTCGTTAGCGGCTCTCTCCCCGCCTGCCACTCAACAGGGGTCAGTGGAGCAGCTGGTTGCAGGCACAAGGCTGAGCGAGTTCCCCCAGGCCATGTGAGCTGGACTCTCTGGCAGCCCCAGTGAGTCTGTCAGTGGGCGATACACTCTCGCCTTAAATATGTTCCCGCACCGAAGCACCGTGGCACCTTGCTGACTGCCCCTGCCCCCCCCCAGGTCCGCTAGTGTCATGAGTCAGGCGAGGTCTCATGTTCTCCGGTCCTGTCACAGCAGGAAGCAATGGGGAGGGCAGGCCCTGGCATTTTAAGGAGCTGGCATCTCAGGTGCCACTGCCTCCCCCTGCCGCCCTGCACCTGCCTACACACACACACGCTGCCTTTCATCATGGACAAGCCCCTGAGCCACCCCCCGCCCTGACAGAAAACTGATAACAACTGAATGTGCTGCAAAGGACGTAGGGCCTCTGGGGGCCATCGCTGGGGCAGAGTGGCGTGGCTGGGGGTGACATACCTCTGCCCCGAGCTGGGACTGAACCATCCCAGAGTGCTGCAGGGGGCGAGACGTTCCTGGAGGGGCAGAGGGAGGCTGAGTGCAGAGAGCTAATCAAAAAGGAAGCGTGTGTGTGTGTGTGTAGCGGGGACAGGTCGGGGGGACACGCAGAGGTGGTGCTAGCCCATTGGGGGCCCTAAGCAGAATATTTTGGTGCCCCCCCCAGAACACATAATAAAAAGTGAATTGTCCCATCCCCCCTTCCCCCCCCCCAAGCTGCTTGGGGCCCTGAGCAATTCCTTAGTTGGCTTCTGGGAACACAACAAGAAGAACATTTATTTGAAGTCAAGAACTGACATATTAAGAGAGCGCGCGCCAGAGAAGAAAAGAGAAAGCAGGCGGCACACAGGGAGGGAGGGACAGACAGCAATACAGAGACGATGAGAGAGTGAGAGAGAAGGAAAGAGGGAGAAAGCGGGTACGGGGCGGGGGGATGGGGATCCTGTAACCCTCCCCGTCCCTGTTACTCTCTCACTGCTGGGAAGTCCAGCCCCTCGGACTTGCTGGACAAAAGAGAGGAGACACAGAGGTTGAGCAGAGTCCCAGCAGTGTCCGGGTGCTGCAGCTGCAGTCCCACCTGCCATCCTGATCCCACGCTCCCCCACCCGTCCCTTCATCTGGCTGCCTACTCCCTCCTGGCACCCACATGGTAGCAAAGCCACCCCACCGGAGAGAGGAGGTGCCCTGGCTGAACTTTCTGCCCACAGCACGATCAAAACCAGCCCGGACAATGCTCGTAGCCCAGCTGCTGTCCTCTGGCAACCTGCTGGCAAGGAGGGGTGAGGGTCATATGGTAAACACACACACACACACACACACACACACACACACACACACACACACACACACACACNTGCAGGAAAGCTAAGACATTCATTGTAAGTAATCGTCCTGTATAGAATCGAACTCTGAAACGCCCCCAAACAGATGGCAAAACTATGAGCCTTACACTCAGAAATCAGGGCTGGAGAAGACCAGTTAGAGTAGGACATGCCTGGTCCATCCCCTGAGGACTGTTCCCAGGATCTGACCAGTCCATTGTTAAATGACCCAAGTGATGGGGCTTTCATCCCCCCACCCCCTTTGGGGGACTATTCCATAGCCCAGCAGGCCTCACTGGTAGGAAAGGGTTCCTGATCTCCAGCCTAAATTTCCCATTGCTCAGCTTCACCCGACAGCTCTGATTTCTACCCCCTCGACTCATTCCTCTCCCTCCTCGGTGTTTCAGACACCTGGCTCCCCCGTAAATTCTCTTCTCAGGGTCCGGAGGCAAAATCAAGGAGGGTTTGAGGGGTGGCAGGTCACTGTGGGGATCTGGGGTTGGACTGGGTCTTGCCCTCTGGAAGGGAAGGTGAAAAGGCAGCCAAGAGGGAAGTCTGGAAGTATCATCTATCCGCTGTGGAGGGAGACAGAGGGAGCTGGGACAGAGACAGAGAGGAAGGGAAGGAGTGAGGTCCCTTTTACCTGGACATGGTCATCTCCGTCGGGGGGCTCCGTGATTTCTCCAGGCCCAGCTTGGTGAAGATGCCCACCAGCACCATGATGGCCACCACGCCACAGATGATATATACAATCATGTTGGTCTTGTCTCGGGTAGGATCCTCGGGAGTCTCATCCACCCGGGCCGGCGGCTGGCCTGTGTTGACCCAGTTGGGGGTGTCGTAATTGGAGCATCCACTTTGGTCCAGCCGCCCGTGCTTGAACTGGCAGCAGAAGCGGTACCCGCAGGTCCCACAGCAGTACCGGTAGATCCCTGAGTTGCAATTGAATGGAGGGTCCCATTGCCCCATGACATCGTAGTAACCACGGCACCGGTCGCCACCTGGCACAGCCTCAGTGGGGGCCACCACGGTGTCCTCCAAGGTGGGAGCCCAGCTGGTGTTACCATGATTCTCCACCTCAGGATCCTGGGTGCTTGGAGCCCTGGTCCAAACCCGCCCTGGGTCCAACAGAACCAGGCAACAGAATCCGAAGACGTAACCCCGCTCCATCCGTGCGCCACTCCTGCTTGCCATCGCAGTCGCCTCGTCAATGGGGACGGAGGCTGGTTAGCTCCTCGCCCGCCTCCTCGGGGGAGAAAAGCCCCTCTCCTCCGGAGACGCAGCAAGGAGGGTGTTCAAAAATTCCCACCAGATGCTAGGACACAAGCTGTATCACTCCGTCAGCCCGCGGGAAAAGACGAGTCACCCCCTCCTCATTAAATAGCTCCCCCCAGCAAACCCCACAACTAGAACGAGCCACCGGCTGAGCCAAGGGCTTAGGGTGGGGTGGGGGGCAGGGGAAGGAAAAAAAGGAGAAGAGGAAAATACTAAAGATAAAAACAACAGTATGGGGAGTGTCAGCCTGGCATCAGGGCAACCCCTGAAATTCCTAGTGAGAGCCTGGGTGCAAGGAGGCGGGAGCTGCAGACCCCTCTCTGCTCCTCGTCCTTCAGGAGTGAATTTTGTATCTTTGTAGTGTCAGTCGAAAGGCTGCCCTGGAAACAGCGAGGGCTGTTCCCATCTCGGCTGCTCGAGGCTGGGAGAGGATCCTGGAGGCAGCCAGCGCAGCTCTGTCTCTCTCCCCCTTCCTCGGAGACACTGAGCTTTCTGAAAAAAAACAACACACACACACAACCTTCACACCAGAGAGGGAGGGAGCGAGGGAGGGAGCAACTGAGAGAGCAGGAGGGAGACCAAGGAAGGGGAAAGAAGGAGAAATATTCCTTCCGAAACCCAGCGGGCTCCTGCACCACAATTGTCTGACAGTTACCAAAGGAAACCAGGGAAGAACCTTAGCCAAGTCCTCTAGCTGCACATTCACTGTCCTCCGTGCAGAGCCTTGGATGGCAGCCAGAGCCAGGCTGTCACCAGGCCAGAGGGGATACAAGAGGACACTAGCGGCTCCTGATCGACTGTAGCCACAGGCACTGGTGCACAAGTGGCATGAACAAGAGAGACACCCACAAACACACACCTGTCAAGGGAGGGATTGAAAGAGCCTGGACCTCTGCAGGGCTACCCCCCCTACACACACACACACACACACACACACCCCCCCCGGCAAAGCACTACGAGCCCTTAAGGGCCCACTGCAGTTAGAGCCCCAGCCCTGCAGTAACCCGGTTTCAGGCCATCATGTCTGGGACCATGACTGGAGTGCATTTCCTAAGGCGCCCATACAGTGCTGTCACCATCACCCTTATCCCCGCCCACCTGAAGTTAGACCTTCCAACCAGGTGGGCGGGTGCGGGGGGAGGGCACTTCTCTGAGGAGCTTGGAAGGCTGATACATGACACCGTTTATAAGAATAACCCTCTGGCGTGAGCTTTTGCAGCTCCAACTTGGGCAAAGCTCCCTATTGACGTCAGTGGGGAGTTTTGCCAGAGGGAGCATTGCAGGATCAACGCATCCCCCCAGCCTTGCCCATAAATCAGCCATCAAACAGGGGTGCGTGACATTAGGCTCCCAAGTCCAGATGTAGGCACCTAGATAAATGGGCTGCTTGCCAGGGGTTCCGAGCACCCAATGAAGTGCTGAGTTCAGTGGGAGCTGCTGGGCGTTTAGCACTTTCGAAAGCCAGGTCCCTTATTTCGGAATCTACGTCCATACTGAGTCACCAAAGTAGAGGCCCTCGGTTTTGAAAATCTTGGCCCTAGTTAATGGGCCAAGGGGGCTGCGCTGGCTCCAGAGGTTGAGCACGTGGCATGGAGCTGTCCACCTCTAAGTGGTTCCAGTCCAGACTCAGGTGGCTGGTGACCAAATGCCCTTTATAGGACGCTCTGCCAGCTCTTACATGGTGCCCACCACTCTGGGCCAAACGCCTTCCAGCAACACATAAAGCAAAGATATTAGCCTCTGGTGCAATGTGGATTCTCCACAGGCCTCTCCCCAGAAGGACAGATGGTGGGTGGGGCTCAGTTTTCCCAGACAAGTCTTTCCTAGCGAAGGCAGGGGGCGGATGTGCACCTCCCCCGGCAGAAAGAAGGGGTAGCTCTTGGTTTCTGCGGGAGCGAGATGTGACGTCCAGTACGAAATGCCCTGCACAAATGGGCTTCCCCCCAGCGCTGTTCCCTGGATGAGCCAAGGTGAGGCCAGGCCATTTCCTGGTGGGAAGGCCAGTCCTCTGAGTGCAGTTCTCAATGGGCAAGTCATGATATCCGCACCACACGTGGCACAGGTCCATGAGTGTTTTTAGTCTCAGCCCAGAGCAGCCTCTCCCAGCCAGAAAATAAAGGCCTTTGTCCCCCTCCCCTCCCCATAGAGTGCTGAGAATGCAGAGGCTTAGCTTCATGCATACCCAAGAATGCACTGGACTCAGCATCCGAGTGACCAGAGCACCCATGGGCCACAGTGAAATACACAAATAAATCGGCATGACGATGGCCATGTATTACGGAGAATCATCTGGGTAGCCATCACCTCCCTCTTCTGACTGGGCAGTTTTGCTCCTTTGTTTATTATTGCCCTGGGAGACGCGCCACATCCAATCCATGGGTTACTGAGTCCTTTTTGGAGTGGCTGTCTTAGCACCCTGGACTGCATCTCAGGAGAGCTGGATTTGACTCCTCGCTCCATGACAGCCCTCCTTGGGCAAATCACTTCACTTCTCTAAGCCTAAATCCCCTGTCTGGAAAGCAAGGCTAGCACTCTCTTCCTTTCACCCCCGTGGGTGTTGTCTGTTTACATAGTGAGACCCAGTCTGTGCTATAAGGTTAGGGTGACACAAGCCACCTTGCGTCGATCTAGTTGTGTATGTATCTATACTTAGATTTGCCTCCCACCGACGTAAGCGCCCCATTACAGCGATGCCGTGACACCACCTCCCTGAGCAGCATTGAGCCATGGTTGATGTACTGAGGTTAATGCAGCATGAGTGTAGACACTGCGTTATCTATGTTGAACATAACAGTCCTCCAGCAGCTGTCCCACAATGCCCGACAGTGACCGCTCTGGTCACAGTTGTGAACTCCACTGCCGGGGTCACAGAGACTGGAGGACTCAGGATGACATGTTCACTGAGATCCTGCAAGCCAGTACTGCATCAGGCCATGAGCAAAGGGCCTGGAGGGTGAACACTGAAGACAGCTTGGAGAAGGAAAGAGCACACAGGAGAAAGGCCCAAGAGTCCCAGCAGGAAGAGGAGAGGGAGATGCACCAGGACATAATGAGGCTTCTTCAGCAGCAAACACAGATGCTGCAGACTCTTGTAGAACTCCAGGTTCAACAGCATGGGCTCACCTCCCTTTGCAGTCCATGGGGAACTCCATTACAGCTAGGGTTGTCAACAGTCCTGTATTACAAGGAATGTCCCTTATGTAACCCTTCTGCCAGTTGAAGTCAGCAGCAACAAGGGCTGGGTTCAATATCTAGGAGTTCCTTTTCAACAGTGCAACAAAGACCTGTCTGGAGCCCCACCCAGTGACCTGGGACAATCACATATCATCCCTTGGGCGCCTCTAGAGGCAACACTTCCCCTCTCACAAGCACAGAGTCTGAGCCTAGAAAAGAAACATAATAAAAAGGGGGAAAGTAACTCAGCATTAACTTGGGAAAACGCCGCACGCAGGATTCATAAGCATAAAACCATGAACAAAACCTGCACCCGAGAGCATGTTGGGCAGTGTCCTTTTGCCTCAGGTTCTTAAGTCCAAAAAACAAAAATTCCTTTAACATGCCCCTCCCTTCTCCCTCCAATGTGCCCCACTCACAGTGGTTGTTCTTGGTCAGTGAAGACCCAGAGTTCAGAGGTGCATCTGTGCAAGTTCACCTCCCACCCTGGTAGGGGTGAGGAAGGAGAGAAGGCATCTTACTTGCTCCATTGTCCAGATACACGTACTCATCCCCACCCGTCCTCAACTCCACTGGAGTTCGGCTCCCTTGTCCCCTAACTAGCGAGTGCAGGTCAGTTGAGGGTGAGCCCCTCAATCAGGGCGTGCCAAGCACAGTTCTGCCCACCTCTTGCTTCACACAACAAGGATAATCACCCTTTATTACCCCTGCCCCCAGTAAGAAAGTGACTTGTGATCCAACAACCCCATCATGCTGAGCACCTAGGCAGGGTGAGTGTGTCCATGTAAACAAGGTTGGCTCCTGAAGTCTTCTTCCCCAGCTCATCACTAGATGTCAGGGAAGAGCTCATTCAAACCCTGCTTACACTTATTTAAATAGAAAATTGCCTGTCGTACGGGATGCCTTTTAGCCCGTATTTCAACATGTTAAACATATTCTGATTATGCAAAGCCAGTTTTATTATTACCTCACTTTCCAATTATATAAAGTTTGCAAAATTAGACAATTTAGAATTGGTCCCATGATTTGCTGAACCAATGTACCTGTAGCGCAAAGGTTCACAAACTGTGGGGCACGGCCTCATGGGGGGGGGGGAGCGGGGCGTGAGAGGTTATCCGGGGGGCATCAAGACCTGATGAGGCCATGCTGAAAGGCTGGAGTCCGGAGAGGGGTCTGTCCAGCAAGGGAAGCGAACAGAGCTCTGTGCAGGTGGTTTCGGCTGCGAGGACCAGGCTCCCTGCCTGCCTCACTGCCCCACTGCTGCAGCAGCCACCAACCAGCAGTTATGCTCCTCTGCTAGGGATGTTGGCAGAGACTCTGCGAGCAGGGAATGGAAGGTTATACCCTGGGAGTGCTGATCCCCCTGCCAGACAGAGCCCCTTCCTGCCCCTGGCCCTTCAGTGCAGTTCCAGGGCACACAGCCCCGTCCACTTGCCCTGCCAGATGGAGCCTGCACAGGGAAAGCAGATGGGGCCATGCTCAAGAGCTGGAGTCAGCAGGGGGCCCTGTCCAGCAGGGGGCCAATACTCAGGGGTGCATCTTTCCACTCCCCTCCCACCCCCGCCCCTGCAGTGCTGCCCTGTTCACTTCCAGAGCTGGGTCCCAGCAGCCAAGACTGCTGCAGGGAGCGGAAGGTTTCCTCAACTGCCCCATGATTAGTGCTCCCCACCCCTTGTGATATCGGGATTCCCCCTGGGTACAGGGTACTCCTCCCCCATAGGAGTGCTAAGAAAACAATCCTGTATATTTTTGAAATACAATGTTGGCAGCCCTATTTACAGCACCTCCCTAGCCCCTCTGAACATTCCACATGGCATCAGGGGCCGCATCCCTAGCCCTCCCACTCCACCCCGGGGGTGGGGGGACATTAAAGGACAACCCCAGCTTTACATACACTGACCTGTGAAAGCCACGGTTGCTGTCTGTGTCGCTAAAATGGAAAGGCATGTTCTTTCCCCTAGTTAAGTTCTGTTCCATTCCTTCATTAAGTTTTTAGTGTATTTGCTTTTAAATTGCACAGATTTTAATTTGCACTGGTTTTGTTGCTCAATAAAATTCTATTATTTGGAAAATAATTCATCTTTATTAGTTCACAACATATGCTGCAGAGTGCCTAGAAGTTCTGAAAGCACCCGATTACTTGTTATTGTATAGTGCGACGACTCGTAGGATCAGTGAAGAACAGTGTAATAATCATAAACGTACAGCAAGCACCACACAATTAGTAGGTGCATTGTCAGTGTTATATTCAGAAATGTACACCAAGCAGTGCACAATTTCTAACAGGCCCTGAAACAGCAGGGCCACATAGAGCACAGTACATCACAATGCATCACTGCGGCTCACTGTTAAAGTGCTCTTTCAAAGCCTCCTTGATCCACTGAGCTCTTCTAATAGCCCCTGTGTTCAAACACAGCAGACAGCCGCTCCACCTGCACCCCAGCGGCAACTTTGCTTCACAGATATGATGCAGGACACAGCAGGCAGCTATAGCCATTGAGATGTTTTTTTCCACTGAGATCCAATCTTGTGAGTAAACAATGCCAGCATCCCTTCAGACTACCAAAAGCACATTCAACTGTCATTCTACACCTGTTGAGCTGGTAGGTGAATCTTTGTTTGGTGCAGTTGAGGTGGCTTCATGAGCCAAGGAGCAAGGGGTAGGCTGGGCCCCTCAGGATCACTACCGGCATTTCAACATCGCCAATGGTAATCCATTGGTTGAGAAAGATCCCTGCTTGTAGCTTTCTGAACAGTCCTGTGTTCTTAAAGATGTGAGTGTTATGCACCTTCCCTGATGAGCCAACACTGATGTCAGTGAAGTATCCCTGGTGATCCACCAATGCTTCCATAACCATAGAAAAGCAGCCCTTTCTGTTGATGTACCCTGTGGCGAGTGGTCTAGTGTCAAAATAGGGATATGCATGCTGCTTGCTGTACCACCGCAGTTCGGCAATTCCATTGCCGCAAATCCAGCCCCTGTGTCCTGCACATTGATGAGAGCCACAGTCCTGCATGGCGGGAGACAATTAATAGCCCTACACACTTGCATTACAATGGTCTCCACGGTGGATTTTCCCACTGTAAAATGATTTCCCAAGTTTCCACAGTGCAGTCGACACTCGTTTCTCCACTGTCGCAGCTCTCAGTTTGGTGCCCCTGCACTGGAGGGCTGGAGCGAGCTCAGAACATAGATCCAGGAATGTGGCCCTGCACACTCAGAAGTTCTGCAGCCACTGCTCATCATCCCAAGCCAGCATTATGATGTGATCCCACCGGTCAGTGCTCCTTTCTCAGGCCCAGAAGCAGCGCTCCACCCTCTGCAGCTGCTCCGTGAACACCACCAACAACCGTGAACTGGTTCTCGCTATGTCCCACAGCCATCTGTTCTCCATGAAACCACCACGTTCCCTGCTGATTTGGTTCTTCTTGCAGCTCTGAAAATACTGGAGGATTATGCCTCCTGTGCTTGCAGCACTTAAAATAGTGCAGAGCTGTGCAGGCTCCATGCTTCTGTCAGAGATGGCGAGCAGTGAGGAGGGCCACACGGGTTCATGGGTTTTGTTTTTTAAAAGGTGCAAAAATGATGGGATGTAGCTGATATTATGGGATAGAGACAGTTGCACCCTGGGGAAGTTGACCCTTTGCTCCCAGACACCCCTGCATGACTCATTTCTGCCCCACCACGTGCTGCCAAAACTTCCCAAAAGACACTGCGCTGGACAGTGGCGGGTTGCACACTGGGATCCCTACCCATGATGCACTGCACAGTGCGTTGACACAAGCACTCCTGGTGAGTACCCGCAGCACTGATGCAAGGAGCCAAATATGCACGCTCACAAGCGAAATACTGACCGTGGTGGCTTTGTGCTGACATCATTTGCATTGGCAAGAGTTTGTACTATAGACGTGGCATTAGTTTCTCAGGGCAGGGATTGTCTCTTACCAAGTTTGTACAGTGCCCAGCACAATGGAGCCCCCAGAGCCTCCAGGCACTACTGTAACATACATACTAATAATAACAACAACCGAGAAACAAACGATTAAATGGGTCACAGAGATTCAACTCCCTCCTAGAGGTGCCTCCTTGTTACAGGATGACTGGCCCCTTTAAGAGAGAGCAGGATCCAGTGCACCTGTGACTGATTACCTACTGTCCAATTGGGCTTCAGGGAAAGACACTGCAATGTCTAGCGGGGGGGAACCAGATCACAAGAGGTCGGGGCTAATTTTTTTGACCCCTGAAAAAGATGGCACCTCTAGCAGGAAGAGTGCCCCTTACTGAGTCACCCACATCGCTTCCTGCAGCACCCTCAGTTCTCTCATCCAAGTACTGACAAGGGCCAACATTGCTTGTTAGAACTGAGAGGATTACAGCCCAAGTTACCACAAATCTCAGCAGCAGTCAAACCCTTTAACCAGTCAGATCACCCAGTTCACTCTGAAGCCCTGCCTGAGATCCGTTTTGCAAATTAACTCTGCTCCCGCTGCCTTCACAAAATGATAAAAAAAATTACATGTAATATTATTAGCAGTTTCCAGATGGCACTATTGTGTATAGTCTTACAAGGTCTGTTTAACTGAATGTAGAGGCAGTTAGATCTTGGAGATGAGCTTGTTGTTAGTTGTGATACAATACTTTCTACAAGTTAGTCACCAGTAAAGTTTGTTCCCTGCCTGAGTGCCAACCACAATAATCTCTTAGGTGCAGAGATGCTGCTCACAGTCGTGCATGAAGAAAAAACCATTCCAGGGCTCAGAAGGCCTGTGAGTGCAGAAGCAGCCTAAGAAAGGAATTGACCAAAGTTAGGGAGCTTACTGGAGTCTAGTTGCCCACGAGGAACTGGGAAAGAAAGACCTTCCTGAGGGCTGGATGAAGTTCACGCAGCAGGAAGCACTTGTCTTCAAGGGTCCCCTGAAGTCTGAAGAGGAGAAAAATGACCTGCGGGCACAGCACACTATATTTGATTCATATGTCCCACCTAAGCGAACCCAATTGTTTGCATGTTATACAAATACAAGGTCCATAGAAGAGCATGTCACAGAATTAATGTTTCTATCTGGAGACTGTGCAGTCACTGACATGGATGCTCTGAAGCTGTGGTTGCTCAATCTTATTGCTTCACATTCCACCTTCTTCACAAAATAAAAATGGATGTTTGAAATACCACATGCAAATATCTTCTACTTGTGTACATTTATTTTAAGTATTTCTGGACTCTATAGCAACATAAGTACCTAAGGAACCTGAAAACATTGGATTATAACATCCTTTTTAAATATTGCAGGTTTTTATCAAGGCATCAGTGTGGTTTTTTCAGGTGAGGGGGGCTCTGGGAGAATTACACAGAGCTATGCATGTTCGCCTCAGTAGCCCAAACTGCACCTCTCAGGGCAAGCTGAAGGTAGGCCTGGCAGAAAGCCAGCTGGGTGCTGGAGAAGAGGACAGTGCCCATCAGCCACAGTGCACGGCACACTGCTTAATAAAACTATGCCAGTAGGGTTGGTGAGTGTTAGCTGCCGTTATGGCTGAAAGCAACCAGGAAAATGCATTTTGATTCTGGGGCATTTTCTGGCCTGCCGCAGTGCATGTGACAATTGTTTGTTTGAGACTGAAAGATGTTTACGTTTTTGGCATCCCACTTCCAACAAGCTCACGTATTGCTGCTGTTTGGAAAGTAGGTTGAGGCTGGTGTCAGCACAGAACCAGCTCCAAACTCAGGGAACCACAACCAGAATCGGGCCTGTGCCCTGATGAGATGCCCAGCATGGTTCTGTGTTTACCAGAATGAGGCAACTAATTGCCAGTTCAGGCGTACTGTGATATAAGTCAAAACGCGTCAATTCTAGCTTTTACATCCAGCTTGGAGGGGCTGTGCTACCGCATGAAGGAAAGCCGGTGGTTCGTGCATTCAAGACTCTCACTTGCATGCAAATAAAGTGTGCACAGACTGAAAAAGCAATGTGTGCAGTTGTCTTGTCTGAGTCCTTCATGAATAGGTGCACAGGAGAGGCATTACAGTGGACTCTGGTCATAAGCCTTAGAGGCCATCATGCTAATAATTCCTCATGTGTGTTAGCCAGCGTATATATTATACATATAACTTGCACCACAAGTTAAGCATATGATGTGAATATTGTAGGTATTGGGCAGTTCTGCCAACTGAATTGTGTTGTTTTTCCCACAATGCTGTTCACTCTTGTTCACTAGTATATTCCACAATGCCTTGGAACAGGAAAACTCAGCATTTGGCATAAGCCGATAGGAAAATGGTCAAAGATCAAATGAATATTCTGCCCCAATAAAAGCTGGGGCGGTACCTTCGCAGACCAGTACCTGGAACACTAGTATCGAAAACAATAAGAATGGCACAGAACAAGTTAAGGAACTGGTACAAACTAAGGGCTTGGATCTTAGAAAACACTTTATACATCACCTGATTTGTAAGCAATCGCCTTGTAAATACAAGTGGTTCTGGGGGCTTATCTCCGAAGCACACCTACTGTGTAAGGTGAACATGCTGGGAGATGAGGATTGCTGCCCAAAAGGAGGGGTATATAGGTCTCCCTTTTATATTGTGCTAGTTTGTCTTAGACAAGAAGTTGGCTAACTTTAGTTATTTGGTCTCTTGAATATTTTTCATAACAAACCACAGGTATAGTCGACTAACTGGCTAAACAACATAATCAATATGTGGCTGCACCACCAAGGCTACAAAAGAGTGATGTTGTACCTGCGGAAATACGATCCTGTGGTTAAACGCAGGCTAGAGGAGGCTATACCGATCGCTGACACTGTAAGCAGATCCTTTGTGGCAGGGCATGACAATATGGAGGAGTCATTCGAGGCCTTAGTCCTTTTAGTCACAGCTGGTTAAACTGAGTCAGACAAGAAAATCAACGAAACTAAGGGCTGCAGCTAAGTAAGAGCCTCAGCGATCTGCGTTGCTGGAAACAATTGTCGTTGACCAGCCAAAAGAGAACTGTGTGTTGCCAGCACCAGCATAAGATCATGAAACAAAGCAGCTGGGAACCACCGCTGTCAACAGACACATGAGAGGGCAGGGATCTGCCAAAGGGGCCATCCGCCCCCTTCCCAAGGAATAAGCACAGAGTCGCCTCCTCACTCCCCTGGCAGGGAGACGCTGGCACAAGCCAGCCTTCCGATACTGTGGGCCAGGTCGTGAGGTTTTTATTTCCATTTCTTTCCTCCCCTGCTCTCCCTAGCTGCAGCTGCATCAATTCCTGTGGGCTGGAAGGAAGGCCAGTGCTGTGGGTGAGCCATGTGGGGCGTGGGTGGGGCATCGTTACAGCAGTGGGGGAGGTGGTGAGTAAAGTGAGGAGAAATTGCAGCTAGCCCGCTCTGAACTTCTGCCAAGTTCACTGATTTGTTGTTTGTCTGTTGCCTTCCGTTTGTCTTTCTACCACCTTTCGTCTGTTTCTGTTTGTCTTGTCTTTTGTGACTGGAAGTTCTTCAGGCTGTGGACTGTCTTTGTACAGCGCCTACCACAATGGGGCCCTGATCTCAGTTGGGGCCGCGAGGTGCTACAAATAATGGTGCATGAGGAGCTAACGGTTGGGGATGAGCGGCTCTTTAAAGGTGAAAGACTTGTGGTGCCAGGAGTTGGGCCATCCACTGGGGACACGTGAGAGTGGAGAAGTGCAGAGCCACATGTATTGTGGCACGAATGCACAAATCAAACAGTGCTTTCAAGCTGGCCAGTTTGCCTCCAGCATGACACATCAAATTTCAAGGAGCTCCTAATCCGGGACATACCATCCTGACCGTGACAAAAGGGGGCAGCAGATCTTTCCCCACTGGATAGTGAAAACTAGGTGGCGGTAGTGAACTATTGAAGTTCTGACTTTGAACTAGAGAGACTGAGGGCTTGGCTACACTTGCAAGTTACAGCGCAATAAAGCCGCGCACAGCGCTGTAACTCACTCCCCGTCCACACTGGCAAGGCACGTACAGCGCTGTATCTCCGCGGATACAGCGCTGCTTGTACTCCACCTCCCCGAGAGGAATAAAGAGTATTGCACTGCCGCTGCTGCGCTGTGGCACCAGTGTGGCCACCCAATGCGCTCTGATTGGCCTCCAGAAGTATTCGGCAGTATCCCACAATGCCTGTTCTAGCCACTCTGGTCATCAATTCGAACTCTACTTCCCTGGCCTCAAGTGACCAACCGTCAGACCCACCCTTTATATTCCCCGGGAATTTTAAAAATCCCCTTCCTGTTTGCTCAGCCAGGTGTGGAGTGCTATCAGCGAATCTTTCCAGGTGACCATGCCTCCACGCGCCAGGCGAGCCCCAGCATGGAGCAATGGCGAGTTGCTGGACCTCATCAGTGTTTGGGGGGAGGAAGCTGTCCAGTCCCAGCTGCGCTCCAGCCGTAGGAATTACGATACCTACGGGCAGATATCAAGGGCCATGATTGAAAGGGGCCATGACCGGGACGCTCTGCAGTGCAGGATTAAGGTGAAGGAGCTGCGGAATGCCTACCGCAAAGCCCGCGAGGCAAACAGCCGCTCGGGTGCTCCCCCCACGACCTGCAGATTCTATAAAGAGCTGGATGANCCCCAAGGCACAGAAACCCAGAGGACAGTACAGCCCAGAAACAATCAGTCCCCCTTACTCACCATTTTGGGGCTCCCGTGGGTTATGTCCGCTCTCTTTGGGATGGGAAAATTATGCTATTGTGTAGACTGTGTGCGCCCTTCTTAAGTGTGGGGGAATCATTACTCTGTCTGGTATAAACAATGCTGCCTCTGTTAAGTGTTGCATTTTGCCTTTACAGATGCAACCTTGAGATCTCAGCCGTCCATGTTTTCACTGGCTCAGAGACTGCAAAGACTCCGGAAGAGACAAAGAAGACATGCTGCAAGAACTGATGCAGCAATCTCTTACAGAGAATCAGAAAGCGCAGTAGTGGAGGGAGAGAGAAAGCAGGATCCGCCAGGAAAACGCAGCGCACCGGCAGCGAAGCACGGAGCATCGGCAGCAAAGCACGGATCAGCTGATAAGCATCATGGAGCGCCAAGCAGACTCTATCCAGGCGCTCGTAGCCATGCAGGCGGAGCACTACCGCGCCCGCCCCTCCCGAAGCCCTTGTTTCAAAACTCTTTTCCTTGTGCCCCCATGTCACCTCCAACCCACTTTCCCCAACATCCGGGGTCTTACCGCCACCAGCTGCCTCCAACACCTGTATGTTCACCAACCAGCCCTGAGAACTATGACCCTTCCCCTCTGCACTCAACCCCCATCACCATGCAGTATAGCCATCCTGAAGTGCAGCACTCATTGCACAGCACTCCAGACAGGACATACGCAAATCTGTGATTGTACCGTTCCCCACCCCCCCCCCTTGCCCTTTCTGATTCCCAAACAGTTGTGTTTCTTTCAATAAATGAATTTTCTTTTAAATAAATGGATATTTTGGTTTTGAAAACATTCTTTATTATTGCATAAAGTAAAAGATACCTTAGCCCAGGAAACAGGCACTGCAAATCAGCGTAGCAAACACAGATTCCTACTAACATTGTACCCACAGGGCACCAGACATTACTGCTGTTTTTCAGCCTCAAATTGCTCCCTCAAGGCATCCCTAATCCTTGCAGCCCCGTGCTGGGCCCCTCTAATAGCCCTGCTCTCTGGCTGTGCAAATTCAGCCTCCAGGTGTTGAACATCGGAGGTCCATGCCTGACTGAATCTTTCACCCTTCCCTTCACAAATATTATGGAGGGTACAGCACGCGGATATAATCGCGGGGATGTTGTTTTCGGCCAAGTCCAGCTTCCCATACAGAGATCGACAGCAGCCCTTTAAACGGCCAAAAGCACACTCCACAGTCATTCGGCACCGGCTCAGCCTGTAGTTGAACCGTTCCTTGCTACTGTCAAGGCACCCTGTGTAGGGTTTCATGAGCCACGGCATTAACGGGTAAGCGGGGTCTCCAAGGATCACAATGGGTATTTCGACTTCCCCTACTGTGATCTTCCACTCTGGGAAAAAAGTCCCGGCCTGCAGCTTCCTGAACAGGCCAGTGTTCCGAAAGATGCGTGCATCATGCACCTTTCCAGGCCAGCCTGTGTTAATGTCAATGAAACGCCCACGGTGATCCACAAGCGCCTGGAGAACCATAGAGAAATACCCCTTCCGATTAACGTACTCGGAGGCTAGGTGCTCCGGGGCCAGAATAGGAATATGCGTCCCATCTATCGCCCCTCCACAGTTAGGGAAACCCATTTGTGCAAAGCCATCCACAATGTCCTGCACGTTGCCCGGAATCACGGTTCTTCTGAGCAGGATGCGATTAATGGCCCTGCAAACTTGCATCAACACGATTCCAACGGTCGACTTTCCCACTCCAAACTGGTTCGCGACCGATCGGTAGCTGTCTGGAGTTGCCAGCTTCCAGATTGCAATAGCCACCCGCTTCTCCACCGGCAGGGCAGCTCTCAATCTCGTGTCCTTGCGCTGCAGGGTGGGGACTGTGTGAGGAGCTCGCCCCATGAAAGTGGCTTTTCTCATCCGAAAGTTCTGCAGCCACTGCTCGTCATCCCAGACTTGCATGACGATGTGATCCCACCACTCAGTGCTTGTTTCCCCAGCCCAGAAGCGGCGTTCCACGGTGCTGAGCATGTCCGTGACTGCCACAAGCAATTTCGTGTCGTACGCATTCCGCGACTCACTATCATCCTCGGACTCCTCACTGTCACTTTGGACCTTAAGGAATAGCTCGACTGCCAAACGTGACGTGCTGGCGAGACTCGTCAGCATACTCCTCAGCAGTTTGGGCTCCACTTCCCGCTGAAACGGAACACACAGATCGTGCTGCACAGAAACCGTTGAAAGATGGCGCCAAATGGCGCCAAATGTGGACGGAAACACAGGGATTGCTGGGATGTGAAGCGATGCATCACGGGGCGTTGGGACAGGACCCAGAATGCCCCGCCCCCTTCCCACAAGCCACGGCGCCAGAATAGGAAGAGGTGCTCTGTGGGATAGCTATCCATAATGCACCTCTCCCAATGCTGCTGCAAGTGCCGCAAATGTGGCCACGACAGTGCGCTGTCAGCTGTCAGTGTGGACAGACTGCAGCGCTTTCCTTACTCAGCTGTACGAAGGCAGGTTTAACTCACAGTGCTGTACATCTGCAAGTGTAGCCAAGCCCTGAGAAACAAAACCCTCCCCAATGATTGCCAAGCACAGAAGCCCCTTTGCCTGGCAAGGAATATCTGCGGAGTTGCTATCAGATGGGCCCTGCCTTGCCCCACTCATGAGAATTCCAACAGCTTGCCCGTAGTCGTGATTTTTGTCAAAGCATATCAAGCTCCCATTAGTCACAATCCAATGGGCAAACGGAAACAACAGCACAGACTGCAAACTGCTTACTGGGACAGATAAAATACTGCTTACTGGGACAGATAAAACAGAGCCAAGGAGCCCAATGCTTTGCTCTGCTGGAGTTGCGGAGCACACCGACTGATGGCATGGGATCTTCTGCCAAACTCCTAATCTGCTTTGTCAGTGAAAACCAGAAGTCATCAGTCTAGATAAAGCTTAGGAAAAGTTGAAGGCTAGAGAAGCCTGACAGACAGATACAACACTAGGAACTTCAGAGCCATACCTTTTCTCCAGGAAGGAGAGAGAGGGTGCACGTGCAGAACCCTGATGGTCAGTGGCAGCCGGCACTGTCAAAGCCCATCTGGTAACAACAGACAGTGGAGGAATTTAACTTTAACCCAGTTGGCTCTAATTTTTATTCAAGAAGGTCTCTGTTCAGCCCACAAGGCAGATTTGTTCTCCAGGAGGACTTCACACTACCTCTGACCGTGCCTGAAGTTTGGTTGCCACCTAAAAGACATGGACAATCATTTTACCTGTGATGGTTGTATAGCAAAAGCACCTGGGAAATCCAACTCTATCAACATTTGGGACAGAGTTAACCTCTGAATAATGCAATTTGAAGTCAAATAGTGTTCTGAAGGTATACTTGGGTACAATGTATCAGAGTGGTAGCCGTGTTAGCCTGGATCTGTAAAAAGCGACAAAGAGTCCTGTGGCACCTTATAGACTAACAGAAGTATTGGAGCATAAGCTTTCGTGGGTGAATACCCACTTCGTCAGATGCATGTATTCTTGGGTGAATACCCACATGCGTCTGACGAAGTGGGTATTCACTCACGAAAGCTNTCTGTGGGGTAGCCTCAAGCCCTTTCACCCCCTCTCTGGGGAAGAGCTGAGAAAGAAAACAAAGGAAATCAGCTGTTGCCACCAGCTAATTAAATAACGTGCACAAACCTCTTAGGACACCAAATCCAATCCTGTTCTTAAAAAAGGTAAATTTTATTAAAAACAAAAGAAAGAAAAAACATCTGGAACTTAGGCTTTTTTCTAGATTAATAAAAAAAACACTTACAAGGATTAAGGATCAAGATAGCTCTCTTGAGGTCCAGTTTAAAGGTTACAAGCAAAACAAACGCACCTGGGGTTAGCACAGAGGAGTCCACAAGCCATAAAGAAATAAAAGAGACAAACCTAATCGCATCTTCCTAGACATTTCCTGATCTACTTACATATCTGGGGTTCCAAATGAGTAGTTTCTAGGTATGATTTGATTATTTTTTATACCTGGCGCAAGCTCTTACAGCATAGTTCCAGCCCTGTCGCTGCTCTCCAGGAGAACAATACAGACAGACAAAAGGGGAGTCTTGTTTCAATTTTAAAAAGCTCTAGCCTTCCCATTGGCTCTTTTGGCCAGGTGCCCACTCACGTCCTTTTACCTATGCATCGCAGTGATACTTTTTAACCTTTTACACGTAAAGCAAGTAGAGACAGCTACTGAGAGGAATTTATAAGCTAACTGGCTGGCTGGGTGTTCATAGAAGGGAGCCACCCCCCTCCCCTTCTTTTTAGAAACTGATGCACCGGGATTTTTTTTCTCTCTAATTTGCGCTCCACATCTACATTCCTGGTCACGCCAAAGGGAACATCTGTGCCATGTGCTGTTTCTATATACACACAGAATGCCTGATGTTCCTTACACTGGTGTAAGTGCAAGTCAGAGTTGCACCGGAGTAAGACTGGTGTAAAGAAGGAGAGGTGGTTCCTGCTTTTGGCCCCATACCAGAGGAATCACCTTTGCACTAGTGGTGATTTTCCAAGTCAGACTTAAAATGTAGCTTTTTCCTAGTTACCCTGGATCCATTCTTGTTATTTGTATTACAGTGGTGCATCGAGGCCAAGATCAGGGGCCCCATTCTGCTAGGTGCTCTACAAACACGCAGGAAGAGAGAGCCCTTGTCGTAAAGAACTTATGAACTAGGTCGACAAGACAAATGAAGGAAGTATTAGCAGCTGACACTGGACAGATGCAGCCCAGAGAAGTTAGGTGACTCGTCCAAGGTCGCACAGGAAGTCTGCAGCAGAAGCAGGAATCACGCCTAGGTCTTCCAAGGCTCACTCCATTGCCTTAACTGCAAGGCCATTATTCCTCTTACTGGGTTTGGTGTTCTGGTTGTCGAGGTGCCCTGACGTAGGATTTCTAAACCCATACATTAATGAGATGAAATACAGAAACTGAGGTTCATTTAACAGTAAGATTACAATTTTAAATACCCCAAAGTCAGGAAATGCAAAATTTAAGGTTCCCAGAGGAGGCCAGATTCTGATCTCTTAGTTACAGCCGCAGAAAATCCCCTCAAACCAGTGGAGTTATTCTGGATTTACACTGCTGGATCTGAGATCAGAATCTAGCCCAGTAACCTTAAATCCACATGGCAAATGCAGGAACCCAGTCTTGCCCGCAGATACATCTGTGCAGCTCCTGCTGAAGTCATTCGGAGCTGCGTGAGACCACCAGAGGCACAATCGGGCTTGTGGCATATTAAGTTTACATTTCACAGTATTATTTATAATCCCAAATATTCCAAAGGGTCCATGTTCATTGGTGGTGTCCAGGATTACACTAGCATATGTTAAGCGCGCCAGGTGAGAGTGCCTGGAGAGCATACCCCACATGCAGTCACAAATCACTGGTCATGCAAGTGTGGCAGATGCCCCTCTAGTCACTAGAGGGGAAGCAGGGGTGGCCTAGTCGGAACATGGGAGTGAGATAAATGCAAATAGGTGCATGATCTTGGGTACTGACCTTTATGCTCAGACTGCGGTGGCATCACAGCGCCTAGGGGCGACTCGCAGCATGGCTAAGTTATGCTGCTCCCCCACGTTTACTGTGCAAGTGTCTCAGTGCTCAGACACAAGCAGACAGGTTCCCAGTCTCCTGCATTCCTTCCGAGTGCTCCTGGCTGCTGGAGTCCATGCCCCGCAGAGTCCTGGCAAGGTCTCGATGGCGTCATTCTTTTTCTGGAGGAAGCAGCGTCCCAAACTTATCCCCTTACGTTGAAGAGTCCAAGAAGCCTCTGGATCAAATGATAAAGATAAACAGCAACAAAAGCCCCCTTTTGTCCTGTGCTACATGAGCACCTAGCAGTGAGAGAGGTAGGGGTGTGTGTGTGTGTGTGTGTGTGTGTGTGTGTGTGTGTGTGTGTGTGTGTGTGTGTGTGTGTGGAATATATGGTGCAGCAGAAATAACTCCATTGTGGGCTCCATGGTGCAATAGCAGCACACAGCCACACCTACACAGCTCACCCAGGCACTGCTGGGCTAACCGTGCTCTCTATCACACAGGTGTAAATCCCAAGTGACCCGACAGCAGCGTAGCTGACAGCAGGGTTTAGCCCCGTTTACGGGATTCCTTCGATCAGGAGATAGCACTTTACGCCAAAGGGTCTGGAAATGTCACACTGGGCCCAATGGCTTTCCAGTCCCACCCAACAGAACTAGCTTTCAGAAAATGTGAAGACAGGAAGGGGCTTAGACTGACCATCACCTCACTTCCAGCTGTAGCTGCCAAGCAGGTGCTGTAATGTCCTGACACTGCCTGCACAAATGCCCCACCCGTCTCAATCAAAGGCCCTGATCTGGCCCCCATTGCTGGGGTATCTGAGCCCCTCACAACACCCCTGTGATGAAGTAGTGGGTGCTAGTAACCCCATCGCACAGAATGACTTGCCCAAGGTGAGGTCACACAGGAAGCCTGTGTCAGAGCAGGGAATTGAACCCACGCTAGCCCCTGCACCATCTGATGCCCTGCACAGCAATGCAGCACAGACTCTGGCTTCTTTGGGTCCTATCCTGAGTGGTGCAATGCTCTCACATCCCCCAGGAGTGTAAAAGGGGACAAATGCTGAGGTCCTTACTGACCCTGGGAGGTGCTGAGCATCTGGCGTGAAGGGCTGGACTGGGGCTTAATTCTACTCCCATTGAAGTCAATGGGAGCAGAACCAGGGTCTTCAATGGGACCTGAGACCACTCAGCCCCTCATGGGATCGCGTCCTCATTCCTAGTGCAGGCGGAACGCCTCGGGCAGTCAAACCGCCGCTGCACCCATTTCTGCAGAGGAGTCGCCATTGCTCAGCTGCCCACCTGACCCACAGCCTGGGCTCCCAAGGATGACACAGCAAGACTCACGTGCGTTTGGGTGTGCAAGGGCCTGCCGTCCCCCCTACCACTGCAGGCCGGATCAGTCAGCGGCACGTGAGCTGTTGGGCAGTGGGAAGCCAGTTGCTGGAGCTTTGCCAATAAGATACCTTTGCGGGGAGTGGGGTGGGGTGGAGAGGAGTCTGTTCCCCATTCCCCTCCCAACACAAAAATCCTAGCTCCAAGCACCGGAGCTCCTGAAAAAGACCAAGTGCTAAAACACTCCTGTGAATGTCGGCAGCTGGAGCTGTTAAGAAATGCTGAATAATTCAGGGCAAGAGACCTCCAAAAGGAGAGAGCACAAGGAGGAAGCGAATAACAGTGCCCCACCTTGAGTCTCAGGGGGCTGGGGGAAGGCTGCTGCAGGTACACTGGAGCCCACACGAGAGAGGGTCAGGCAGGGGCCAAGCCAGCCTTGCCTCTCCCTCAGAGCGCCTGTGCAACTCCTTGTCAGGATGGTGGAATTCGGCACTTGCCCAGGTGGGAAAACTCCCAGACAGAGCCGAGGAGGCCTCCCATGTTTCCTGCAGTCCTTCCATTTTCCTGCCTTCCGACCCGTGCTCCGTTGCCACTCAGTGACGCCACGTTGGCCTGTGCTTATTATGTCTCTCAGGTGAAGCAGGGCCAGGCTAGGCCCAAGGATCCCCAGGGCACTGCAGGATGGTCTGGTAGGGGATGTTCTCCTCTCTGCAGCAATAGTGAGTCAGTCCCCCAGTGCTGTGCTGCTGGAAGGGACATCTTTCAGATGTAACTTTAGCGCCCTCGTGGCCAAGATGGAGTCTGCTCTGCAGGCAGCTCTGGCCAAGAGAAGGCGCGCGCAGGAATGCAGCCGGAGAAATCCCTCCACCCCAGGGGCACCTGTTCCAACCCCCCCCAAGTGAACACACACACCCACAGGAAAAGTACAATGGATATAACAAAGGGAAATATTTATTTACAGAGGGATGAGAGGAGAAATACAACAAGGGGAAATATAGGGGGAGCAGTAGAACAGGGTTGCATTCAAACCCAGGCCCCACGGGCCCAGTGGTAGCACAGTGCTCGGTGTCTGCCCTTTCACAATGTGTCTGCACACAGAGTTCAGGAGTCCTGAGCAAAGTTCCAGTCCAGGGGTAAGTCTTGGGTGCTCCTGGTCATCTTCGGTGCCAGTGAACTTTCCCCCAACAAACCCCTCCGGTGCCCTCTTCTGCCGCTCTCTGCAAAGCCACACAGAGCGACCACCTCCCCACTTAACTAGCTAGCAACCTCCCTCCTTGTTCCCAATGCAGAGTCCCAAGCCCCAGTACTCACAGCCCCATGCAGCTCTGGGCAGCCGTGATACTGGGTCCAGCTCCGGCCTGTCCTTCTCGGGCGATTCCTCCCTGGCACAGTGCTCCTCCTGGCTCCTGTCCTGGGCTGTCCCCGATCGGCCCTGTCCTTCCCAGGCTTCANAGGAAAAAAGATTTAAAGGGGCCATGCTCTCTAAACCCCAAAGGGGTTACACAGAGGAGCCCTATAACCCACTTGTGGCCATTAAAGACCCCGGGGTGTGTTTTGCCAGTGTAGGGATGCAACTGTTGTGTCTTGAGTCCTGGCCAATTCCAGTTAGGTAATTGAAACAGAGATTGCAACAGCAGAAGAGACCAATGGTCCATCTATGCTGGTATCCTGTATCTCTCAGTGGTCTGTTCCTGAAGCTTCGATGGGAGGCAAAACCCCTACCTTCATCACCTCATTGTGCATGACAGTACCACGGGGGGACATTTCCTCCTGCCTCCAGCTGGTGATCGGTTTATGCCCTGAAGCGTGAGGATTAATAGCCCTCGTTTCATTACGTTCTGCAGACCTGCAATTCCCCAGGCCTTTTCACTCGGAGAAGTTACTCTTCACTCTCCTTCCCTCAGAGAATTCTTGTGTGGGGCTGGTGGTGCAGAATGGGGTGGCTGTGCTTCGTATACCCCCTCAGTACAGCACTGTGGTGTCAGGGTATCCAGACCAGTTGGACCGGGTTAGTGGGACTGGACCGTGTGTTTTTGTTTTTAGAACAGGACAGTCTCCATGGTCTGGCTGGTTCTCATGAAGCCAGGGATTTGCCCCAGTTTCTCTAGAACCAGCTGCTGGATATCCCCTCTGCCCATCCTCTTTTCAGCTGCCCTCTGGCCCAGCAGCTGCCTCTGTGCTGGACCCGATGCCAGGCCACCTCCAAGGCTGCCATGCGGTACTGCAAGATGCTGCAGCTACATAGCTGGATGCAATGGAGAGGCAGCCGGCAGTGACACAAGGGGCCCAGCACAGAGGCAGCTGCTTGATCTGATTGAAGTGTTCAAGTACAGAGGCCTCAGACCAAGGGGTGGGGGGGACATAGCAATCCCCATGACAACCGTCTGCCTCATTCTCCCCCAGAATCTACAGCTGATGCTGGGTGGGATGAAAACAAGGTGAGCTGGGGCTGCTGAAGGACACCCAGAAGGCAAAAGCTAGCTCCGAGGGGCTGCCTCTCGCGCTGACCGAGTGCACACAGACCCAGTGAAGGCAACAGCTTGCACGGGAAGGAATTTGGCCCAGAGTGTATAGCAGGGCTTTGTTCCCAGAGTGGGTGCTGGCCAGGCACTTCAAAGACTGGGTTCTGATCCTTGCTGTGGCTATGGGCAAGACATGTCACCTCTCTGCTTTCCCTCCCATCCTTTGCCTTGTCTATTAGACTGCAAGGTTTCTTGGGGCAGAAACTCTTACTCTAGGTTTGTACAGCCCCTAGCACAACAGGTCCTTGATCTTAGGGCACTCAGCACTACTGGGAATATAAAAAATAAGTATAAAACCAGCCAGAAAAGTCATTAGATACAAAGACAGGAAGGTCTGAGCCCCTCAAATGTCTGATGTCCCCTGCACTCACTGGGAATTGCCTATGTGGGCTATGCCGACCTGATCCTAACAAGTAGCCCCATGCAGAGAGAGGTGAACTGCCACAAGAAGAAGAGCAGGCTTTTCTGACTCTACATCTTGCGGTCGGTTTCACCCTGTTCACGTGAGTGAGAGTCACGGCAGTTAAACAGCAGCGTTCCCGCTGGTCCAGAAACGACTGGTCCCCATGCTGAGATTTGCCAGGCTTGGGGACTGGGGAAACAGCTGCAGCGGAGAGACGTTTTGCATTGCTGGGTGGTGATTTTCTGAGCACTTGTGTCTGGCTAGGCAGAGTCGCTCGGATGAGAGCATATGGGCCGGAACAGTGTGTGGCGTGCCTTCGCTGTGGCAGACCGGCAGCAGGAGGCAGAGCCTCTCTTCAGGAAGAGAGGCTGTGCCAAGCTCATTTGGAGCCAGAGCGGGAGTATGTTTGCAACCGTGTGCGCTCAGGAGCTCAATAAGGCACTGGGTAGCATAAGCAGTGAGTGTGATGAGCCCCCAGCTCTGTGGCATGCCAGGCAGAGGTGTCCATGGCACATGGGGCGACACTGGCTGCTCCTGCCGTGTTGTAGGAGAGCGAGAGCCAGCAGAACCCTGCCGGGAAGAGTGATGGGCTCTGGGTGGGGAATCCTTTGTTCTGCAACCCCAATGACTCTTACAAAACTTGAGTGGCCTGGATGCCTGTTACGTGTTACTTTTCTGCCTGGCTGCATGGTGGAATGTGACAGATGCCTCCATCGGTGCCTTAACCTGCCACCAGCCCCAGCTTAAATTGGCTGTGCACATGGCCCACAATGCTTTGCCTCTCCCTGCTCTGTGCCATGCACACCCAGAGCTGCCTCCTTCTCTGTTTTGCTACCCAGCCCAGGCTCTGTTTGCCCTTGGCTCATGGAGGGCCACTCCCAGCTGGGGGAGGCATTTGTTGTTTTGTGTCTTACTTTACTTTGGCTTTATGAATCACAGGGGAGGGAGAGGGCTTCCATACAGGAGGGCTGGGTACAGACAGACCCTCCCACTGGACTGTGTCAGTTCGCAAGCTAAGCAAGTTGAGGCCTGGTCAGCCTTTGATTGGGAGAACTATTAGAGAAACCAAAGTGGTGATTCAGTAAGGGGACTCTCCTCTGAGTCACTGCTAACCCAGCCAGGCCCAGCTTGCTGTGCTGTGGAGGTGCTGCCTTTCATAGAAGATGTAAAACCTAGTTCCTGGCTACTCATGGCCAGTATTGAGCTGGGGAGTGGTGTCTAGCAGGGTACTGCAGGGCTCAGTTTAGCACAGGTCTCACTTGACACCTTCGTTAATTGTCTGGAACACGGCACATTAGTTACATTCATAGATGACACTGAACTGGGAGGACTTTCAAATGCCAGTCACCTCAGAGAAATAAAACACAGGGGCTTACAGAGTCCATAGTCCAGGAGTGCTCTTAGATTCCTCGCCTACTCTGAGCAGTCACCCAGCAGCATCTGCAAGTAACGCTTTCTACCTCCTCCGCTTGGCTAGGAAACTCTGTCCCGTGCTGGTGGATTAAGACCTGACCTCAGCTATTCATGCCTTTGTCACATCCTGACTGGATTACAGCAACACAACATATGAAGCCTTCGGCACTTAGGAAACTCCATCTAGTACCGAACACTGCAGCGCATCTCCTCAGCAACACAGGCTATTGTGAGAACATCACACCTGTCCCCTGCGCTCTACGCTGGCTTCCCACAGAATAGCAAATCAAGTTCAAGATCTTGGTCCTTATGTTCAAAGTGCTCCATGGCCTGGGCCCAGGATGTCTAGAAGATCGTCTAAAGCTCCGGGACAAAGACCGTGGTTGACAGCTTTGCTCCTCTGGCACAACAGAACTCTCAGCAATAGGAGTAAAGCTCATCTGTGAGGGAGAAAGAACTTTCTCCAGGGCTAATCCAAGACTGTGGAATGAACTCCCACAGGAACTAAAGACCATACCAAACCTCACTTCCCTCCGCTCCAAATGCAAGGCATATTGCTTTGACCTCGCCTTCTCCAACATCAACACACAGCCACAGGTATATTATTTACATAAGTCAATTAAAAAAAACCCACACACTACCAAAACAAAGCATTCTGCTGCACGCCCGTCTCCTGCTGGGGAGCGGATGAGAGAACAAACAACACATGACAGATGTGCAGTCCTGTCACTTAATGTGCCACTGGATACTATGGAGATGAGCATGGTATAAAAACCTATATAGAATAGAAAACTCAGAGCTAGAAAGGCAGCATAGTCTAGTGGGCAGGGAAACAGAGGAGGACTCTAAGGAGCTAGGTTCTATTCCTGGCTCAATCAGTGTCTGGTTGTGATTTGTTGCCCTAGCTTCCCCTTCACTTCCTTATTTTCCCTCTGTCTCTTCAGATTGTAAGCTCTCTGGAGCAGAGACTGTCTCTCACTGTATATATATAAAATAGAGCTTCGCAAAATTGGTTCAGTGAATAGAAATGTTGCCCAAAAGTGCATTTTTCAAGGCTCCAAACTATTTGTGAATTCACATCAGATTCCACGAATAATTTTATCTGGAAAAATAATTGGAAATGTTGAAACATTTTATTTTTAAAATGTCAGTGTTTTGTTTTGCAAATGTCCCTTTTGGTGACATTTGAAATGTTTCCTTGGACTCAAGCAAATCTCTTTTGTTTTTGCTTTGTCAAAAAAAATTGAAACATTTCTGTTTTGGTTCAAAATTAACCAAATTTGTCTTCAGATTTTTCAGTTCCGCCACTGAACTGAAAAACCAATTATTCACTCAGCTCTAGTACAAAGGGCCCAACATAGTGGGTCCTGGCCTTCCTTAGGGCCTCTTGGTGCGACTGTAATTCAAATAAATAATAACAGAGAAATTTAGGAACCTAAGGAGAAAATAAAATAATATTCAGCTAGGAAAAAATTAAGCTAATATCACTGGGGAAAAACAGTCCAACAGTCATGTGGATTGAGGCATGGAGAAACCTGGGGATGCTCAGAGAAATCTAGGGGTAAGTGTGGACAGCAAATTAGATAGCAGCTTCCAATAATAGCCTATAGCCACTACGGCAGATGCTGTTCTTCACTGCATACGCAGAGGTGCCACCCCATGGAAGGTGGAATATGCGTTTGGGGGAATGTTTCATTCCATTTTGGGCATTGTGTTACCAGAAATATATTGACAAACTGGAGGGAATTCAAAGAAGAGCAGCATAAAATTGTCAGCCGGGATGGAGGGTTTGACTTCCAAGAAGAGATTAAAAGAGCTAAATGTGTACAGCTTGGCTAAGCGCTGAGAACTAAGAAGGGCTATGATGAAAAGCAACAAAGAGTCCTGTGGCACCTTATAGACTAACAGACGTATTGGAGCATAAGCTTTCGTGGGTGAATACCCACTTCGTCAGATGGGGCTATGATAACAGTCTGCAAATCTCTGACGGATGTAAACGTGAAGGAGGGGGAGAATTATTTAATGTGATACACGGATATAATTAAGAGTAGGAGGATGAAATTATGAAAGGGAAAAGTTAGGGTGAAAGGCAGTAAACATTTCCTGATGGTGAGATGTGTCTGGCTGTGGAATAGTCTCAAACTAGAATGGACAAAACACTATAGAAATGTACCATAGGGAACAATCCTGCTTTGGCTGGCATGGACTGGAAGATCCGATAGGGCTGGTCTCTCTCTAGCTCCTGTGATCAGCTGTTCATGTGTGCCAATGTAGAGCATTTCTGCACGTGCCCTGCTCTGGGAACGCCTACGCACTGTGCCACTGATGTGATGAATGTGGATGTGAATGTTAAATCTACTCTGCATGCTCTTATATAATGCTGGATAATGTTAGTGTTAATACAAGGATTATTAAAAATGAACTAGAAGCCCAGGAATTGGAGATGAGAAAGACAGCTACGCCGGCCAAAGCTGGATTGGTCTCTCCAGTATATTCTCCAAGGCCTTGTTTAGTACAGTCTTTAAATGTCCCTCCATCACTTGTCATGGGAGATCACTTCACAATCTAATAGACCTTGCAGCAAGTGTCCCCCGATATTCAGCCTGAGTTTCATCTCATAATTATACCCCCTTGGGCCATCCTGAACAATGCCGCCCCCCCCCCCCCCCCCCCCCCCCCCCCCCCCCGGTGAAGTTTACATCCTTTGGTTATTGTTCCAAAGGTGGACACATCAACTGCTGGTGGAGAAGCTGCAGGCTGGCTACAGAACTGGCTTTTGAGATGTATAAAAGGAATAACCTGCTGTCACAGATCCCAACTGAGTCCCCCTCCTGGCCACTCAATAGCCTGCTGTGAGGAAACCCCGATGCTGGGGCCCTGGGTGATTTAACCCTCTGGAGCCTGAATGGAGCCCAGCCACTGCCCCAGTCTGGGGTCTAGGGTGACCAGATGTCCCAATTTTATAGGGACAGGCCCGAAATTTTGGGGCTTTGTCTTATATAGGCGCCTATTACCCCCAACCCCATGTCCCAATTTTTCACACTTGCTGTCTGGTCACCCTATTGGGGTCCCGAGGCACAATCTTGGAGCATGGACCTCTGGCTAACACCCCCTCATGAGGGTGGGAACCTGCTGTCCAGTTGCCTAGCCCCTGGACTCAGTTTTGACCGTTCAAGACTCCCCTGTACTTAAAACACTCCCTCTCCAAGGACGCCCCTTCAACCCCAAGGTGTGAGCCTCCTGGGTTACCGTTTAACTCTCTCAGGAGACCCGTGGGAAGTGTAAAGCACGTTACACACACATACTTGTATGGGATCTAACAGCGCATTGCTCTTTTACTTAGCAGAGAAAGCACAAGAAAGTACAGATCATTTAGAAAACAACAGACATCCTACATGCAATGCCCCTTACTAGCTCACCCTTCCCTTGGGAGCCATCTGTGTTCAGGAAGGTAGGCAGGGTCCCCTGCCTCATCAGGGGTTGCGTCTTTCTCCTCTTGAGATGGAGAAAAATCTCCCCTGCCCCCCAGTAAAGAGGCTCCTGTCCTTCTATAACTTTTAGCCCCCTTTGTCAGGTGATGTACTCAGCCTCCTCGCTGATCTGACGCCCCTACCAGGTGACTCCATTGCTAGCAACTTCTCCACTGCTAAACCAGTTCTCCTGGGCAGGGGCCCCTATTGTTTAGAGTTATTCCATTTCAATGGGAGAGCACTTTAAGTCAATGACCCTCTTTTGTTGGCCCAGTGTCAGCGCCCCTCTGGCATTTTAGTTCAAGATGGAGGTCAAAGGACAGTAGGAAGGTAAAGACCAGGCTTACAATCAAAATGGAGTCTGTAGTCTGACACAGACATATACAGAGTTCATAATCTCACACAGAATTCGTAAATTGTACAGGCAGAGTCCCCAAGTCATCACAGCTGCCTTAAACTCAGGCTCTGTGGAACAGGCCCCAGGAGAGGGAACGCAGAGCAGGGAGAAATCATTTGGGTGAGGATAGAACTAACGGAAGTGTAGTTTGAGAAACACTTTGGTTAATGTACTAAGGCAGCTCCACTTTGTTTCTTCCAAAATGGCCACAGGGAACCATTGCCAGCTCCCATAGAACTGTGGGAGGGGGAGAAACGGGAGCCTGTGAGATTCTGGATAAATCTTCTCCCCTTTCACCTCCGCCCCACTATCCTTCCCACCTCCCTAGTGCTAACTTCCATTTCCATGGCATCTTTCATCCCAAGGCGCCTCATAAATATGCAGCAACCACTTCACTCACCGCTGCCAAAGAGCCGCTTGCAGGGTGGCAGGAGCACAGCCGCCATTCCACGCCAGCCACTCGGCAGAACCGTGTGTGGGAGGAGAAGTGAAGAGCCTCTTCCCAACTGAAGCTGCAGGAGGATTTTAGAGGCAGCCAGAATGTCTGACCTGCAGCATCCAACAAACACCCTGTTCCACCTCCAGCTGGCACCAACTGGCCCCCTGATTGGCGAGCTCAAAGGAGAGGCTGAGGCTTGAATAGGCCAAGGAGGGTGAACGCTATTCTGCCCTCTCCAGGGCACAGCAGAGGTACAGAAGGGGTCGCTGTGATGATCCGGTCTGACCTTCTCTGTAACACAGGCCAGAGAACTTCCCCATCATAGTTCCTTTTGAACTAGAGCACAACTTAAAAAACAAAATACAATCTTGACTTAAAAATTGCCAGTGATGCAGGATCCACAACCAGTCTTGGTAAATTGTTCCAGTGGTTAATTGTTTAATGACCTGTGCTGCAACTGGTCTGGAGATAAACAGGAGACTTCCCTCTCCAGAGCTTTCACCAGTGCTAAGATTCACTGGGGCAGATCCTCAGCTGGTATAAATTATCACCACACCACAATGGAGCGATGACACTTTACACCAGTTGAGGATCTGCCCCATTCACGTCAAAACTAAAAAAAAAAAAAAGGTCCAAAACAAGATGGCAGTCTATGGCAAACAGCCTGCGGCAGTATCTATTGGACAGGGTGCGGCAGTCAGCCAGTCATAGTTAGTGCCAGAAAAGATCAGTTAGATCACCTGGTCCATCCCCCACCCAATGCAGGGTTGTTTCCCATACTCTCCACGGCTGTTTCATTTAAATTGATATGGCTTCCACTGGGTCCTATTCTCAGTATTCGGATTTCCCTGATTGTCCTCTCAAATTTCCCCTTTGCTCTTCATCCTCGCTCTCCTATGAATTCCCATTTCCCCCCCTCCCACCCACCCATCCCCCCAAAAAATTGGTACTGAGCTTCCCAGAGCTGAGTACAATATGCTTGGGGAGGGTCTCAGCAGTGCTACTTGGACAGGGACTGTCACGTCCTTGCCCCATGAACCAATGTCATGATGCACAGTATGAAGTGCATTGGCTTGGTCTTGCCACTGTGTCACAGTCTTGTAGCATGCTGCAGTGACGCTGTCGAGTTTAAAAAAAAATTGCATTACAGTAGTGCCTAAAGGCTGCAGCCGCGTCTGATCCTACTGAGGAAGGCACTGCCCAAACACATAGTAAGAGATGGGCCCAGCCCCAAAGAGTTTACAGTCTAAACAGACAAGCCCAAAAATGGATGGGGAAACAGGGGAAGTGATATGTCTAAGGTCACCCTGCTGATCAGTGGCGGATCAAGAGGGCTAGAACGTAGGTGCCCTAAGGCTGATGGCAGACCACAGGCCATGCTGCTGGTCTGTAGCGACCCGGTTTTAAAATGCGCTGATTTGTTTTACTATAAAGAGAGCTTCTTAAAATGAAGTAATTTTAAAATGTATTTACTTTTCAGTAATGATGGTTTTTGTTTCCTTTATTGTACTTCATCAGTGCCGTCAGCCCTAAACACTCAAAAATCATGAGACTGGCTTAAAACCATAAGCCTTTTTAAAAATAATAATTTTTTACTCTTTTTCTTTGCCTTGGGTTTTTGAGCCTTTAGGTTACACCTGGGTGATATTTTCCAGTTTTTCTTTGCAAGCATGAAGTCTAGAAATTTAGGGTAGAGGGCATGATAAAATAGCAAAGACTGGCTACATTGCTTCATGCCGACGCTGATCCTGCAGCGAGTTCAGAGTAGGGCTCATTGGTTTCAGTGGGGCTCGGCCTGGGTGCAGAGATGGACCTGCATTGAGTTCATTGTAGGCTCAAGGCCTTCGCTTGGATGCTGGAAGCAGAAAGCTTTGTTTCAGTTTCTGGCTGGTTTCCTTTCTGATTCTCACACACTGTGCGGTTGTGTTTTGCTGTCTGACACTGGAGGGCAACATTTAAACCCAAAACAGAAAGAAAACATTTGTTATTAACAAGAACATAAGGAAAACATTTTTATTCCTTGCAGGTGCATACAACATTTTTTTAAAGAAAACTTAAATGTTGGGCCTAAACTAGATCTCACCCCCTCTCCCACCCTGACACAAATCATATACATATTAGTGCACGGAAAGGAGTGATGTCTAATGGCTAAAGCACAGGGCTGACTGTAAGAAGATGAGAGTTCTAGTCTGGCCTCAGGCTTCCTGGGGGACTGTAGGCAAATCACTTAGGGCAACACTTGCAAAAATGCCTATTGCCTTAGCTTTTGGGTGTCCAGCCTGAGGCTCCCTAACCCCTACTTTTCAGAGGTGCTGAGCACACGCACACAACAGCTCAGCACCTCTCGAAAAATCAAGCCCCTGAATACCTTAAATTGGGCACCCAATAATGGAGGGACCCTGCATTAAGGGGATACGTTTGAAAATGTGGGCCTTTGCCTTTGTTTTGCTTCAGTTTCCCCACCTGTAAGATGGTGATAACAATACTTCACAGTGTGGGCTGTCGGGCTTTAATTAATCTATGTACAATCATTTGCAATCCTGAGATGGAAGGGGCGAGAGTAGTGGAAAGTGCTGTTACCCTATGATGCTGAGATGCCCACGTGAGGAGTGCCTGGGGGGTTACCTCAGACAGATAGCCCTGGTGGGGTATTTTCTTAGCTAGTGTCTCTTTCCATATTCCTTTTCTAGACAACTCAGGGGCCTTCCAGCCCACCTGCCTATGGAAACGCCTGCTTAGGCTCCCCCAGTCAGCCGGTGGCAGGGCTTGGTGGGTGAGGGGAAGCCGCTGTGCAGGGGAGGAGGGCTGGGGCTGGGGCTGGGGGGAGAGCTCACGCTTTGGTGAACAAGGTAAATTCATTTTCTCTGCTGGCTTGGTAAAGACAAAAATTAGCGACACCCGACCGGCCCCTCTGCCGTCTTCCACATCATTGCAAGAGACGTTTTCTCATTGCGTTTTTCTTCCAATTCTTTTACCTCGGGGGGACAAGACGGCACAGCGGGCTGCAGTGAGCTTGCTCCCTGTGTAATGCAGCTTCCCCTCCTGCCTACCCCCCCCTCCCCCACACACAATACAGCCTCAGTGGCTTTTGAATGGGAGGCTTAATGGGCTGAAGCTGTTTGGAGGCTCTTGAGACACTTTTTTGTTTTTTGGTCCCTCCTTCGAAAGGAGAAAACAAAAAGACTCCACTGAGAGGGAGCGGAATTTGTTACTGGCTGAGGGGGATAAAGCCCAGTGTGTGTTTCGCAGTACGGTGAGATGGCACAAGTGACAACCCCTTAAAGTTGAAATAGGGGATGGTGCAGGAGTGCTGGGCTTGGGGGAGCTCCCAGCGCTACTGCAATCCCAGCCGCTCCCACCAGGAAATGGGGGAGAGAGGGGAATGGCACAAGGACGCGGGGTGTTGTGGAATTCACAGTTGCTGGAGCACCAGATGTTTTCAGCAAGAATCACTGGCAGCACTGGCTATGAGCACTTCACAGCTGTGTCAGGTCCAGTACCAGCTGCTGTAGGGAATGCTGCAGGGACATTGGCTGTAGGGGTACCTCTCCCAGCAAGGCCAGTGCAGGGCAGTTCACAGCTCAGTACTGCAGTCCAGGCCTCGCCCAATAGGAGGCAATATAAGAAACCATCGAGCGAGCAGCATCAGGTTTGAGTTCTGCACAGTCGACATCAGGCCTAGAAGAAGTTCCTGTGGGGAAAGGTGCAAGAGCTGTGAGGAACAGTGTTGCTGGCTCTCACAATTTCATCATGATGGTTGATGTTTTATCCTAAAGCCCCAGCTGCTGGAAGCAAGAGATTGCAGGAGAATCTGAGTTTTCATTCAAAGGAAGCAGGTTTCTAGCCCTCACAGTTGCAGATAAAAGCTTGAAAATGGGACCCACGTGAACCCCAAAGGCTCAGAAACCAGAAGACAAATAAAAAGAGCCCCAAGCCTCTTATATTAAAAATACCTCATGATTTTTAAGCCAATCTCTTGGTTTTGGGGGGCCTGGCTCATGATTTTTGAGTTACTCCAGTCTCAGCCCCTGCCAGCAGGAGAGGATGTTCTGATTAGTTGTGAGCTCTTTAAAATCCCTTTACCTCTCCTTTTCCACACTGGAACTTAGCAGCAGCCTTAGCTCGGGTTGCGGGGGGGGGGGGGGGGGGGA
>QXTE01000087.1:4304138-4335460 GCA_003942145.1 Platysternon megacephalum
GTGTAAAGCTGCAAATGAACTGACAAAAATGTGGTGCTTTAATTGATTTGGGATTTATGTGTTGTTTTTTCACCGGGTGTTTCACAGGTTTTAACATTAACACGCCTCCCCAAAGCTATTCCCCACTCTACAGAGGACAGGCAGACACTAAGGGGAAAAGAGACATGGCCCTGGGGCCTGGGGGCTAAACTGTGCCAACTTCCTGCCAGCTCCCCCTCCCTGGCAGTACACTGGGAACCAGATTCTGATCTTAATTACATGACAGCGACCCCCTAGAGTAGCTTAGTGGAAATGAGAGCAGATTTTGGCCCTAGAAACGGGTGGGGCCTCCTGACTAGAAGAGCAGGAAGGAGACACATTGGCAGAGCTGTGTGGGGGGAGTCCAGGCCTGCAGTAGCAGAAGATGCCGCGGGTCAGGACTGCACTGCATTGGCAGAGCTGTGAAGGGGGTTGGGAAAGACAGGAATAAAAGAGCAGGGGTGTTGCAGAGGATGGTTTAGGGTGGTTGTGCACTGGCAGAGTGAGTGGGTGAAGTCCAGGGCTGGGACAGCAGAGGTGATGCCGCAGGCCAGAAAGGAGGGGCATTGGCAGAGCTGAGGGGGAGGACTAGAATAACAGGAGGATGCTGTAGGGCAGGGTGGAGATGCAGGACGGTGTGGCAAGCCTAGCGTTGGAATAGCAAGGGAGCAGTTTAGGATCGAGATGCACTGTCAGAGCTATGAAGGGTAAGGGAGGAGCAGGGATGGTTGTGAGCTCCTGCTGGCCCCCCTACCCTGCTCACGCTTGCCTTCCTGAGCCCACACATCACAAACAAGGAGAGCGAGCGAGAGAGAGATGCCTCCTCGGAGGGATTTGGCAGGTTGTCTGCGCTGTCAGGGCTCGTTATCCTCCACCTGTGACTGGGGAGACGAACACGCTGTGACACCGGCTGCCAGGAAAAAGGAAAACAGACAATACAGTGGGAATGTGGGTTGCTGCTCAGCAGATGCCAGGCTCACCTTCCTTCCCTTCGCTGCCTGGTCCCTTGGGTTTGGCTTTGGCTTTAACAAGGGCGTTGGTGGGGTGAAGGAAGTGCTGCCACATGAGGTAAGAGGGACATCCTGGGCTGCTTGCTAAAATCCCCAAATCCATCCCTTACCCCCACTCTCCCTCAGGGCAATGGGCCCTGAGCGTCTGTCCCGAGGCAGCCCAGCCTTGAAATTTGTGGGGCCCCAAACTGCCAGAGGATGATGAGGCCATGAGCCAATTCTTCCCCACCCCCACCCCCACCGTTTTGCTGCTGGAGGAGGGTCTGCTGCCAGTTGATTGTTTCTTCTCCAACCGATGCTGCTGCCAGAGAGGGAGCTCTGCCCAGTACATTAGCTACGGAGCTTTCATTTGCTGCAGGGTCCCCAGAACAGTAGGGCCCCCAGTAGCTGCTTGTTTTGCTCGTGGCTGCGGGATACTTCCCCTTTCGGGCCTGTTGGGGTGATTGGAAAGAGGCTTTAAGTGATGGCGTCTCCAAGAGGGCGGGGAACCAGCTTACGGGTTTGTATCTCCAAAATACAGCTTGTGTGTGCGTAGCACCGTGGTTCTCAAGCTAGAGCTCCCATGGACCTCTTCCAACCAGCCAATCCAATCCTAACCTCACATCTTCCCTCGGGCAACTGTACTGCTTGCTTACATGGAAATGTAGCATTAGGACAGATTTAAGGAGACAAGATGAAAATGAACTCCCTTGAATATGATGGGGGCGGCGGCTGCCTAGTTATGCGCCCCCCCCCCCCCCCCCCCCCCCCCCCCCCCCCCCCNTGGGTATAAGATGTCACATTTGTTAGGACCAAATCTCCCCTTAATGCTTGCAGCTCCCTTTGTGCTAATCTCTCAAGGTCACTCTGCACTTTGGTTCTGTCCCCTCCAAATTGGGTGTCATCTGCAAATGTGATCACAGTTGAATGTACACCAAAGAAACGCTAGACCATGAGAGAGATGATGCTCCCACTCAGTGGGCAGAGAGAGGTTTGTTATTTAGAGTTGGTGAAGCCAAAAAGTCCTGGTGTGAATCACCCTTAGTGTCACTGCTCAGAGACTGACAGGTGCTTCCTCCCCTATTTTACCAAAGCAGGTCTGCGCACCACCTGGGAGAGCTCTGTGGACCACAGTTTGAGAGCCACATGTCCATCTGTCCTCAAATCACCCTTTTCTTATGAGAGCTCCAGTACATAGATAGGAGACCAGGTGCTGTAGGAGATAATGCTGATGACTCAGTAGGTGGTTCTCTTTTCCCTCTGACTCAGTATTGGACCAATGCCCCCATGTGATGTGTGTGTTTGGGGGGGGCTGAGGTGCTGTTTCTCAGATAAGATGTGAAAATGAAGACTTGACCACTCATGGGCATTAAAATCCCACGGGGATCTTTGCAGGAGTAGGGCCGTAACACGTGGAGTTCTAGATAAATTCAAGTCCCACATGGGTAATTATTTTCTGACTTCCTAAATTCACCCTGCAGGGCCATTAGGATTCTTCTTCACTTCCTGTCCTAAACAGCTGGGTGGAGTTGTGCATTGTTAAACAGTTCCCATGTGTTTCTTCCTCGAAGAAGCTGCATTTCAGTAGTGGGTGAGGTGAACCTTATAGATCCAGTGAGTCGGCACAGTCAGTGAGCAAAGTGCTTGGGGATCCATTTGGATGAGTGAAACTATACTTCGGTAAGATCATTACCTTTTGGTTAATGTAAAATGCTGCAGTATTGTTTGACATAGGCTCTGCTATGCTCTGCCATCTAGCTAAGACTGTGCATGTATTTCTAGTGGGATCCAGGCACAGCTCACGGAGGCTGCAAAGTGGATGGGTAGACACATTCTGACCCGGACCCACGAGCACCTTAAGCGGACACTCACTTTGCTGTCTTCCCTGTGTGCACCAATCCATGCATCAGAATAGCAGACATAACCAGTTATTAGGGGGCTCCTTTCTCCCCCCACCTCCCAGGCAAGCAGTTACACTCACTGCCAGTGTGGTGTGTCTCACCCATTACTATGCCTGAGATTTGAACCTAGGACTCATGCAAAGTTCACAGACAGAGGCTTTAGCAGGGGAGCTGAAACTGTGCCTGCACCTGCCCAAGCTCGGGGAGGGGGGCACTGAGCCCAGCTCAGCTGGCAGCCGCTCTCTGCATAGTGGATGCCATGTCCCTTGCCAGGGCTCGCAGGGGACAGGCTGCTCAGAAACTGGCCTTTTAATTAGAAGTTAATTGCTGCTGACACTGCCCATCCAGGGGAGATGGCTCTGGTGTCTCTAACGGCCTGGGTCCATGGCAACACGAGAGCAAATCAGCAGTGACAAAGGAGAGAAGGAGTGAAAGTCAACACGATGGGTAAATGCGCTCCGAGAGACAGCGAGAGCTGTAGCATCTCTATTGCCTCTTGACCCATTTAAAGCAGGGATCAGTGACGGAGGGAGATAGCAGTAGTGTGAAAATGCCTCCCACAGCCTGTTCCCAACTAAGCCACGGGGAGCAATGCCGGTGCTATCACTTGCCCAGCTGGGGCTGGAGGGGGCTGGTAGCTCCCACTTCCAGTGCTCATGCCCTATTTCCAGTGCCTCCTACAGCGAGCTCTTCCCCCCCCTCCCCCATCCCCATCCCCCATCCCCATCCCCATCCCCATCCCCATCTAATGCTCCTGTGCTATTCCTGACAGTGCCTCTTGCAGGGAGCTCTCCCCAACAGCCTGTACCCTTCCTTCCACCACTTCCTGCTGGGACCGGAGGAGCTGAGAACTCTCCAAAAGCAGCGCTCCCACCCCAATCCCCAAGTTAAAGCAGAAGAGCAGCACGTTGTTACATGGGCAGAAATGTATCCTCTTGTAACGCGTGTGTCCAGCTGCTCTGGAACTGAGCACATGGTTAGAGATTTGGGCTGAAGGACCACGGGGTTAGGCCCTATGTACAAATCTCAGCTAGACAGTGGTTTCCCGTCAATAGAGCATCCCTGCTCCAGCAGTAATACTCACTATTTCAATAGCATGTCACAGACATTCACCCAGCGAGGTCAGTCGTGTTACCTCCATTCTGCAGATAAGGAAACTGAGGCACGGAGTGTTTAAGTGACTTGCCCAGGATCACACGGAATCAGTGGCACCTGCAGGATTAGAACTCTGGAGTCTCTGGTGCCCAGCCCTGGGCTCCCTGCCCCGTAGACCAGGCTTTTTGTCAGTATAAGCTGGATCTGCTCAACTAAATTAAACTGTCATCCTATCCCAGCCCAGAAGAGTCTGGACACCCGATTCCAGGATCCAGAGGGGATATTTGCTACCATCCAAAAGGAGGGTACTTTTTGCTTCTGACAGGGAAATGGTGCCCCACCCATTCGAGATGTTCCCCTTACCCTAGTATCTCAGGGAGAGCAGCAGCAGATGGTGAATCTGGAAGGGGGAGTGGACCATTAGGATACTCTCTAGTTCTCAGCTGGAGGCGGGTGCATTATAAAGCCAGGTCTGGCACTCTGGAGTTAATGGCTACATACATTCCACAGCTGGACGGAGGGCAGGGTTGTGACTGGGTGCCTGGGGCTGGGGGGCGGAGGGTAGCAGGACAGGTCAGCAGTTGAAAGGGGTGGTTGGGAACGTGGTGAGTGATGCTGTAGCAGGGACATTGGCTGGAGGGGATTTCTGGGAGGTTTCAGGCAGCTAGGAAGGGGTCAGGCCTGGGTAGGGTGACCAGATGTCCCAATTTTATAGGGACAGTCCTGATATTTGGGGCTTTTTTTTTTTTTATATGGGCTCCTATTACCGCCCCCCCCCCCAACCCCATCCCAATTTTTCACACTTGCTATCTGGTCACCCTAGGCCTGGGCGCTGGTGGGGCAGTAGCACGTGGAGTCAGAAGGTGAGAAGGGTTCTTGGAAAGCCAAGATACTTGGTGGTGGTGGTGGTGGTGGTGGTGGTGGTGGGGGGCTATTGTTCATATTCCAGCAGCAGCCACCATGTGCTAGGTGCTGCACAAATGCAGGAAGCATGGCCTGTACCCCGCAGAGGTTGTGAGCGGACCCCAGGTGGCACAGAGAAGTTGGGTCCATTGTGCACAGGGGATTGTGGAAGGTTCTAGGTGTGGGGCCGAGTGCTTGTGATGGGGAGGAGAGGGTGTACCACAGAAATGAGCCTTGTCCATTGGGAAATCCTCCCACGCCCTTGGGGGGATGCTCCAGAGCAATGGAGGAAGGCTGATGGCTCCTGTCTTCCCACTGGCTGCTGTGGCCCTGTTGCCGTTACCAGGCAACGGGATCTCTCTCCTCGGCGAGCTGTCAGAACCCATTAGGCGCACACGGAGACCTGCCACTTTGGAGAGGGGGGCTTCTCTTTGCTGTTGTTCCAGTTGCCATTTTGGATCTTGTGTGGAGCCTGCGTGGTGTTTGGATGGGAACTTGGGCCGGCAGGGGAGAGCAGGGAGGAGGGGCTCGAGACGTGGGGTGGGGGCAGAGGAGGGGCTCCCTTCCCCTGGCGCCCAACAAATCCTCCCGGAGAATGTCATGCTTCTTTCCAAGTCACTGGAGCCAGTTTCCGATGTCGCCTGTGGCAAGAGGAACACACACAACTGCACATATATAAACACACACCCCCTATACGCTGAGCACGTGGAGTGCCACACAGTCAGAGCCAACCAGCCAGAAACAACAACCAGGCAGCGTTGGGAAACTAACTATGCATCCTGCAGGTCTCGCAACACCCATGCGGGAGCCAGCAGAACCCCACGGGAAAGAGGCACTAGCTCCAGCCCCTCAGCAGGGACAGGATCAGTCCCCCACTGCTCTGGAAGAAGTGGAATAAAAGATCCACCTGACAGCAGAGATTCAAAAAGCAAAACACGACTACGATCACCTCTGACCATCCCCGCTCTGCCTACCATCAGGCCCAGAGCCCCCAGCGCTTGCCATCGCCAGCATTTCAGTGCCTGACATTTAATGCTATTCCCAGACAATTGCTGCAGTAAGATGGAGTGAAGGTTGAGAGAATGTATGACTAATTTAGGGTAAAACACATTTATAGGGGTCTTATAATCATCCCCAAACCAAGTTATAAACCCAGGAAATTCAGAGTTAAGGGTACACTTAAGAGAGCCAATCACGTTAAGATGAGAAAAACACAGTTTGGGCTCCCAAATATCCTTAACTCTGCTCTCTAGTGACATCATGCAATAACCATGTGATTGTGATTAGTGCATAATAAGATCTCAGATCAGACTAAACTGATTTTCCCCCCATTTTTTCCCTCTTTATAGTATCGCTACAGGGCAGAGTTCAGGTTGTTTCCTTTTTTTTTTTTAATTAATTTTTTTAATTAACCACTTAATATATGAACAGTAAACGAAGAAACCCAAAGAGAATGTTATCGTGGAATATTTCTAATGAGTTAAAGATATGTAGTATCAATCTGAAATCACTCTTCTTTTTTTAATTTTAACTTTTAGGGTCAGATTCACTCATGTGCTTTGATTTTTTTACCCCACTCCGGAGCAACACAAAGTAGCTAAAGTATACTGGCCAATTACATTGGCTTTACAGTTGCTTTGCATTCCTCACTCCTTCCTGTTCCCCACATTCCTCTGTGTGCTCACCACACATGCATGCATGCACAGATACATGTACACGCACAGAATCTCCCCCCCCCCCCCCCCCCCCCCCCCCCCCCCCCCCCCCCCCCCCCCCCCCCCTCGCCGCACCAACTACCCTCTCTTGTCCTCTTTGGTGTGTAAATAGGTAGTTTTTGTAATGAAATATTTAGCATTAATGGTCATTTTTGCCATTATTTTTCATAACTGAAAATTTTTCTGTTAGCAGAGGCTGATGAATAACATCTTATCCTTCAGAAAAACTTACTAACAATTTCCCACTTTCAGAATAGCTGATAACTCTGTTCTGAATAGGACTGGGCCACAGTCTGCCCTCAGTTAACATGCCCTTGTGACGGTGCTGCCTGTTGGAGCCGGCTGAGGTCACTCAATCAGGGTGAACTGCAAACAAAACGGGGCAGACAAACCCCAAACGCTGGTGGATATTCCAATACTTAGATTTTCCAAGCCAGCACAAAACAACTTCTATATTACCATACAGGTTACTCAGAAGTCCAAACAACGCAGTTCCCTTAAAGTACCCAGCCTCAGGCCTCCGTCCAGACACACCTGTCAGATATGATGATGATTACTGAGAATCTTATCTCATCATATAAAAGAAAAGGTTCTTCCAATCCCAAAGGATCAGCCACATACCCAGGTTCAATTATAACTTAGATCTTACCCAAAATACACGCTATAGCCAATTCTTATTAACTAAGCTAAAATTTATTAAAAAAGAAAAGAGAGAGAGTGTTGGTTAAAAGGTCAATATACATACAGACTTGAATTCAATTCTTGAGGTTCAGATACATAGCAGAGGTGAGCTTGTAGTTGCCAAAAGTCCTTTTAGAAATAGTCCATAGGTTATAGTCCAATGTCCATATTCAGGGTGGCTCCAGTCAAAGACTGGGGATCTCAATCCTTGTGGCTTAAGGTTCCCCCCTCTTGAAACCAAAGCAGATCTGAGATGATGTATGATCATGTCCCAGGGTTCTTATACATTTTCAGCAGCCTTTCGGCCTGAGAAAACAATAGGCTTAATTCTCCTTCCTCTAAACATCATGGCAATTAGCACAGGGTAATTTATCCATTAAACAGTTCAGCTACAGGTTACTACAACCTTCAAAGAGACATATAGACAATAATACTATTTCACTCAAGTATCATAAATGTTAATACTCCTTTTTTTTGATCTTTGAATTAAAGTTATAGCAATAGACAAGACTTGTTTGCTTACATCACAAGATCTGAGCAAACATCTACCCTTGAGATCTCTAACAATGCAGACTGCATTTCAAAGCTCTATTCATTTACCTATCTTCCTAACCAGTCCTTAAGGTTCATCCCTAGGTCAGGTTGTTCTGTGAGTTAATTAACTCTTCCTGGCCCTGTCACCTTTCATGAAATATTATATTACACTCACAACGTCACAGCCCTCTTTCAAAATGGCCACCATCTCCCATTCTTTTCAGTGAGACTGAGACCACAAGATAGCCTCAGGGAAGACTGTGGACCTCTGTGTTGTCAGAAGGCAAAGAGAAGCACTGTGAGGAGCAGGTGAATGGTGATGGCCATCTTTGCTATGGATAGCTTGTATCCTCAGTCCTGTTGAGAACAATGGGAGATGGCAGCCATTTTGAAAGAGGGCAGTTTGTGGTGGAATTGTCTGAAGAACATTAATCTCCATCAGCTGGTGAAGGAGAAACTTTCAGTCATGAAGAACAGCAGCAAAAAATGAACTTTAATCCTAAAAAAAAAAAGGCTTCAAGTGTAGCCTATACATAAGATTTCGGTGAGTTTTAACTATATGAGAAGTTTGGAGAGTCTGTGTTATTCCATTATTGGGATCACCCAGGACAAAAAAAAAAGGGTGATATCCAATGCTAAATTTCTTAAAAGACGCATTTAAAAATTTATGTTAATTAATAAATGAATTAGCTTATTTACTTGTCAATCCTCAACAACAAAAAGAAAAAAAACCATTCTATTCTTGAAGAGTAAATGCTCTAACTTTAGGGCAGATGCATAGTATTCTTCATACATAACAGGTTGAATCCCTGCAAAAGTGCAAAACGCAACTCAACCTTACCTGTGGAGCTACAACTGGCCCCTCCATCATATCCCTTTACTTTGCTGTAGCACCTTTTGTCCCAATGCCCTTTCTAGATTCCCTGTCACTGAAAAGAAGTTACTTCTATGGTGTCGACAGCAGCGGCTGTTTAACAGTACACAGCCTCACAACACCACAGTTTAGGGAGGAAGTGAAGAAGACATCCATGTGAACACTTCATGTGGGAATTTAGGTTGGCACAATGCATTTATCCACGGTGGAACTAGGCTAGGACACTTTGATTATAACACTCTGCCTTCTGAAAAGTCCCATGGGATATCTAATTACCATGAGTGGGCAGGTTCTTGGTTTTAGGTCTCATCTGAAAGACAGTACCTCCAGCAACAAGGTACCATCTGCACCACACTGAGGTGTCAGATCTGTGCTGAGAAGAATGAGACTAAATCACCAACACTACTTCCTGCAGCTTCAGGGTTTTCCCTAGGGTTTCTCATCCAAATGCTGTACAGACCAGGGCTGATCCAGCTTGGCTCAGGGGATCTAATGAGATCACAACCCAAGGTAGTATGGAATCAAAATGCTGTCCTAGCCTTCCCCTGCCCTCATCTCCTTCTCCCTTGCTCCACTCTTGCTTTGATCATGTTGTAGTTTTTATAAGAACAATACCAGATCAAGCTTCCTGCTCTCATTCCTCTCTCCAAATTCACACAGTGAGCCTCCCAGCTGCTTCCTATTCCCGTCCCCGACACACACACACACACCCCGTTACCGGGCCCTGGCTAGGCCATCGATCTGTGCTTAAAATAGCCTCCAGGATTCGAGAATATCCAGCAAGCTGCTGCAGGCAGACACCGGAGCCGACAGGAGCAAGACATGTTCCTACTGCCAGCATGAAGGGCACAGTCTGCCACTTCCCAGGATGCATTGCTCTCATGGGCACTTGGCAGAAAGGACTTTTTTATTTTTTTACAAGCATGCTTATGCATGTATGCCTCACTGTTTGCTCTCAGTCCCACTCCAGGGCAAAGGCCTCTCCAGTGCTCTCCTGTCCAGCTATTTTTCATAGCCCCACTACAGCTCTTCGGTGCGCTACCATCCTTCACCACTCCTGGCACATGTGTCTGTCAAGGGTGTGGCCCCCTGCCATTATCCAGCTGTCATCTACCATCCACACAACCAAGGATGTCTATATCTTGCTCAGGAGTCCACTGTAAGACTTGCGGTCACTCATCTTTTGGGAACAAAGTATTATCTCATGCTTTAGAGCTAACTCTTGCTGCTGTCTACCACAATTCCTTGCAATGCTTTCTCCCCCATACACTTCCCTTTACCCTCAACCCCCAACCCCCAAGCACATTGCACCCTTTCATTACCTCACACACTAGGCTACAAATGGAGGTCATGTCTTGGGGACTCAGCATGCTATTCCCTACACACATAAGCACTGTATAATTTAATAACTCCTGTGCAGGTACTGTATACTGATATAGGGTCTAGAAAAGACAGCAACTAAACTAAAATAAAAGCATTAGGAGAGGGGGCAGCATGCCACTCTTAAATGGAGCAGTGCCTTTGTTTTAAACTCAAAATTGCACCAGCTTTAGGAGGAACTGGGGGACTGGCAGAACTATGCCTCAGCTTAACCTGCAGGGGCTTTGCAGGTCAGAATTGATGTGCCTTGGCAGTGCGGTGGAAGGGAAGAGGGTGTGTAGAGCAGCTGCTGTCATTATGGAAGATGTGGGGTGGGGCTGCAGAGACCAGAGTTTGTCCTCCATTTTAGGAGGTGGATTCTGGATGGCAACAGGGGAAACAAGCTGTGACCGACTGCAGTTTCCAGCAGGCTCTCTTGCTGTGTTATACGATGGTTAAATCTGCAGGTGAGAAATGAGGGAGTATTGCAGGTTGAGAGTGAAGAACCTTGGCAGAGCTGTGTGAAGAGTCCCAGGAATCAAATAGCAAGGGGTGATGCAGGTTGGGACTGAGATAAAGTTCTGAGCCTTATAGAAAAGTACTATCAAATTCAACAGTGTTCTATAGAAAATACTGTAAAAACCATATCCGGCCAGATTTCTAGCTTGTGTAAATTGGCATCGCTCCACTGATGCTCTTGGAGCTGTGCGGATTTACGCCAGCTGAGGATCTGGCCCGCAGTATTTCACAGACAGTTCTATCCTTTCTATGGCTTTTCTCAGCCATCCTATAGGAAGGATAGGATTCGCTATTCAATTCTACAGGATGGTTTTTACAAAGTGGTGCAGAAAGGGTAGAGTTAAACTTTATAGGATTTTGCCATGAGGGAAAAGCAGGCTGTACGTAACCTGGACCAAAAAGAAGACCTGGCAGTGTATTATTTAACTGAACTGCAGTGGATTCTGCATGCAGCCCTGCTGAGAAGAACTGGAGCCATAACTCTGCTGCCTGAGAATAAGCCTCTGGTGCATTATTTGAGAGCAGGAGAACCTCAACTGGATTCCTGGGTCCAGATGGACTAAGCCCTGAGGTCAGCCTCTGGCAGGAGAGGACCCTGAACTGGATTCCTGTGTCCTCTCTGAGGATCAGCCCCAGCCTGCACAGAGAAGAGAGTTTATCAGTGACCTCACGAATATACCTGATATCCTCTTCCACCTCCCCAGACTCTGCTTTGCTGTATAAGCATAGAAACTGCCATGCTGTGAGAGACCAATGGCCTGGACAGTCCAGTACTATGCCTTCTGGTCCATCTAGTCCAGTATCCTATCTCCAACAGTGGCCAATGCCAGATGCCCATAGCCATTTGAATCTGAATGTGTCATTCATCAATGACTAGATCAATCCCTTCTGCCCTTAATGAGAAGAGAAAGGAGGACTAGCTCACTGCCAGCCACAGTGGACAGCAGGAGCCGAGCGCATTGCTCCTGGGCGACAATCCAAGATGCCCCAGGCGGGAAAGGGTCGGTCTCTTGTCAACACAACGCACTGACACCAGGCCAGACACACTCCCTCTACAATCTGCCTGTCGCCTTCGCTCACTTCAGGAGTCAGGAAGGATTTGTGTCACCCCAGGACGCCTTCCCCTCCTCCACCCCTGCAACAGGGACCCCACATCCTGTCGCATTCCTACGCCAGCCCATGGGTCTTCCACAGCGGGTGGAGGGGGAAAGGAAGAGTCACCAAGTGGGCTGATGACGTAGCAAGCAGATAACAATGACCCGGGTTAGTTGTTTTTTTTTAATTAACCCTTCAAACTCAAAGGATGAGTAGAGCTGGCCTTTTATCTGACTTCTGTGGCCCCTGCCGTGATAGTGTTGGAGCATCTCACAGACATGACTGAAGTCACTCTCACAACACGCCAGCGAAGTATCATCCCCACCGACAGAGGGGGAGCGGAGCACAGGAAAGCGAAGTATCACACGGGAGATGTGCGGCTGAATAGGGAACTGAGTGCAGATCTGGCAGGTCCCAGCGTAGAGCCTTCAGACCAGCCTTTCTGGTGCGGTTCTGATCTGAGGGAGGAACTCTGCCAGGCCTCTTCTGTCTCTCCCACTCAGAACCCCGTCCATCTCCTGAGTCCTTCCTCTACTCGGTGAGGGTATGTCTAGCCCTAGAACAGCAGACTAGCCCCTTTTACCTTTATTTAGCCTAGTTAGGATATGGTCTCCTCATACCCTGAGGAGCAGAAGAGTCCCGTCATCCCAGCAGGCAGAGAGTCTCATACCTTCACCTGTGTCTCAACAAGAAGCCAGATGGCGCTTCCACCATTTCTCTTGGGAGACTATTACAGTGTCCAATAGTCCTCTGGCTCAGCAAATCTTTCCTGACATCCAGCTTCCCCTTTGCTCCATTTCAGCTCGTTACTCCCAGCCAGAGCCCTTTGGGCCACCCAGAGCCCTTCCTCTTGCTCCTTAGTGTTCATCCCTATTAGACACTCACAGGCAGTGGCCGTGGCCTCTCCTAGTTATCATGTCACCTGGGCACAGCTGCACACACCAGCACTCTGTTCTTGTCGTGTTTTCTCCCCAGTCACCACACCAGGACCAATAACTAGCTCTTACTGCTTCTTTGCAAATAGTTTCATTATTTCCCTTGTTCCGGAGTAACTGCAGCCAGGACTGTTCTGCTAGGACTCCTGCTTTCACTCCCAATGGCACCCCACCACACACACTCCCACTCCCACCTCTGCCAGGGGAAGTGATGGGGCTGTCCCGTTCCCTCCTGGAACATGGAACCCCCTGGCCAGGCAGAACCACTCAACTCAACCTGGGCTCACCACAGTCCTTGGTTGTGGCTGGGTTCCCCCTCAGGATGTGGCATGGCGCAGCTTGAGGATAGGGGGTCTTGGGTTTGTGGGAGGGGGCTGAGAGGGCGCCATGATGGTGCATGGTGTTGGAAAATGGGAGAGGGCTCTGTGCTGGAGGGAGTTCTAGGAAAGATGAGCAGACAGGCAGGGAGAACAGATGCGGGTGAAAGGAAGAGAGTTATTGCAGTGCCCTAGCTGCAATGCCATGAGCTGCAAACTGGGCACTAGGGGCTGGGCTGTGTTGGCACTGGCAGGGAGCACAAAGGTGACCGTGAGATGACTCCTTTCCGTGGTAGAGGCCTGGACACATCCCAGAGGCCTCTCTGCCACCCCCGATGCTCTTGTGCGATCCAGGAAGTGATACCCCCCCAAACTCATTTCCTAGCACCAAATATAATACAAAGAGCAAAGTCCATAAGGCTCTGTGGCCAAGGTATTGAATGATCTGCTCCTCCCACGCACAGTCTGCAGCTTACCCCGCTCCCGCCCACCTCTCCAGTGCATTGTCCTCTCGGGCCCTGCACAGCAGCAACAATGTGGCAGGTTCAGTTACACGATATGCCGTCGCTCCCGACAGCCACTTCCCGGGTAATAACTAGGTAAGAGACAGCCCTTTGTTCCAGCGGAGTCAAATACTGGAGCCCGTTAATTATGGCTGTGGGGTGACAACGTGACTCCTCCCACACCAACCAGCGGGCCAGACAGTGCCTTCCCTACCCCTGCTGCTGCTCTCCAGGCCTCTCTGTTCATATCTCACGAATGAGAGATGGGGGGAGAAGGACGGATATTTATATTGCAAGAGTTTAGAAAGATGGATAACGGCTTCCTGGTCAGCTGGGGAACCAGGGCCTGGTGCTGCAGGGGCTGTGTGGGTACACGCTATGGCCAGCGTGCCCTCAGTGAAAGCCCACCTGCAGCACCAGGCCCTGGGACTTGCTGAGCCAAGACAGGGTATATTGGCTGAGTCGGTTATCCCTGCCTTGTTGAAGTGTCCTGGGGGATCTCTCACTTCAGAGTGGGGCTGAAGGGACCTTGATTCAAGGCCTCCTCTGCAGAAAGATGAGGCCTACACCTCCCTTCAGACTGCAGCGTCAGCACTGACTATGAGCCCACGACCTTCTGGTCCACAGAGCGCTCTGTGCTGAGCTGCACTGATAGAGAGCAGCTGCACCCAAAGGAGAAGTGGCTCCTTCCCCCTCATCCACACCACCCTACCTACCACTCCATTTCCATGCATTCCAACTCCCTCCTCTTTTGACTTTCTCACACCCAGTTCCCTCCCACCTCTTTCCCGATATCCTGCCCATTCTGTTTTCCTCCGTTTATCTGCCTCTGTTCTCTTTCCCTGCATTCCCAGCCCTCATGGATTCATTGGGGCAATAGGGCTTGGAGGATAGGTGTGAGGTCCCTGACAACTTAATCCAAGGACCAGGCTGGGATCCTGGATTCAAGGCTGCTGCTCTTCTGGTTGTCCTCATCTATCCTTGGGCGCTCCCAGCGCTGACATGGCGTATATCACACTTCTGCACCCACCAGGCATGCTGTATATTGACCCGCAGAACATGCCAAGTCCTTTTGGAGGCTATGCAGGACCAAAGCAATTCTGACACAAAATAAAGGAAATGAAAGCTGATTTAACTGGAGTGCTTTTTTTTTTAATCTTTCCTTAAGTGCGAACACCATCTGGCTCCCCTAACTCTGTCAGCTCTTCCAGTCCTAAGGCAGTTTCGCTCTTCCTAATTACTGTCATTACGCAGTGGGTAGTGATTATGGACGGATGCTGATGAGAGATACTAGGAAGGCCCTGTCCCCCTACAGACTCAGCACATGGAACCAGCCAGCTTCTTCCTCCCAGCCATTTAAGGAAGAGAAAAAAAGTAAACCAGGGCAGTTTAAGTTATGAAGTTTTGGGGGGTGGCAGGGGTTGATTCATTAAACTAGGAGCTGGGGTCAGGGGAAGCTGGCCCGTCTAACATTGAAATCTGCTAGGGACAGCAGGAGCACAAGTGAAGATGCATGCAGTAGTAGTGAATAATGTTGCAATTATGGTTACATCAGGGGATGATCAGGAGGGATCAAAGAGGAGCAATCACCCAACATTTGGTGCTTAGATGCCCTGGTGATAGGCACCTTAAAAATAATTTAGAAAGGCAGGCAGGGAGCAAGAGAATTATCTCAAGGAGTTATGCCATACGCCCTGAAAAAGCTTCATGTGGTGTAAAATGCAGCAGTCCTTCTGTCTAGCCACACAATGCCATGAACACATCAGCTCAGTTCCGGCTGCACTGGCTGGCCACTGAACACAGAATCCACTCTCTGCCCTGACATTCAAAGCCTTCCATGGGGTTGGTCCTAGCTACCTGTGTGTTTACCAAGGAATGCTGCTACATGGCTGGCAGTCAGGTGGTCGCTAAAAGCTTCAGTGGTGCGATAAGATTACCAGGGATGGACCACTGAACAGGCAGCCAGACGGTCTGAAGGACCTAGATAGAGATCGATCCGGGTGGCACTCGATTTGCAAGGAGGTTATGTCCACTGGGGATTTGCCATGATGATGACCTGAGAGAGCATCTCCCCTTCTGTGATCATGTGCTCCCACAACAGCTACGCCTTGTACATACAGCAGATAGAACTTTCTTGGGATCTGGACTCTGACCATGACACTCACTCCAGCAAGATACAGCAAAGAGCCAGTGGCATCATTTTCTATGGCAAAGGGGGAGCAGTTACCATCCAACTTTTCATAGGTCTATGCGCTCACCATGTCTTCCTTTTTTTGCCTCCCAACCCAGATTTTGCAGGATACAATATAATCACATATGTTCTATATGCTGACACAACTTCCCCCCCCCCAGCCAGCCACAAATTTTTCTGAAGTGTCCCCCGCAAGAAGACTGGAGCTCATCACCTTCCCAACTAACAGCAACACTCATGCCTTTGTCTGCATTTTCCCTCCATAATTTATTCCCACACTCAATGCATACCCCATGCTCTCAGCGCAGCAACTAATCCAGCTATTTCTCCTGGAGTCTGGGAAGGAAGAACACGATGTGGAAGGTGCCCAGACACTGTGATGGTGGGACCTTTATAAGGACCTAGATGGGCAGAAAATAACGATTTTGCAAAATGAAGGGCATAAAAGTGGGCCTGCCTGTTACACGCCTCTGCTGTCCTGCTCTGCCCAATCTGGGCTCCCCCATAGCTCAGCCAATGCATCTCCTCAATCCCAGGCTGCAGTTCCCCTGGCTGCTTTTCAGTACAGAGCCATATGGGCTTTACTGCAGCCCTGTTACTAGTCACACGTGCAGTACAGCAGAGCCACCTAGTGGCATGAGGATGTCTCCTGCCTGTTATAAACATCGTTCATAGTCAACCAGACCCCTTCTAGCTCCCCTTTGCTACTCAGCAGAAGCTGTGTGGCTTCACCAAGCTATTCCCTGCACTCCCTCCCACTTTTATCTTCTAGTTGTTCTGAGGAGCTGGCGGTTAGGGAAAGTGGGTGTTAGGGCCCCACCTCCCCTTAGAGACTCCTGATTGGAGGATGCTGAAGAAGGGTGTCCATGGGCCAGTTGTAGTGCTCTATGAGCAAATGCTTGAGAGACCATTAGCCTACAATGCTGTCTATAGTATTTTCCAGGAAATGACACCTGGAAACAATGTCCTTGGGACTGGGAGCAGGGTTGGTGGCTAGCAACCATCTGGAACACACAGTGCACCAGAGAGTGGGAAGTGGGCCTGGTTTGGGATCTAGTTTGGTCTGCAGTGGCAATGGGGCAGAACTCGGGTCAAGATGCCTTTGGTAGGGACCACGTGGTGATATGGTAGTCAGGGCAGCTCAGGTTGCCAGAGAACCATGCAGCTGGGTGTGGATCACTTGTTGGAAGTGAGTGGGAGGTGTCAATGGCTGTGGGGAAGAGCAGGACACTTTGGGTCAGGTTTAGGAGTTAAGCGCTCTGGGCTCTCGTTCGAGATATCAGAGGGTTTAGGTAGCTGGGCTGGGGCTGTCTCACCCATTGGGGATTAGTAGAGGGGATCAGTAGTAGTGGGAGGGCTGTGATGCTTGATGGAGGAGATAGTGGGTGAATTTGGCAGTTGGGGGTGAGGGGTGGCAGGAGGATGCAGGAGCTTGTGGGGGTTGTCTGAGGGCTTAGCAAAAGGGACCAGTAGCAGCAGTTGGGGAGACTCATCTTTGGCATTCCGAGAATTAAAGGATCCAAAAATTTTTGGTCAAAACAGAACAAGGCCAGGGGACTGCGTCAACAGATAACACGTCCCACCGTGGGATCACAATGTCGCCACACACTGACTGTCCCAGAGCAGCCTGCCACAGAGAGTGTGGGAACCCAGGGGGCTTGTTTGTGAAACAGCTACATGGATAACTATTAAAATTCTTTAATCAACTCCAAGGACAGATAGGAAGTTAAAAACCAGTTATGGGGAGTGCTCTGAATGGTTGGTTTCTTCCTCTGGTTGCCTTTACCCTACAAGAATAGCGCTGGAGTTATATTTTACCTTAGGGTGCTGTGTTGATGGAGATTTCTTGGAGCGGGGAGGTGCTGCAACGTTTGCTGGCAGCTATGAGATTCCATTTTGGGGGAGGTAGAAGGGCCTGATTGGCCAGAACGTCTTAAGGGTGGGGCTGAGGGACTATAAAGTTTACTCCAAACTTATTCCACTTTAGGAGATGCTCTAGCCCTCACTCTACTTGCTGGGCAATGGCTTAATTTACTTAGGTGCTTGCTCCAGCCCTGTGGAGTGGGTTGCTCTTTGGGAGCTCAGTTTAGTTAGAAAACTACTGCTGCTCCAGACTTTACAAGGTGGAATTGACTCCTCAGTCTAGTTCAGGAGCTCATTCCACCTTAGAAGCTTGGTTAATCTCAGAAGTTTGCTCTAGTTTGGGAGTTCACTTCGGCTCTGAAACTTGCTCTACTTTAAGGATCTGACTCCAGTCTGGAGAACTGGTAGCCTTTGCTTAAGGGTTGCTGTTAGAAGTGTTCCTACCCTTAATGAGGTGAAGCTGCTGTAGGAACATTGTCACTTGTATTAACATGCTTCCTATGCAATCTTAAATTTAAATAATTTATTTTCTCTGTTTTTTAACATACTTCTGTTTTTTCCCTCCTCTCTTTCCTTCACTGCACCTGGAAGTGTAAGATCCACAGCTCTCCCGCTATGATTACAGGGTGACACTGACACAGTGTTGTGACATGAGGATGCGGCTGCCACAGCATCATGCTTTTATCTCACACAAGGTATGCAAACGGGTGGCTCCCTGAGGTGAATGTAATGCATGGAAAATGGAGTGAGGATTTTTGTTTCATTGTAACACCAGAGATGATGAAGCTTCCCCGCTGAAGGTTCAGCTTCCTCTGAACATGGGGAAGGCAAGGCCAGGTGGTGGGTAGGTATTTTGTAGTTGTGTCCTCTGCAGGAGTGAGGAGGCTGTTAATATCCACCACTGACTGCTTAGGTCAATGGTTCTCAACCAGGGGTACGCAGAGGTCTTCCAGGGGTACATCAACTCATCCAGATATTTGCCTAGTTTTACAACAGGCTCCATAAAAAGCACTAGTGAAATCAGTACAAACAAAAATTTCATACAGACAATGACTTGTTTATACTGGTCTATATACTGTACACTGAAATGTAAGTACAAGATTTATATTCCAATTGATTTATTTTATAATTATATGGTAAAAATGGGAAAGGGAGCAATTTGTCAGTAACAGTGTGGCTGTGACACTTTTGTATTTTTATGTCTGATTTTGTAAGCAAGTCGTTTAAGTGAAGTGAAACTTTGGGGTACACAAGACAAATCAGATTCCCAAAAGGGGTACAGTCGTCTGGAAAGGTTGAGAGCCACTGACTTAGGTCCCTAAGATACAGTGTCATTCATTAACATTTTCAGAAATGCTGTATCCTTGCTGATTCCTGCTACAAGGGAAGGCCAAGTTCAGTTCTGTGACTAAAGGGTGTAGGAGTAATTGGTGCTCAGAGCCATCCCCTTGCACATTCTGCCCCATTCCAATGCAAAGGCCCTGGAGCATCGCCAGCAACACGACCCCCTGGAGCTTTTCCCACTCACATATGCCTGGTGAGATGACCCCGCTGGAACCTGTCTGGGAGGTGATTTCTCAGCTGTGCTATTAATAGTCTTGACGTGTTTTTATAGTGAAGGGTTGTTTCAGACCCAGCTCCTTAGGATCTCGTGTTTTTATAGTGAAGGGTTATTTCAGACCCAGCTCCTTAGGATCTGCCACTGGGGTTTCCACAGTCTTCCCCCCCAGCTCTGACAGACCCTCCCATGCAAAACAGGGGAAGCCCCCTTATACACCCAGCAGGGAATGTCCTTTCGGCAGGGGGAGGAAGCACACAGCCTACTCAAGATGGGGAAGTGAAAAACTGCTGTGGAAAATAAGAGAGGGTGGTGAGAAGAAGCAACTGTCAACACCCCCCAGCTCCACCCTGCTCCCTCACAGAGAACGAGGCTCTGGTGACCTTTCAGAACTGCTAATCAAATGCTGCAGATGAAATGTGACTGCCCTGGGGCTCAGCCCCTTTCCACGGCACCCCATCCCCCCGCCTCCACATCATGGGAGATTGTAACTCAGCATTATGACTATGGCATGGCTTGTGGGAGCGAGGAACAGGCAGGGTCGGGTGACTGGAAGGGACGTTGGTTCAGGAGGTGGGAGGGATGCTACATTTTAAAGGATTGCGTGTGAATGTTTAGCACCTGAGAGAGTGAGGGTCCAGGAGTGGGTGAAGTGGTACAGTATTACAGTACAGACTCGGCCCCCTAGCGCCCTCGGCACTGTACACACTCGTAGTAAGAGATAGTCCCCGCCCCCGAGAGCTTACAGTGCAATAGACACAACAAACACAGGGTGGCAAACGGGAGTATTATCATCCCTATTTCAGGATGGGGAACTGAGGCAGAGGGAGAAAGTGACTCACCCGAGGGGTCTTCAGCGGAGACAAGAGCTGAACCCCACTGTCCTGAGGCCTAGTGCGGCGCCTTTGCCACAAGACAAAGGCCCTTCCTCATGCCTGTAACTTGGATTTCTATAGCCTGTAACTTGGATTTCTATAGCTAATTTCCTCATGAAGGCACTTAAAGCTCTTTGCAGTCTGGACGTATAGAAATCACTCACCCACAGTACCGCTGAAATGCAGCCACCTCGGGGTGGAACACGGCAACTGTCTAACAACACATTAGCAGTGCTATGCAGCAGTTGAGAATAGGAAGCAAAGAATGCTACATTCAATTGAAAGGGCTGGGGGAATTTTAAGTAGGTGAGATATAATTACCCCAGCTGGAATTTAGCCAGGACACAGAGAATAATAACCCATCTTGTATAATGTGCCAGAGTATAGACAAGCCACGTGCAAGCTTTCCCTCCCCTTCCCCCCAAGTACAGCTCTAGCAGTACACTTCACTGCAGCACCCCCCATATTCCTGTCCTGGGACCCCCACTCAGTTCTGCCAATGCCCCTCTCGCTTGCCCTGCCCCACCCCCGCTATTGTTGTCCGGTGCTCCCAAATAGCTCTTGTCAGTGCATCTCAGTGCTGGCCTGAAGCACGTCCTATGGTTCTAGTCCTGGGCCTTGCTCACGCCGGTAGTTTTGTGACAAGCATTCACGAAGCTTTGACAATGCTGAATCCATCAGACTCACTTTTCTAGTGACCTCACCAAGAATGCCAGAGATAGGTGGCTGGAGCTCTACTTACCCAGCATCTGCCTTTCCAAGCCCTAAACAGATTTCACTAGCTTCTTGGATACAGCACCAGGTTTCTGGCCTTGGCACCAGTATGAGTTGTGTTCTCTACTAGATTTTGGCCACTGTTCAATGCACAGTTCTAGGTTACACCGTGCTCATGTGAGCCTCTTGGAACTGGGTAGTGGGAAGGGGGCGTGTCTTATGTTCTTTTCAAAGCCTTTTCCTCTTTGGTCATGCTCCCCCGCAGTCCAACATGGTTGCATGTCTCACCTGGTGAACAAATCAGTCTATGAAGAGGTGAAATCAGAAGGTCTTGGTGTTGAGGGTCTAAAAGATCAGTTTCCGGAGGAGTCTCTTTAACCTCTCACACTTCAGTAGGAGCCAAAAGCAGCATGGGAGGCAATAAGGAGGAGGGTGCTAGTGGCTGAAACTCATTGCCACCCAACAGTCCATGTGTCGGGAACTAGGGCTTGAGTTCCCTCAGCTGAGCCTGGGGCTAGCTGGCTCAGCCCTCAGGCCAGGTAATGAGCCTGGCTGTGGCAGAATCACCTGACTGGCCGGCTCACTCGTTTGGCTGCAAGGCGCCAACAGGTCTGTGTTTAAGCTCTGCAGCAGTGGCAGGTTGCTGGCTGCTCTATGCTTACACCTGCAGCTGTGATCTCTCCTGTGCCTACCCACCTTGTTCCCAGCCTTGCTCCAGTCCCACTCGTTTGCTCCAGCCCTGCTGCCTTGCCTGACTTCTGACTCCTGCTTCCAGCTCTGACGCTAGGCTGGGCTCCAGCTCTGGCTCTAATGACTAGGTCAGACCGCCCATCTTCCTGGTCCCTGACACTATGTAGGCCTGGTCTAGCTTCTTATAGGCAGGTGTCCACATCCTAACTGGCATGCATTTGGCCTTATACATGGTGGCAGCCTCAGCAGAGATCTCAAGGGCTAAATGTGCCTGGGAGACTGCACTCCTCCCACTCTTAGAGGTGGTCTCTTCTCATAAGGGAGCAGTATGTCCAGAAAGCTTCTACTGAGGACAATGTGTAGAGGAAGCTTCCACTGCTGTTGGCCTGGCTCTACCTGCTCTGTGGCGAGAGGACTTGCACACTAGGGCTATCAACTGGGCACTATAGTAAAAATGTGGGTGTGAGGACTGAATAACCACGTACACCCCAGGAAGACAGAAGAGCAGCCTCCTGGATTGACAGCAATTTCACTTTATTTGTTAACATTACAACTTATTTTCTGTGTGTCCTCTCATCATTCTCCCCATGCACAGGCAATGGGCAGACCCAGTCAGTCCCATGCACTGAAAATAAGGAACAAGAAGCATCTACAAAGAGTATTTCAGCAATGAGATAAATTCCCCTAACCCCACCCATGAGGGGGGAATTAATACTGATGTGTTCTCACCCATCACTGGCTCAGAGTAGCAGGGGGGGAAACCTATCCAAAACAGGTAGGTTACTACTTGCCTCAGAAGAATCCAGTATGGATTGAAATGGTGCCTGCATGAACCTCTGATATTCATAGCTTAGTGGCATCTCACAAGAGGGATGTTTCACTGTGGTTTTAGATAAGATGGTGGATGCCTTATCACTTGCAGCCTTTCAAGCTAGACTGGACAAGCCACTGAGAAATGTACTGTGGGGAACAATCTTGCCCTGGCACAAGATGGGCTCATCCACTTGTACAGAGGACACGTTACTGATTCAGGGTGATCTGGATCACTTGGCAAATTGGGTGCAAGCAAACAATACGCGTTTTAATACAGCTAAATGTAAATGTATACATATAGGATCAAAGAATGTAGGCCATCCTTACATGATGGAGGACTTTGTTATCGGAAGCAGTGACAAAAGATTTTGAATATCTGAAAAAGATTTGGGGGTCATAGTGGATAATGAGCTGAACATGAGCTCCCAGTGTGATGCTGTGGCCAAAAGAGCTAATGCGATCGTGGGATGCATAAACAGGGGAATCTCAAGTAGGTGTAGAGAGGTTATTTTACCTTTGTATTTGGCACTATGTGCGACTGCTGCTGGAATACTGTGTCCAGTTCTGGTTTCCACAAGTCAAGAAGGATGTTGATAAATTGGAGAGGGTTCAGAGAAGAGGCACGAGAATGATTAGAGGATTAGAAAACCTGCCTTATAGTGATAGACTCAAGGAGCTCAATCTATTTAGCTTACCAAAGAGAAGGTTAGGGGATGACTTGATTGCAGTCTATAATTACCCACATGAGGAACAAATATTTAATAATGGGCTCTTCCATCTGGCAGATAAAGATATAGCACAATCCAATGGCTGGATGTTGAAGCTAGACAAATTCACACTAGAAATAGGCATAATTTTTTAACAGTCAGAGTAATTAATCATTGGAACAATTTACCAAGGGTTGTGGTGGATTCTCCATCACTGACCATTTTTAAATCAAGAGTGGATGTTTTTCTAAAAGATCTGCTCTAAGAATTATTTTGGGGAAGTTCTATGGCCTGCGTTATACAGGAAGTCAGACTGGATGATCACAAAGGTCCCTTCCGCTCTTGGAATCTATGACTATGCCTTTTCCATCTCCACGTTTTAGGATTTTTTTTAACTTCTTTCCTTTTAGAAATGGTCCCATGTCTACATCAGCAATTCTCAACCTGGCAGTGACAGGCAGAGAGGAAATGGGAGGGAGAAGATATGTTTGCAATCCTGCCTCCTTTCTCTCTCCAGTTTTCCAGTGAAGCAGATTTGCTCTGTCACTCAGGACCAAATGCCAGGAATGCCCCTTAAACCATTCGGTTAATTTCAACAGTACTTCCCTTGAAAACATTATAGAAAGTGGTGCAAAGGATTTTGGGATAGCATCTGAGGAGGAGTTGTTGTGAATGGCAGCAACTGGAGGTCTTGGGACACAAAGATTAAGCACCCCTGTTTCATGATGAGGGGGTCTTCCCTTCAGAGGTAGTCACTGCTGCCCCTGCAAGGGCTACAGTAACCACGGTTAAGTGACACAAGGATTGCCTGGGTGCCAATGCTTCTACAGCCTTTCCAGACTGAGGTAATGAGATGCTGAAGGTACGTCTACACTTAGGGCGGCCTGTAGAGACACTGTATGCCCTGCTAGTACGGGTTTAAGCAGCGGTGTTGACAGTGAGGCACGGCTTAGGTGAGTAGAGTGCAGCGCCCCACACATCTGAACACTAGGGAATGTACCCTACACATCTCCCCACATGCCCAAGCAGTGCCTCTCACGTCTATGCTGCTATGTAGTGTCCCATTGCCTCCCCACTGCCAGAGCCTTCCACTGCCATAGTGCAAAGCTCTGGCAGTGGGGAAAGGCTCCGGCAGCTCTCCACTGCCAGAGCCTTTCACTGCGGTTTGTATCTACACACCACAGTGACAATTGTGGCTGCAGCCTGCCTTGCACTGTGGCCTGTAGCTACACCTACCCTACGCACCACCATAAACAGGCGATCGAATGTGGGCTTCCCATGAAGAAGCTGCTGAGCACTTAGCCCAGTTTCTGCAGCACTCCCAGCCATGTGAGGGAATGAGAGACTGGGACTTGAATCCAGGTCACCTGCATAGCCATGTTAAGCACTAACCTTTACACCACCAGCCAGGTGACGATGTATTTGAGTTAAAGCGCTTTGCTCTCTTACCCTGTCAGGACTGCTGTGAGAAAGTCTGAGACACCAGTTGCAGCAAGGAATTCAGGCTTTTGTTCCCTGTAACAGCTTCTTCAATTCTCTCTAGCAACTATTCTGGATTAAAGTCACTTTTATTTCAGAACAGAGTGTCCACATAAGGAGTTATTCGGAATAGCTATGCTGGTCAATTTCCCCATGTAGACAAATCCTTACAGAAACATCAGTAATAAGCTAAATATTCCCCCTCACCCTCCCATCACGCTAAAAATATCTATTATTATAATTCCTGTTGTCATGATACATGTCGTATTTCCTGAAGAAACATGAACTAAAGCAGTGGTGGCCAATGGGATGTGCACACACATCCCAAGTGCCTGCCACAGTGATAGCCCCAATTCTCTGTCCGTGGTCCTGGCTGATTCCAGGGCCAGTTGGTCACTGCAGAGATTTCCTTCCCTCATTCTTTGCTTGGGAAGATGCATTTCAGCTCCACCTCCTGGCTTCCCAGACCCTGCAAGGGGATTCGCAGAGCCGCAGAGCCTTGGCGGGGGGAGGGGGGGGGTTGCCACAGTGTGAAGGGGTCACAGGAAGGAGGTGTCTGTGTGTGTATGTTAAGCCCTCTGATGCTTGGAGGACTTGACTGTAAGTTGAATGGAAGCTGGATGGGGCCCGGCCTATGTTACTTTGCACACGGCCCCACAGAACATAGCATTGTACCAGCACTAAGGACCCAACCCCGCTCCCATTGACGCCAATGGCAAAACCCCCATTGATTTCAGTTGTGCAGGATCAGGGCCTATAGAAACCCCACCTTCCATTTAAACTTTCACTCTGTTCTTCCTTTTTACCCTTCCCACTCTCCCTAGAACTCCCTCTCCGCACCCATACAACACACCCCATCCCCTTAAAATATGGACACTAGTTCGCCAGTGCCTGGCGGTGCAGCAATCATGCAGTTGGTATGTTGGCTCTGAACAATCACTTTTCCTCATGTGCCATCTCTCATCTAGCTTCTCCAGCTACAGAGCTCACGGACCAGGGACAATACAATTGACTCAGGTATCCTCCACTGGTTAGGGGAGTAACTGGGACTTCCTGGCTTCAACCACCATGTGAAAGGGGAAATATAAAAGGCAAAAGGCATAGGAGGCTGACCTCGCTTAAGGCAAAAGTCTCGTTCTGATTCAAGTCATTTCCATGCAACAGCTTATCCACCCAAATGAAGAGATTTTTGTCACTTTCAGTGGGCAACCGGCTAGAGCCAGCCCTATTTTGCCTGCTGTCATGGTCTCTCCTCAGTGGTGCAGTTATTCTGAATGGTCTTTGTGGTCACCAGGACAGTGGCCCCCAGCTCTGTTGCTGGTAGTGGAAAGCCATGGTCACGTTCTTCGTTGCCAGTGGAGGGAACAGAGAGCTCAATGACATCACTTCCTGCCCCACCTTGGAAGACTGGCTTCCTCTTTGAGAAATCTCCTCTTCCTGCTGGCCCAGCATGCTTCAGGGCGCCATTCATGTGTGGGCATGTGGCCAGTACGAGATCTTCTTCTTCTGGTAGTTTCGGTCCCTTACAGGCCTGGCTTTCACAGGAAATGACACAGTCCAGGTTTTCTACGAGGGGAAAAAACCTAATTAATAATGCACAAGCCAGGGTGGGTTGTATAGCTCAGGGCTGAGCTACCCTCCATGACATCCTCCTGCAGGAGCACATGCAAGATGGAGGTGGGGTGCTACAGTGAAGGAGGGGGGTAAAGGGCCAGTGGATGTCACCAGTGGGCACTCCCTCTATTGTCAGCAGGCCGCTCCAACAACCATTCAGCTGTCAGATCCCCTCCCCACCCTCAGGACAAGGCCCTCAACCTTCACCCCAGCTGCCAAACTATTCTTGTGCTCCCAGTGACAAGTGGGAGAGGTGTGACAATGAGGAATTCTGCCTTTCCTCCCCATCCTGCCTTTCAGAGACCATTAGCCAGGTTACACTGACAGTTTCCCTCCCAACCTGCGGAAGAACAATTCGCATCCATGCTCAAAAGAGAGTCAGACGATTGCTAAGGAGGCAGCACTTGAGGTAACTTACCCCCAGATGTTGTGGGGGTAAGACCTGGGCTAGCCTGAATTGGACGCATGCATCACACTGGCACAGCTGGAGCTCTGTGAGTGGTGGAACAATAGACTGCAATGCTGCCTTCTCTAGTGTAGAGAAAGCCCCGGCCCTAGCTACTAGCTCTGCTTCTTCTGCTGGCTGCAAATCTCTGAGGCATCACTGAGGGGCGAGGGGAGCGCGTTGGAGGGGAGGGGACACTGTGGGGCACTATGTGGGGACAGAGATTGCAGTCTCTGGGTTGCTGGCTGAGGCTCTGCAGAGCAGGGAGGGTGCCTTTTGGGGTAAAGTGGGTGGAGGGCATTTCTGGGGAAGGGTAGTTGGCTGAGATTGCAAGGCCTTACACTCAACAGCATTTCTTGGTTTGTTTCTCTGTAACACAATAACTTTTGAACACCACCTCTGATCCAGGCCAGCATTTCGGGGAATGTTCCTGGCCTCAATGGTCAGACCTCTGTTGATTCTGGGGATGATCAGACCATCTATAGATGGACAATGGGGAACACTTGGAGCGTCTGTCACCTGTGGGTAGCACCCACTACCATCTTGCAGCATGACAATACCCCTGCTCACCCTCTCATCAGCGTTTAACATCTTGACACCCTGAATACAGAAGAGAAATAATTGCTCTCCCTGTGGGGTGGACAGGCAGCCAGCAGGGGCAGCCAGAGGGAGAGGAGAGAGAAGGAGGCTTTCTTCATCCCTTCCTCCTTCCTAAAGTCCTGCCTCCTCAAAGCCTGCTCCAGCTGAGGGAGAGAGGGCACCAGCTGTCCAACCCTCCCTTCCAGTGGGCGGAGGAGGGAAGACAGGTGCTTTGTGGAGGGAGAGGAGAGGGAAGACACACAGAGCCCCTGGCATGGGACCTTGCTGTGAGGGGAGGGGAAAGTGGGGGGAACAGAACCCTGGCATGGTAGAGAGAATGGGGGACCCTTCTTTAGGGGGAGGGGGAAAAGGTCATGGGGGCACACAGAACCTCTGGTGGATGGGGGGAGACTGGAGGAGTCTAGCATGGGGGCACACAGAGCCCCTAGCAGGGGGGAGATTAAGGGGAGTTGCAGGGAGTTCCTGAAATAGAGGGGGATGGGAAGGTGGCCCACTGGGAGATTGTGGGGGGAATGGAGGGATGGTGGGTGAAATGAGCTTGGCCTATGCAAGCTATGTGTGACCCCCTCCTACCATGGGGGTTTTGGATGAAGGAGACATGGCTGGGGGGGTGTAAAAGGGGACCATCAGCCAACACACTAAGGAACTTGCCCAACTGAGGGAGCTGTCATCTGTCAAACCGCCTCACCTGAACCAGTTTAAGGTAGCTTGAGTGTGGACACTCATACTAACACGGTGGTGGGACAATCAATTGCTTTACCACTGACTGATCTCTCCAGTGCAGACAAGCCCTCATGGGTATGTCTACACTGTAATTAAAAACTCATGGCTGGCCCATGCCAGCTGACTGGGGCTCAGAGACTATTCAATTGTGGTTTAGACATTCGGGCTCAGGCAGGCGCCTGGGCTCTAGGACCCAGTGAGGTGGGAGGGTCCCAGAGCTCCTGCTAAGCTACAATTAAAAAGCCTCCTAGCCTGAGCCCGAGTCAGCTGGCATGGGCCAGCCATGGGTTTTTAATTGCAGTGTAGACATGCCGTAAGAGAGCTGCCAGTGCCTCCCATGCAGCTGCCACCACCCCTTCAGTGTCCACTTCTCTAGCTGGCAAGCCCCTCTCATGCACAACCCCCTCCCAGCTACAGGTGATGGAGAGGCAGCTGCCTCTGTAGTTAAGGTCTCAGTGCAGGAATGCAAGTAGGGTGTACGCAGAACTGGCAAGAAATTTTTAGCAGGTATGGGGTACCGGAAAGACATGGAGCTAGCCCCTTCCCCTCCGGAGGGGAGGTGGCTGCGCTCTGCTCCTTAAAGGAGGGGATTAATTCTTTATATGGCTTTAACAGCACAATACATATGCTGACAATGCAATGTTTGGGTACAATACCATAAAGCAGTTTAGGATACAGTTCTACTTAAAATTTGTCTTTTAATAAGTCATACATATGCTGAAATAGCTCCTCACCCAACTCCCATATTCCATATAAACAATCTGAATACTACATATGTGGGGGAAAGTGAGTAGTTAAGCATGTTGATGTTTGTATATACAAAAGGGGGTATCAGAGGGGATGGGGAGAGCGTGGGGGCCCCGGGCTGTGGACAGGGCAGAAAGGAGTCACATGGAGGGTCATGTGGGGAGGTCATGTGCCCCCCCTTGTGTCTCTCCCATGAGTGCAGTACCAGCAAGAAATTATTTCTATTTGCACCACAGCAGCCAGGGTTCCTGTAACAGGGTGGCTCACCCCTTTGGCTGGGAAGCCTGGGGCTAGCCAATCCTGATTACTTCAGAGACACAACTGGGTTGAATCAGATGATTCCACCCACAAGCAGCAGGAAGGAAGCCATGGAAGAGACTGAGGAAATTCAAGCAAGGTTGCTGTAAGGAAGACCCAGAGCTGGGGCGGCACGGGGTGCGGGGGGGGATGGGGGCGGGGCCAGGGCTGGTGGGGGAGCCAAAAATTTTTTTTGCTTGGGGCGGCAAAAAACCTAGAGCCAGCCCTGGTGCAGCTGACCCTATTTCAGTTCCATTACAAGCCCAATCTTCACCCCACGTTAGTTTAGGAAAATAAAAAGATTTTCACCAGCACTTTTTCCGATTGCTGTTAGGATGGTGGGGGCGTCCCCCCGACCCCTTCACATTTCAAGTCATTTCATGAAATGATACTGAAGTTATAATTAATTTTAAAATGACCCTTTTTAGCCTCTCATGTCTCTGGCCCCCTCGTTTACATACTTAAACATACGCACCTGTTGCTATTTTAAGTCTTTTGAAGCTTTCTTTCTAGATTGCATATTGAAGCGTTGTGTTTGTGGCAGTCAGGCTTTGGGATCAGGGCTAAGGGAATTTCTGATGTACGGAGTCTCATTTGAGAATGTTTAAACTAGAGATCGGCAACCTTTGGCACGCGGCCCGCCAGGGTAAGCACCCTGGCGGGCCGGGCCGGTTTGTTTACCTGGCCCATCTGCAGGTTTGGCCGATCGCGGCTCCGACTGGCCGCGGTTTGCCGTCCCAGGCCAATGGGGGCAGCGGGAAGCCACGGCCAGCCCATCCCTCGGCCCGTGCCGCTTCCCGCAGCCCCCATTGACCTGGGACGGCGAACCATGGCCAGTGGGAGCCGCCATCGGCCGAACCTGAGGACGCGGCAGGTAAACAAACTGGCCCAGCCCGCCAGGCCAAAGGTTGCCAATCCCTGGTTTAAACTATAAGACTATCAAAGGTTGCCAATCCCTGGTTTAAACTATAAGACTACTCCACGCCTCATACTTTCTACCTTATCTTGTCACTTCCAAACTCTTTCATGGATAGATTCTTTCACCTATAGAATTCTTAGTATTTTATGTTTGTGACTTATTGCAGCAAACTTCACTCTAATTACTAACTAAGTGTTCTGCCTGGGAGCTGAAAGGCCCCTGATGATCTCTCACCCTAGCTGCCACTGATACTGAGAGAAGCACAGTCATGTAGCCAGCGTCAGTATGCAGGGATGGCTTATCTGTGACATTCACAGGGAATTTTCCCCTCATTCCCCCCACTCCTGCTGCACAGAAACTTAGGCCTGGTCTACACTATGATTTTAGTTTGAATTTAGCAGCGTTAAATCTAATTAACCCTACACCCGTCCACACAACGAAGCCATTTACTTCGATATAAAGGGCTCTTAAAATCGATTTCTGTACTCCTCTCCGATGAGGGGAGTAGCGCTGGAGGGGTTACTCTCAGCCATGCCTGAGGATTCTGCGGACGGGGAAGAGGAGGAGGAGGAGGAGGAGGACGAGCTTGCAGAGAGCACACAGCACTCCGTTCTCCCCAACAGCCAGGATCTTTTTCTCACCCTGACTGAAGTACCCTCCGAACCCTCCCAAGGCGGTATCGCAGACCCCCTGGAAGGGACCTCTGGTGAGTGTACCTTTGTAAATATCAAACATGGTTTAAAAGCAAGCGTTTTTTAATGATTAATTTGCCCTGAGGACTTGGGATGCATTCGCGGCCAGTACAGCTACTGGAAAAGTCTGTTAACGTGTCTAGGGATGGAGTGGAAATCCTCCAGGGACATCTCCATGAAACTCTCCTGGAGGTACTCCAAAAGCCTTTGCAGAAGGTTTCTGGGCAGTGCAGCCTTATTCTGTCCTCCATGGTAGGACACTTGACCACGCCATCCTAGCAGCAAGTAATCTGGTATCACTGCATGACAAAGCCTGGCAGCGTATGGTCCTGGCATGGTTTGCTGGCATTCAAGCAACATCCGTTGTTTATCTCGCTGTGTTATCCTCAGGAGAGTGATATTGTTCATGGTAACCTGTTTGAAATACGGGAATGTAATTAAGGGGACAGAGGTGGCCCCGTTCCTACTGGGCTGTTTGCCTGTGGCTGAAAACAAATCCTTCCCTGCAGTTAGCCAAGCGGTGGAGGGGTGGGAGGCAATGGCGCTGAGCTTTTCGTGTTTGGCTAGCAGGTATCTTCCCTGATACCAGCCACGTGGTGGGGGGAGGGGTAAAGCGATCATCCCACAGAATTGAATGGGTGGTGGTGGGGGTTTATTTTGTTTTCTGCTGCTGCACGGTAACAGGAAAACCGCAGCACTTAATGGGCTTTGCTTGCTATGGGAAAGGAGGGCCCTGCTTTAATGCAGAAGCCGAAAGACAATGGCTTACCATGGCTGCATACAAGCCGAATTCTGTTGCCCGGCCCTGCGTCTGTGATCTCTAACACCAAAGCCGCAGGCACTCAATATAAGATGCAAAATGCGACCTTGTACCGAAATCACATGTGCTATGTAATGTGAATAGTGTTGTTCACCGTGAAAGAGTATAAGCATTGTTCTATAAAATGTATCTTTTTA
>QXTE01000087.1:4336163-4366390 GCA_003942145.1 Platysternon megacephalum
GGTGTTTACAATGTTCATGACTGCTGTCTTGAGCTGAGCGGGCTCCATGCTTGCCGAGGTATGGCGTCTGCACAGTTCACCCAGGAAAAAAGGCGCGAAACGGTTGTCTGCCGTTGCTTTCACGGAGGGAGGGGGAGGATGTTCCCAGAACCGCCCGCGACAATGTTTTTTGCCCCATCAGGCATTGGGATCTCAACCCAGAATTCCAATGGGCGGGGGAGACTGCGGGAACTATGGGATAGCTATGGGATAGCTACCCACAGTGCAACGCTCCGGAATTCGACGCTAGTCTCGGTACATGGACGCGCACCGCCGAATTAATCTGCTTAGTGTGGCCGCATGCACTCGACTTTATACAATCTGTTGCCAAAAATCGAATTCTGTAAATTCGGAGTAATCCCGTAGTGTAGACATACCCCAAGAAGCAAAAGGGTGAAGAGAACAGGAAAACAGCACATCTTACCCCCTCCCCGGAAGCCTCTGATGTGCTCAGAGAGACATGAAATTATGCATGACAGTTTCTGAGAAGAGAGTGTGGGGTTGAGTCAGCACAGAGGCACAAGCTCCCAAGGGAAAAGAGATATGGCCACACCCAACCCAATAGTGGCCCTGCCTGACTTTTGATTAGGGAGCATGGCACTTTTGTGGCTGGTAGGGAAGGGAGGGAAGCCCAACAGCTCTGCTATACTTGAGGTTAAGACCAGCTTTCTGTTTAAAGCTCGACTCTTCAAAGTGCTCTAAAATCTACATGGTTATGAGATTGCCTTGAAATCTGGCGTGACACCTGGGGGCACAATGCTGTGTTAGTGATCCAAATTCACAGCCATTTGAGCAAGAGGTTCCCAAGATGCAGCCCCAGAAAAACAGCTTTTCTTAAAGTTGAGAGATTCTGGAAACTTTTTTCTCATGGCTAGAGCTCCAACCAGGGCTCCCATCATCCCACCAGCGTCTCCTGTGCTTGGGTTACCCCAACGGAGCGCGTGGGGCACCCATTAGCCCTTTGAGGGAAGTCAAATTAAAATGTTGTTTGAAAAAGATTTTGCTTTTCCCGTTAGACTTGTCCCAAGCTTCCCGTGTTTGTTCTTGAGCATAATAGATTACACTGAGCATGTGCAGACAGAGGAGTTGAGTTCTCAGGTTTGATAGCCTTCAAACTTTCCCTAGATCAGGGGTCCCCAATGCGGTGCCCGCGGGCGCCATGGCGCCCGCCGGGGCGTCTAAGTGCGCCCGCGTACTGGCCAGCGGACGAGCATCAGCCGAAATGCTGCCGAATTTCAGCGGCATTTTGGCGGTGACACCTCTGGATGCTGCTGCTTGCCGCCGACAAGTATCATAGAATCATAGAATATCAGGGTTGGAAGGGACCTCAGGAGGTCATCTAGTCCAACCCCCTGCTCAAAGCAGGACCTAAGGCGTCGCCGCCAAAATGCCACCAAAATTCGCTTGTCGGCGGCATTTTGGCAGATGCTCATCTGCCGCCACGGTCCTCCATGGCTCGTCGTCTAGCGCCCGCCAGACGAAAAAGGTTGGGGACCACTGCCCTAGATAGTCAAAGGGATAAGCAGGAAATCTTTGAAGGTGACCCTCCCAGCCCATTAGAGAGACAAGGTGGGTGAGGTAATATCTTTGATTGGACCAACTTCTGTTGATGAGGGAGATGAGCTTTCAAGCTAACACAGAGCTCTTCAGACACTCCACCCAGCCCATGTCAGATTAGTCCTACCTTGGGCAGAAATCTGGGAAAGGTTGGGAGGCAAATTGTTAAAATCTGTCCGGGTTTTCGTTTATTTTGGGGGAATGTGAATGCTTGCTGGCAGGGGAGGGGCATGTTCGGGGGTGGAGGAGCGCAGTGAATGGGGTGAGAGGGTTTGGGGGCTGCATTGAGGGAAGGGGGATGAGTGATAGGGGAGGTAAGGGCTTGGGGGCGGGACACTGGGAAGAGGACATGGGGGTAAGCAGCATAGGGATTGGGGGAGCATAGGGGAAGGGGCTCCTGTCAGCCCCACATTCTTCCTTACTTTGTGTGTGCGCCATGATCTGGGAGGGGAGGGAGTTTCAGCCCCTCTCCCTACCCCCATGTGAGCTGGGATCTGGTGCTCCCTGCCCCCCCTCCCCCGTGGTATCTGAGCCCTGCGCCTCCGTGTGCCAGGATCAGGAGGGGTCGGGGCTGCCCATCTGTGGTGATCTAACTCCCCATGTGTGCCAGGTGCTGGGGGGGGAGGCTCTGCTAGAGGGTCTGAGCCCCTCTTCCTAGCCCCCCCCCCCCCCGTGAATCAGGATGTGGGGAGCTTAGAACAGGCATACTCAGCGCATGTACCAAAACCACACTGTTTGATGCACATCAGAAAGTCCTGGCAGGGGGGGAAGGGAACACCTACTGCCATGGAGCAGTTCACGTGTCTCCGAGTTATTGTTTCAGGCTGTATTCGTTCCCCCTGAGTATTCTCTTTCATCTGAGAACATCTCAGTAAGATGAATGGACTACTTGACAACTCTCTGAGCTTGCAACTTTGAAGTTTGAAACCTACCCTGGGCAGAAATCTGAGACTGAACTGTAAACATTTGGGGAAAAGCTGCCTCTCAAGTTTTGTTATGTTTTTGGAGAAATGTAATCTGAATACAGCAGAATATTCAGGAGATGATGAAGCTATATTTGAAAAGCAAATAAATTATAAATGCAAATACTCCCTGGGAGGGGAGGGGTGGAAGAGTAGGTGGTGATAGGTGGCAGAGGGGTTTGGGTCTGCAGTGAGATATTAAGGGGAGGAGGATAAATGGGAATGTGTGATGGGGGAGGGGAGAAGACAGGAGCAATCGGGAGTAGTGGAGGAAGTTGCGGGGAGGGGGCTTCCCTTTTGTATGTGTGCTGGGATCGGAGGGAGCCCTGCTCCGCTCCTGCCTGCTGTGGGTCCTGGGATCTGGGGACCCTGATCCTGGTGGGGTGTCTGGGCCCCTCTACCTGTCCCTCCACATGAGCTGGGGTGGGAGGGATGAAGGGTAACAGATTTAAACATCTGAAATCCGGAACACAAATAGCTAAGATATACATCACCCCTATGTGGGGTGGGGGGCGAGTGCGGGTGCGGGGTCTGGGAGGGAGTTAGGGTGCGGGAGGGGGTTCCAACCTGGGGCAGGAGGTTCAGGGTGCGGGCTCCGGCCGGGCGGTGCTTACCTCAGGTGGCTCCCAGTCAGCGGCGCAGTGGGGGTAAGGCAGGCTCCCTGCCTGCCCTGGCTCTGCACTGCTCCCCGAAGCAGCCGTCATGTCCAGCCCCTAGGCAGAAGCGCGGCCAAGCAGCTCTGCACGGTGCGCACTGCCCACACCTGCAGGCGCCACCCCCGCAGCTCCCATTGGACACAGTTCCCGGCCAATGGGAACTGCGGAGCTGGTGCTCGGGGCAGGGGCAGCGTGTGGATCTTCCCTGATCGCCCCTGTGCTTAGGGGCTGCAGGGACATGCAAGTCATTTCCAGGAGCCGCGCAGAACCAGGGCAGGCAAGGAGCCTGCCTTAGCCCCACTGCACTGCCGACCGCACTTTTAATGGCCCGGTCAGCGGTGCTGATCGGAACCGCCAAGGTCCCTTTTCGACTGGGTGTTCCGGTCAAAAAACAGACGCCTGGCAACCCTAGGTTTGGGGGCGGAGAAGGAGACACACACCAGTCTTCTCTCCCACACTTAGTTACTGTAACAAACATGTAGTAAAACTGTCAAGGTTTTGGGACATAGACCGTGGATGAGATTTCTCTCACCAGCGCTGTTAGCAACTACACATTGCAAAGGCTATCCCCATTCCACTGGAACACAATGTGCGAGGGGGAAGAAGCACTGAGGAACTGCATAGCAGCCAGGTGGCCTAGTGCAGGATTTTCCAAAATTGGGAATGTTTCAAAGGGTCGGTCGCATGGCAGTTCCTGTGGCTCCTGTCCCACAGGGCTGGCTGGGCTCACCTCCCTGCTCCAGGCACTACAACCTCTGGGGTCCCAGGGCCACTCAGGTTTGGCCCAGATGTCATGATGACGGGAGCCTCGATAGGCCAAATTTGAGTGAGTCGCACTGCAACCCCATGAGCCGGGTCAGAACTCCACTCACCAATTTGGTCCAGTCAGGGGGACGGGGCCAAACCTGAGCAGAGCTGCAACCCCGGAGGTTGCAATGCCAGGAGTGGAGAGCCAAGTCCAGCCAGCCACAGCACGGGAGCTACCAGCCACCAGGGGGGCCAGGACCCAACCGAGACCACCCCAGGGCTTCCACCCCCAGACTATTTACTGGGCCGCGACAGGACATAAACATTTACAAATGAGTCCTGAGCCCAAAAAGGTTGAGAACCACTGGCCTAGTGGAAACACCACTGTATTTAGACTCTTCCTAGCTCTGCCGCTGGCCTGCTGGGTGACCCTGGCAAATCAGTTTCCCATCTGTAGAATGGGGATAATGAGGTAAAGTTCTCTGATTGCTACTGATGAATTGCACAATATAAAAGCTATGTCTTTTAATTATTACCTTGCCACAGCAGCATATCAACTGCAAACCTAGGTGAGAACTACACCTGTCTAAATGGCCACTGACTCCTACCAAGAAACATTTCTCTTTCTGTTTAAAAATCTAGGAAATTAAACGGGGAAAATACATTGCCCCAGAGTGCAGGTTGCCCAGTGATAGCTCGTGCCCTTCCAGCATGCTGAGTTCAGCAAAACTCAGACTTGAGAAAATCAGGAACTAGAGTTCAGGTAAACACCCAGACAACCTTATCTTCGCCCTCTTTGAGTGACGCCCCAATACAACCATAACACACACATTTGCGCTGTGTCTTTTTACTGTACTGGACAGGTGCTACCTGACCCTGCCCTATGTTCCAACACGGAGCTTACTCCCCTGACCTAATGCCATACTTGAAAAATTTAATAACCACTCCATACCCTTCTACAACCCCTTCACACCTGCACACAGGAAACCACCAAACTTGTACTTTCCCCTACCAATCATTAAATCCGCCAACAGCTCTCACATCCCACCTTACTACCCATGATACCCATGGCAAGAAGAGGCCAGTGTCCTGCTACTGACATGACCGATGCAATTCTGTGCTGAAATGATGCTGACAGAACCCTCAAAGTACACACGTGCACCTCTTCCTTTGATCACACACTGGGGGACTCAGACCCAGACCTCCTCATATCACAATCACAGCTCCTCCAAGCTGCTCCAACGTATTCCTCTACCATTCAATACGGCTCTGACTAGCACAGTGAATGCAGCTGGAGCGCATGCAGACAGTGGCGGATTTAGAGTTAGTGGGGCCCTGTGCTCAGCTTCATTTTTGAGGCCCCTCCTTGGGACCCAGCCAAGAAAAAGAACATTCTCTCTTATCTCTCCCCCCCGGCCTCCGTTTTTCGTTCTTTTTTTCTTCATCCTCCTATAAGTAATAGGAAGTAAATGAAAATAAAGTGAGGTACCTTGATTGTTTTTGCAGTCTAACTTGTTTTTCCACAGACCACTTGAAAATCACTGAGGGTCTCGGCGGACCCCTTAATGATCTTTCTAAATATTGTTTGTCCCATTAGTTAACTATTGTAAACCGCTTTGAATAAGAGCACTTTATAAATAAAAAAAATGTAAAAAAGCATTAGGGTGCGGGGTCTGGCCAGGACTTATGGTGTGGGAGGGGGCTCAGGGCTGGGGGTGCAGGGTCTGGGAGGAAGTTAGGGTGCAGGAGTAGGCTGGGGGTTGGGGTGCAGGGTCTGGCCAGGAGTTAGGATGCGGGTGGGGGCTCAGGGCTGGGACAGGGGGTTGGGGTGTGGAGCGCTTACCTGGGGCAGCTCCCGTTTGGTGCGAGGGGTGCAGGTGGGGATGTGGGGGGGTGCAGGAGTCAGGGTGGGCAGGGGGTTGGAGGTGTGTGAGAGGGTGCAGGAGTCAGGGCTGCAAGTGTGTAAGGGGGATGCAGGAGTCAGGGAGGGCAAGTGGTTGGGGGTGTGTGAGGGGGTGCAGGAGTCAGGGAGGGCAGGTGGCTGGGGGTGTTTGAGGGGGTGCAGGAGTCAGGGCTGGGGGTGCAGGCTCTGGGAGGGAGTTAGGGTGCAGGAACGGGCTGGGCGTTGGGGTGCAGGGTCTGGCCAGGAGTTAGGATGCGGGTGGGGGCTCAGGGTTGGGGTGTGGAACGCTTACCTGGGGCAGCTCCTATTTGGTGCAAAGGGTGCAGGTGGGAATGTGTGTAGGGGGCTGCAGGAGCTCCCATTTGGTGCTCAGGGTGGGGAGGAGATGTGGGGGGGGTGCAGGAGTCAGGGAGGGCAGGGGGCTAGGGGGATGTGAGGGGGTGCATGAGTCAGGGCTGGGGTCATCGGGGTGCTCCCAGCCCCCTGCCCTGAGTGGCTCATAGCAGGGGGCTGGGGGGTATGTGTAGGAGGAGTGCAGGGGCCCCGTCTTTGCTCCGCCCTGACCCGATTCCACTCCCTTCCCCAAGGCCCCGCCCCCGCCTCTTCTCCGCCTCCTCCCTGGAGCGTGCTGCGGCCCCACTCCTCCCCCTCCCTCCCGGAGTGACCTGAGCGCCGGCAAACAGCTGTCTGGCGGTGGGGAAGCGCGGGGAGGGGCGGAAATGCGGCACACTTGAGGAAGGAGGCGGGGGAGGAGGGAGCTTGGCTGTCGGGTGGAAGCATGCAGCAGGAGCCCCAGGAGCCAGCAGGACCAAGCTTCTGCCCCCGCAGCTGCCTGGCCCTGGGGCCCCCTGTCGTTGGGGGGCCCATGCCAGGGCACCCTGTGTTTCACTGTAAAGCCACCTCTGCATGCAGATAATTCCCAGTGGCTATTGCCAGCTCCCAGGGGGCAGAATTAAGGTGGTGTGGGTATTTACCTGAACTCTATATTTTGTGGTTTCCAGAAGTTTGAGTTTTGCTGAACTCTATGTTCTGGAATGGCATGAGCTATCACCAGGCCATCATCTGTGTTAATGAACTTTTTTGCCATTTAATTATATTTTAGGATTAAAAGCACAACTTTGCAAGCATGAACAATTGGGTGTATATTTCTAGCGTGGGGGAAAATTCCACAGAATTGAATAGGAAATGGTAACTTCTCTATAGTTTTTATGAACCAACTTATAAAATCTAATAGAGCATTATAGCTCTGCAGCAAAATTCTATAAAGCAGGTAAAAAAAAGCCGCTAGAAAGGATTTCATTCTCTGTTCAGTGATGCAGGGTTTAGAATAATTCCAATAGAGCCCTACTGCATTACTGCAGAACTTTTCCCCAAATGGTTGTGCTCTTTAGCCTGCAATCAAATGCATTTTGTGCATTGTACTGATTTGTACCAACCTCTGCGAGCATCTATCACCTGTGCGTACAGATGGATATGCTCAAAATAAGGGGTGGGGGGGGGGAGTGTTTGTGTCCATAAAGCTTCAAGTGCACAAATGGAGCTGAGATGAGGCCACTTGGAAAATTTCACTCTTAATTTTTTTTTTCTTGAGAGCTTCTGCAGAAGCTAGTGGGGCCTCTGGAGAAGAGCTGGGACAGTATTTTGTCCTGTCTCATCTCACTTGGAGCCCAGGGAGGCCTCGTTGCCTTACAAGGACTAAAGGAACTCAATCTATTTAGTTTACAGAAGAGAAGGTTAAGGGGTGATTTAATCACGGCCGAAAGTGCCTAGAGAGGAAGAAGGTATCTGATGCTAGAGGGCTCTTTAATCTAGCAGGCAAAGGCATAACAAGAGCCAGTGGCTAGAAGTTGAAGTCAGCAGAGTCCAAATTGGAAATGAGGCACAACATTTTAAGTGATGGGTAATTGGAACAAATTATCAAGGGATGTGGTAAATTCTCCATCACTTAGGCCTGGTCTACACTACAATTTTAGGTCGAATTTAGCAGCGTTACCTCAATTTAAGCCTGGACCCGTCCACACGACGAAGCCCTTTTTTTCGACTTAAGGTGCTCTTTAAATCGATTTCTTTACACCACCTCCGACGAGGGGATTAGTGCTGAAATCGGCTTTGCCGGGTCGAATTTGGGGTATTGTGGACGCAATTTGACGGTATTGGCCTCCGGGAGCTATCCCAGAGTGCACCATTGTGACCGCTCTGGACATCAATCTGAACTCGGATGCACTGGCCAGGTACACAGGAAAAGCCCCGCGAACTTTTGAATTTCATTTCCTGTTTGCCCAGGGTGGAGAGCACAGGTGACCACGCAGAGCTCATCAGCACAGGTAACGACGATGGAGTCCCAGGATCGCAAAAGAGCTCCAGCATTGACCGAACGGGAGGTACGGGATCTGATCGCCATATGGGGAGACGAATCCGTGCTAGCGGAACTCCGTTGCAGTAAACGAAATGCAAAAACATTTGAAAAAGTCTCAAAGAGCATGAAGGACAGAGGCCATAACAGGGATGCACAGCAGTGTCGCATGAAAATTAAGGAGCTAAGGCAAGCCTACCACAAAACCAGAGAGGCAAACGGAAGGTCCGGGGCAGAGCCGCAGACATGCCGCTTCTACGCCGAGCTGCATGCCATGCTAGGGGGTGCAGCCACCAGTAGTCCAACCCTGTGCTTTGACTCCGTCAATGGAGACTCACGCAACACAGAAGCGGGTTCTGGGGACGAGGAAGACGATGATGATGAAGAGATGGAAAATGGCTCACAGCAAGGAGGCAGAGAAACCGTTTTCCCCAACAGCCAGGATATGTTTATCACCCTGGACCTGGAGGCAGTAAACCCCGAACCCACCCAAACCCAAAGCGTGCTTGCAGACCCTGAGGGCGGACAAGGGACCTCTGGTGAGTGTACCTTTGTAAATATTACACATGGTTTAAAAGCAAGCGTGTTTAATGATTAATTTGCCCTGGCATTCGCGGCCAGGACAGCTACTGGAAAAGTCTGTTAACGTGTATGGGGATGGAGCGGAAATCCTCCAGGGACATCTCCAGAAAGCTCTCCTGGATGTACTCCCAAAGCCTTTGCAAAAGGTTTCTGGGGAGGGCTGCCTTATTCCGTCCGCCATGGTAGGACACTTTACCACGCCAGGCCAGTAGCACGTAGTCTGGAATCATTGCATAGCAAAGCATGGCAGCGTATGGTCCCGGTGTTTGCTGGCATTCAGACAACATCCATTCCTTATCTCTCTGTGTTATCCTCAGGAGAGTGATATCATTCATGGTCACCTGGTTGAAATAGGGTGCTTTTATTAAGGGGACATTCAGAGTGCCCGTTCCTGCTCGGCTGAACAGAAATGTTCCCCACTGTTAGCCACGCGGTGGGGGGAGGGGTGAAGTGATCATCCCAGGGAATTGGGTGTGTGTGGGGGGGGGGGGGGGGGTTAGTTGGGTTTGTGCTGCACGTTAACCCGGCAACCGCATCCCTCCCTCCTTTTAAATTGCCATACCATTTTAAATGGCCAACCCAACGGCTGCTTGGTATGGAAAATGAGGGTGCTGCTGTTTGAAACCATTCCCACATGTTATTAAGGTTAAAGAAGCCAAAAGACTGTGGCTTACCATGGCTGCCTGCAAGCCGAATTCTGTTGCCTGGCCCTGCGTGAGTGATCTCTCACACCAAATCGGCAGACCCTCAATATAAATAGAGGCAAAATACGACCTTGTAACGAAAGCATTTGTGCTATGTAATGTGAACAGCAAGGTTTAACGGGAAAGAGTGATCCTATTGTTCTCTAAAATGTGTCTTTTTAACTACCTATCTCCCTTTTCCCCCACCAGCTGCAAATGTTTCTCCTTCGCAGAGGCTAGTGAAGATTAGAAGGAGGAAGAAGAGAACTCGGGATGAAATGTTCTCGGAGCTCCAGACGGCCTCCCACGCTGACAGGGTTCAGCAGAATGCTTGGAGGCAGACAATGTCTGACTGCAGAAAAGCACAGTTTGAACGCGAGGAGAGGTGGCGGGCTGAATCGCGTGCTGAATCGGAGAGGTTGCGTGCTGAATCGCGGGCTGAATCTGAGAGGTGGCGTCAGATTGAGAACAGAAGGCAGGAGTCCATGCTCCGACTGCTGGAGCATCAAAGTGAGATGCTCCAGCGTATGGTTGAGCTGCAAGAAAGGCAGCAGGAGCACAGACCGCCACTACAGCCCCTGTGTAACCAACAGCCCTCCTCCCCAAGTTCCATGGCGTCCTCACCCAGACGCCCAAGAACGCGGTGGGGGGGCCTCCGGCCACCCAGCCACTCCACCCCAGAGGATTGCTCAAGCAGCAGAAGGCTGGCCTTCAATAAGTTTTGAAGTTTCTAATTTTTAAAGTTTTAAAGTTTTATAGTGCACGGTGTCCTTGTCCTTCCCTCCTCCCCCACCCCACCCAGCGCTTCCCTCCTCCCCCATCCCTCCTGGGCTACCTTGGCAGTTATCCTCCTATTTGTGTGAATTAATAAAGAATGCATGAATTTGAAGTAACAATGACTTTATTGCCTCTGCAAGCGGTGATCGAAGGGGGGAGGGGAGGGTGTCTAGCTTACAGTGAAGTAGAGTGAACCGGGCGGGGGCGGGGGGGAGGTTCATCAAGGAGAAACAAACAGAACTTTCACACCGTAGCCTGGCCAGTCATGAAACTGGTTTTCAAAGCTTCTCTGATGCGCACCGCACCCTGCTGTACTCTTCTAATCGCCCTGGTGTCTGGCTGCGCGTAATTAGCGGCCAGGCGATTTGCCTCAGCCTCCCACCCCGCCATAAACGTCTCCCCCTTACTCTCACAGATATTGTGGAGCGCACAGCAAGCAGTAATAACAATGGGAATATTGTTTTCGCTGAGGTCTAACCGAGTCAGTAAACTGCGCCAGCGCGCTTTTAAACGTCCAAATGCACATTCTACCACCATTCTGCACTTGCTCAGCCTGTAGTTGAACAGGTCCTGACTACTGTCCAGGCTGCCTGTGTATGGCTTCATGAGCCATGGCATTAAGGGGTAGGCTGGGTCCCCAAGGATAACTATAGGCATTTCAACATCCCCAACGGTTATTTTCTGGTCTGGGAAGAAAGTCCCTTCCTGCAGCTTTTGAAACAGACCAGAGTTCCTGAAGACGCGAGCGTCATGTACCTTTCCTGGCCATCCCACGTTGATGTTGGTGAAACGTCCCTTGTGATCCACCAGTGCTTGCAGCAGCATTGAAAAGTACCCCTTTCGGTTTATGTACTCGCTGGCTTGGTGCTCCGGTGCCAAGATAGGGATATGGGTTCCATCTATCGCCCCACCACAGTTAGGGAATCCCATTGCAGCAAAGCCATCCACTATGACCTGCACATTTCCCAGAGTCACTACCCTTGATATCAGCAGGTCTTTGATTGCGTGGGCTACTTGAATCACAGCAGCCCCCACAGTAGATTTGCCCACTCCAAATTGATGTCCAACTGACCGGTAGCTGTCTGGCGTTGCAAGCTTCCACAGGGCTATGGCCACTCGCTTCTCAACTGTGAGGGCTGCTCTCATCTTGGTATTCTGGCGCTTCAGGGCAGGGGAAAGCAAGTCACAAAGTTCCATGAAAGTGCCCTTACGCATGCGAAAGTTTCGCAGCCACTGGGAATCGTCCCACACCTGCAACACTATGCGGTCCCACCAGTCTGTGCTTGTTTCCCGGGCCCAGAATCGGTGTTCCACGGCATGAACCTGCCCCATTAACACCATGATTTGCCCGTACTTTGTGAGAAGTCTATGTCCATGTCTATTTCCTCATCGCTCTCGACACCGCGCTGCCGTCGCCTCCTCGCCTGGTTTTGCTTTGCCAGGTTCCGGCTCTGCATATACTCCAGGATAATGCGCGTGGTGGTCATAGTGCTCATAATTGCCGCGGTGATCTGAGCAGGCTCCATGATCCCAGTACTATGGTGTCTGGGCTGAAAAAAGGTGCGAAACCATTGTCTGCTGTTGCTTTCACGGAGGGAGGGAGGGAGTGGGGGCCTGACGACATGTACTCAGAATCACCCGCGACACTGTTTTTGCCCCATCCGGCATTGGGATCTCAACCCAGAATTCCAATGGGCGGCGGACACTGCGGGAACTGTGGGATAGCTACCCACAGTGCAACGCTCCAGAAGTCGACGCTAGCCTCGGTACTGTGGACGAAGTCCGCCGACTTAATGCACTTAGAGCATTTTGTGTGGGGACACACACAATCGACTATATAAAAACGATTTCTATAAAACTGACTTCTATAAATTCGACCTAATTTCGTAGTGTAGACATACCCTTAGTCTGAATGTCTATCCAAAAGATGTGTTCAGGTTCAGCTCCATGGGGTGGGGCTTGATGAAGGAATCACTGGGTGAAATTCTCTGGCCTGTGTTATACTGGAGGTCAGACTAGATCAGGGGTCGGCAACCTTTCAGAAGTGGTGTGCTGAGTCTTCATTTATTCACTCTAATTTAAGGTTTCGCGTGCCAGTAATACATTCTAACGTTTTTAGAAGGTCTCTTTCTATAAATCTATAATATATAACTAAACTATTGTTGTATGTAAAGTAAATAAGTTTTTTTAAATGTTTAAGAAGCTTCATTTAAAATTAAATTAAGATGCAGAGCCCTCCGGACCGGTGGCCAGGACCTGGGCAGTGTGAGTGCCACTGAAAATCAGCTCGCGTGCCGCCTTCGGCACACGTGCCATAGGTTGCCTACCCCTGGACTAGATGATCCAATGATCCCATCTGCCCTTAAAATCTATGAAATAAAGACACCTACCCTTTGGCTTTTCATCAGGGCTCCTCCTCTTCCTCCACCGCCTCCTCCTCACTTTACAGGTCAGCAATCCACAGAGTGCAGCCAGGACCAGAACTAGCCCCACTAAAGCAGGGATCCCAAAGATCAAACCTGGGCCAGGTGCTGGTGCTTGGGTTGAAGTGGGGGCTACGTTGGTGTAGCATGCTGTGGAGGGAATTAAAGCAAGACAGGCAGTGGTCAGCCCGAGGAGACCTACTGTGCAGATTTGAGGACAGCAATCCCGCCCACAGTACTTTGGGTGGTCCCAGCTTTGAGCTCAGGGGCTGGGGAGTTAAAACACAATGGATAATCCCAACATTTTCATCAAATGTGGGGCAAACTCCCTCACCAATTGTAATTCCCAACATCTGCCCATTCTGCCCCCCTTACACAGGGACGTAATAGTCCAAGTCCCCCACCTTCTATCTCCTAAAGGATTCTTATTTCACCCATAGTGCGGATTGGGCACCTTTCATATTGTCTGTCTTTTCCATCTCTGGGGTGGGTTGAGATCTCTCTCTCTCCCTAGCTGTTGGGGTCATATTCATATTCATATCCTTTCTGCCTCTCCCTCCTCCCCTTCCCTGGCTGTCGGTGACTGTCCCATTCCTCCGTTTTTCTTTTCCTCACACCACTTGGAATGAAGCTCCCCTGCCTTCCTGAACCCATCTCCACCTTCTCTCTCTCTCATTCCTGCAGTCCCTGGAATCTTTCCCTCCAAGAGGGGGCTGATCCCCAATGGGTGCCTGATCCTCATCCAGGGAACCCAGAAGCTGCCGCTCTCCTCTTACTTGTGTCCTCCTCGGAGTCTCCAGGCAGTTCTGTGCACCTCACACATCTCTTGGTCAAGGGGTCGAAGCACAGGGGAAGGGAGCAGGCAGCGTCCTGGTGTCTGTCTAAGCTTCCCCGCGCCATGTCCGAGTCAGATTCAAAATTCCTTTATTGCCCGGAGACTTAGACGAATGCCGCCCAAGTGTGAATTCACAGAGCCCTGGGGCCTGTGTCAGAGGGAGATACAGTCTGTCAAGCTGTATCTGTCCCTTGGGGGCTCCAGCTCTCTGCACTTCCCCCAGGGCGGCCCTATATCAGGGGGAGGAGGAGAGGAAATGTGCTGAAGGCGTCAGCCAAGCCTGCCCACGCAACACCCTCCTCAGCCTATCTCCCTCCCCCAACCTGCCCACCTAACAGCTCCATAGCCCATAGGAGCCACCACACCAGTGCTGACTAGTTATCCTTCTAGTCCAATAACCTGCCTCCTGCCACACCAGAGCCAACCACTAGTTGATCATCCAGTCTCTCCTCCAGGGAGGAGCATTGCTTGTAGAAGGAATCCAAGCAAGTGAAAGCCACAACTCAAACTCTTTCTCAGTCACTGCCCGCTAGTCCCATCCCTCTTGTCTTTTCACTTCCCTTTTCACTCACTACATCTCATCTCTCTCACCACCAATTTGGTTTTGGTTTGGAGGCCTCAGCTATGCCCTGCTTTGTGGCCTTCTCAGTTTCTGCTATTCACCCTTCTTTATCTCACTTTGAAAGGATTCTCTTTCCAACCCAGGGCTTGTTTTCACCTCATTACGGTGCGAGAGAGCCCATTTGGGGATCGCAGCTGTGGTTCCTGGGTTTATGACTCCACTTCTCAGCACAAGTATCAGTAAAACTAGAACTCTCCACATGGGCCTGTGCTTAACAAACACCCCCCCCCCCCCCCAGTTCTGAGCTGCAGATATGTCTGAACATGGTGGAATAATACCCAACATCACATGTGTTGTATTTGCTCATGTTAAACAAATTCTTTATTTTGCTTCCTTTTTGTAGCTAATCTGCCTATGCATTTCTACTGCACTTTTCTCCATGGAATCAGAGCACCTCCATGTCTGTTATTTTGAACTTGCAGCTTCCCCTACTATTCCTGTCTTGGTCTTCTCTACACAGCTCTGCCAATGCACCTGGATCCTAACCTGCAGCACCCTCTGCTCTTCCAGTTCCTGACTTCTCTTGAGCAGCAATAGCCAATCCTGCCAAACTGGATTTGTGATGTAAACAACTGCTGGCTAGAATGAGACTGAGACCCTCAAAACTCATGTCACTTGTGACCTATGTCATAGAGGAACCCATGTCTGGTCCAAAGCCCAGTGAAATTAAGTGTGCTTTGGTTCATGCACTTAACACATTAACTCTTTTGTTGCATCAACAGCTCTTCCCTTCTTCTGCAACCAAAGCAACTGCAGGATGGATGGTTGTTTCACAGCAAGAGCTGTTATTCCAGTTGTTATTTGGCGAATCCTAGACCCTGGAGATGAAAGAAACCAGTGATGTCCCATCTTCTCTCCTACCCCCAACCCTCCCTTGCTTCTTCCCTATAGTATATTCTTCATTGTTTTGTCCAGTCCTGTTTTAAATTACCCCAAGGATGGGATTTCTCCACTTTCTTTGGGGGACTCTTGTAGTTGAATAGATCTTAAATATTTCATGAAATCCACTCTAGCTTTCCCTTTGATCAGTTTCATCCACTTATTCCCTCACATCACTCTAAATAAAGCAACATAATTAATAGGAAAGAGAACATTTCTTCTCCAAATACACACTTTGGTTTGGTTCAATTGGAAAGGAACCAGATGAAACTCCTTGCAGGGACCCAGGATATCTGTCTGTGATTCTTGCCTGATTCCTCCTGTCCAACAGCAGATTGCTTGGTTGTGAAAATCTTCTCATCTTTCCCCTCCTGTCACTTCTCACCGCTTCACATGTATTCCTGCTGGACTGCAGGACCATCCTGCAAACAAGAAAGCTGAGCGCAAGTACCTTTCAAACAGCAGAAAGCATTGTGGGAATACTCTCTCCATGAGGCAGCACTCACGAAGGAACAGGTTGGATGAATGGAAAGAGAACTCTTACAAAATCCATACAGATGGTTTGAAAATAAATCATGCTGTACACATGTTTACGGTGTTAAAAAAAAACAACCAGGCATTTTTCAACCCATCCCCAAGTATTGTCAATCTTGAGCATTCAAAAATCATGAGTGACACCCCCCAAAATTGTGAGATCGTCTTAACAATAATATATAATGGGTTCTTTTTCTTTGCCTTCTGGCTTTTGAGTCTTCCAATTTCACTTGGATCATGTTTTCAAGCTTTTAGCCACAATCACGAGGGCTAGAAATGTACTTTTGTCTTTCAGTGAAAACTGGGATTATCTTGTAATCGCTTAACTTCAGGAACTGCAGCTTTAGCAAAAACACCAAACATCATGTGACTCATGACAAAATTGCAAGAGTTGATCCTATTAGGTCGGTAAAAATCCTTTCCAAAGCCGAAGCCCCTGTCAAATCCAGGTCCTATGGAACGTGCTTTAGCATTGCAGCAGAGAGCCAAGTGAAAAAGACCCCCCCACACCCCGAATGCTCTCTGCTTCACTAATGTATGTTAGTAGCCCCAAGAGTGAGACGCACTTCTGCGTGTGACAAGTGTATTCCTTTTTTTTTTTGTAATTGACCCAGAGCAGGTGACTGGGACTAGGAAATAAAGACCATGTGGCACTCTGTGTGTTATGCCCTCATTACACATAGAGACAAGATGTCCAGGCCTGAAACTTCAGCTGAGAGTATGCCACAGCATTTCAAAGAGCCAGAGCACATATCCCATTGATATGATGGCTTCAACTGACAGGTGATTAACCTCTGCTAGGCCTCTTTAATAAACATCTCTGTAGCCAACAGCAGTAATCCAGCCGCTGTAAGATGCTGTTTGCAAAACATTGAGTCTGAAAAGCTTTCACTAAATAGGAGTCCTCTCTGGTACAGTCTCAGTGTCTCTATATATACACATACACTCATTCCAGTCCTGTTTCCAGCTCTCTGCTGAGTGTGCTGGATGCAGGAATCATGACAATGCTCATGCCCAGTGCGATTCCACCTCGGCAGACATCCTTCGTTATCGGGCTCCTGTGGCACCCACTGACTTGGGGTGGTGTGATGAGTCAGATCAGTAGGCTGCTTACACCCATATAATGATCAGCTACAATGCTCCTCAACAAATCTTTCTCTGGAAATATGTGTCACCAGGCAAATGGTTTCCCAGCTTCTTTGCTCGCATTAATTTCACCTGCTATTGTCTTTTTCCAAGAGGGGACATTCACTCTCTTTATTTCCCATTGGCCTTCTTTACTTTCCCCCACCCAGTTCTTTTGTGTTCTCTCTACTCCAGTCATCTCAATGACCCTAGTCTCCCATTTCCATCTCTCCTCTCCCTCCCCTCCTGCCCCTGCCCCACACTATCTCCCTCTGGCCATTTTACCCCTCCCTCTTTTCCTTCTTCTTTCCACCTCTCGCTCTTTCTTCTCTCTTCTGTCTTGTTGCCCCTTTATTTAGGGTATAAGGCAGGATTCTTAGGTCCTATTCTTATTTCACCCATGAACTAAGTACGTGACCTTGGGCAACTCACTCATGGCCAAATTTTCAAATGCGGGGGGGGGTCTAAATAAAGGCAGTTAAGTCCATATTTTAACAGCTAGGGCTGGATTTTCAATACAGCTCAGCACCCAACCGCTCCCATTTGGGCCCCTTAACAAAAAACAAACAAAAAATGGAGACGCTAATCCTTAGCCAACAGCACAGGATGTGAAGCTTGATGTATTAATGTTTGCAGAGTGCGCTGACATCATACTGTGTTGAAAGCTGCTGCTGCCTGAATGCACGTTGTTAATAAGCAATAATTCTACCCTTTTCTGTCACTCTACCCAATTTCTTTCTCTCGCTCATCTTTTGAAGTCCTGTTCTGTCACTTTCAGTCTCTCTCTGATTTCTCTTACCATCCTGCCCTAAGCCCTATTGTCTACATCTCTTCTGTGGGGCAGATAGTGAGCTCTGGGTTCCCACTGCAGTTCACTCACTCATCGAAAAGCCCCATTGTCTTCCATGGAACTTTACTCCTATGACTAACGACTTACCCGGGTGAACCAGGGGTCCACAGTACAGACCTTTCCCCTCTGTCTCTTTACTCTCAACGAACAATTGATCCATTTGGATCAGCATGAGTTAAACCCGGCTCAGCAAGTGGTTAATGGCTGTGAAAGGTTTGCATCTAAAAGTGCTACATGACAGGCAGATATCAATAATAACTCACATGAATAATTAAATAGCACAAAGTTGACTCACTGGCTAAGGAAATTCACATTTCTCATCTTGTTTGTGAAGAGATGGAAACCCCAGGAGCTTAGGAATCTAGTTAACCAAGTAGTTTTTATTAAAGAAATAAAACAGCAAAAGTATAAAAACAGCAATTAAAAGTACGGCTTAGTTCTGGAGCTGGGAAAATCCCTCAAAATAACTTCCACTAACATTCACTTGAATGCATCAAAAATTGAATCTGCATCGGCTGAGTTTGCACCCCATTGTGTCTGGTCCCCACAAATATCTTAGCGAAGGACTCTACCGGTGGAAATAATCACAGAAACAGTGAATTAAGGACCTGATCCTGCAAACACTTACACATACAAGTAGCTTGACTCACACAAGTAGTTCCAGTTATACCAATGGGTGGGTAAAGTGACTCATCTGCACGTTTCCAGGCTTGGGCCTCTATATGTCAGAGAATATCCATTAAAAGTTAATGCTGAGTTTGTCTACATGACTATTTGCACAAGAAACCTGATTCTATGGGTTTGTCCAGATTAGAAAAGTTGCACTGGTGTAACTAAATTGATTTAAAAGTGACTGAGGTCAAGTGGGGCAAGTTCCTAATGTAGAGGCACTTAAACTGGATTAAATTTCACTTAAAACTATTATTTAACCAGTTTAAACCTCACTTAAGTGCACTTCTAGTAGGGTTCAACCCCCCGTTTAAAGAATAGATTTAAATGAGGCTTAAATCCATTTGGGTGCGTTCACATTAAGGATTTGCCCCAGTGGAATGAGATCACTTTTAAAAAAATTTAGTTACATCTGTGCAACTTTTGTAATGAGCACCAGGCCTCAGAGTTATGCTTATCAATAGTCTGACTCAAAGGCTGTGGTAGTCAATAGGAGTCTTTCCATTGACTCAATGGGCTTTGGAGAAGGCCCCAAATCAGGGAACAGAAACAACTCTACGTCACCTAGGAGTCAAATCAAAACTAACCAACCCCGTTTGAATTTTGCATATTAATCACTTGTAACAAACTGTTCCCGGAAGATCTGCAGACCGAGGATTATTCACAGGAATGCTTTGGTGAATATTTTTGAATAATGAGTAAATCGGAGAGAACAGTAAGGTGCTTGTGGACAATTCCCAAACAGAAAAAGAGGCTACATTGGCCAAATAAATTATTTGCTGCAGTTATTCACTCAGCTCTGTGCAGTACATCTCCCCCCCATCCCCCTCCATTAGTGTATCTGCAGCACAAGCACAGTATGGCCACCATTCAGCAAAGCACTTCAGCACATGCTTCTCTTCAAGCATGGGAGCAGTCCCATCGGAGACTTGGGGACTCCTCACATGCTTAAAGTTAGCCACCTTGCTGACGGGGGGCCTGTGTCGGTGATAGAATGACAAATCAGTGCTTCCGTGACAGCTGTAAAGTTAGAGTAGCAACTAAATAGGACTAACGGTAAGATGAACCTGCGAATGCTAACATATTAAATATCTTCCAAAATCAGCTGGCAATGAGTCACTGCAGTTGTTATGTTAACTGATTCACTCTCTTTGTTAGCGTGGCACATCATGGTACACTGCAACCTGACAGCAAATCAGGAATGGACAGTTATGACAAACACACAGGGACACCCCTCTCCCTATAGACCTAGCTGGACAAACGCTCATAGTATTTTATCTCCCACCGACACAGACCCGGAGGGTTCTGACCTTTTTATTTCCTACCATTTGGCAACACCGATCAAGCTTGTTGTGCCAATAAAATATTTTGAATTTGAATTCAACTACAGGCTGCCAGGGATCAGATTACAGCCCAAGTCAGCCCCAGGAGCTTCTGCAGCAACTGTGATATTTCAAAGTGCGTGTTTGTGTATCAGCTCACTTAAACACCCATTTTTGTTGATTGATAAATAAACAAATGAACATCCTCAAATATGAGTGATCACCTCTAGTATTGGCTGAAATTGGCACGGCCGCTGTCTCTCTGTGGGCAAGGAACTAGTCGCTGCATTTTGGAAGACTTCAGCTGAAAGTTTAACCTTTCCCTCTTCTTTTGATGGGATACAGTGAGACCGGGAACACTGAGTTCAATTTGATTTAGTTGGTTGTATCATCTCTCTGCTTCATGATACATGCAAAGGCTTCTTTGGCTCCTAGTGGCATAGGATGGCCTGGATCATGAATAGACAGAAATCCAGCACAACCCTTGGGTAGACACATGGTCTCATCTTGGCCCCTGTGGCCAAGTCAAGCTTAGACTTGGGCCAAGCTTAGCTAGGGTCTTCCCTTGTAAAGTGCTGACTGTTATTAACTTTGGTGGGGTTACACAGTAGGAGCTAGGAGCAGACTTTGTAACATTCCCCTAAAACAAATGATCTGAAACATTTGGGGGCCAGATTCTGATTACAATCACACTGGTGTGAGTCTGGAATAATTCCGTTGGCTTCACTGGAGTCACTTAGGATTTACACTGGGTATAACTGAGATCTGAAGCTGGCCCTGTGTTTGGCCACTATTTCAAATGTCTGTCAGTTCTCTTTTGTCCAGCATCATGGCACATGGCCTTAGTGGTTAGCACGGAGAGCTTATTCAGTTGTCAGGAAAGCAATAAGGTAGAGAAATTCAGTGGGGAAAAGAGAGATGGAGGAGTGTGAGACAGTGAGGAGAAAGAGAAGAGAGACAGGGAGATGGAAAGGGGATGATGTGTGGGAGGTCCTGCAGGTGGCCATGAACCATACAAATTCCTCCTTCCCCCAAGAAATGTTCTGCCCTACTGGGTGAACTCCATTCAATTACCCAGAGATGCTTTCAAAAAGATACCCCCTTCCCACAGCACACAAGGGCCAGATCCTCAGCGGGTGTCAATCAGCATCGCTCCATCGATTTCTGAGCCTTAGGGATCGTAATGGCTCAAGACAGAACAAGGACTAAGCAAGGAAAAAGAAGGGATGCCAAGTGAAAGCACACTCTTTTGGTGCTGTACCTGGGTGTGCCTCTCTGTCAGGCAGGTAGGGGCAAGAAGGTCTTACCTCCCTAATCCCACCTTCCGTTCCATACAGAGCAGGGAGGCCAGTCCCTCTTTGCAGTCTACAACTAAGGAAGTCCTTGGTTCTTTCCAGCAGCTCAAGAGAATTTTGGTTTTCATATGGAATGTTGGCTATTAAAACAAAAGCCCAAATTCTGCTCTCAGGTAAAGCCTGAGCCCCAACAAAGTCAAGGAGGTTGACAGGTGTGAGAGCAGAATTTAGCCTGAAATTTTTAACATACAGCAATATGTGGTTGTCATCATTTAGCCCAATGCATTGCCTAGCCGCCAGGGTGGTGGGGTAGGTCAGAGATGCTGTGATGAGGGTGCAAACATCTGGCCACTTTCCAGCACATCTTTCGGTTTGGCCCCTTCCCCACTCCTCTCATTCCCGATGGTTTGGGTGGGGATTGTTCCCCACTGCACATACTCTGTGCTGGTTTGCATGGTTGTCTAACACCTTCTTACCTCCTCTCAGGGGTTCTGTAAGGGGCACCTCCCCCTACCCTGGTTTGGGACGAACAGTCACAAGGACACAGACAGGACCAGATAACCATGATTCTCAGGCCTCTGGAAAGAATTCTAGGCACCTTTTTGAGGGTGACTGATTAATTGCTCATTTAGTCTGATAATACTTTAAAGCAGAGATTTCCCTACTCCCCCCCGTTTAGTCATTTTCCAACTAGATCTAGTGGTCTGAAAAATTTCCTAATTGGAAAAAATTGTCATTTAGTTGTCGGTTGGAAATTTGAATTGAAATTGAAACATTAATATACACTTTAAAAGCATATATATGATAAAATACTTGTACCTGAAAAAGCAAAAGAGGTTTGAAAAGTGAGAACAAAGACTAGCTTCCTCACACAGCTGTGCTTGTTACGACAATGTCGACACATTCATTTCGGCCATGTTGGCTTACCTAATAATTTCAAATGATTTATAAACACCAATAAATCATCAGAAATTGAAATGCTGATGTTTATTGGTGTTTTATGATGTTTGAAATGTGGGGCAGAGAGTTAGCACCGAATCGTCTTGCCGACGAAAACGTACAGCCCATCTTTGCCCTCACGGTCTCACCCCTCAGCCCTTACCCCCCCTGTAAATTCGAACAAATGTCAATTTCTGGGAAAACACTGCTTTTAAGGCACCATCTAATTAGGATGATTTTAACCTTTGCTCTCTGGTAGCAGGGCAATTCAGCCCCCCTCCCCCTTGCTCTCTCTGCATCGTTTCCTTTGTGAATCAGGCTGGGGTTTCCTCCACGCTTTTGCATTTGTCCTATTTTGATTCTTTGGCAATTCCACTTCAATCAATATTCGCTCAATTTAAGCCTAATTAGTATTAAAATCAGCCTTAATTGTTACTCACATCCTCATGGTAATTAACACTGGCCACATTTCAACTCTCTCATTGGGTGCAATGAACACTACAGCTGGCTTAAATGACTTCCTCCATACCTGATTGAATCAGCAGCCACTCAAAAGAAACCCATGCAGATTTCAGATGAGAGAATAACAGTTCTGCACTGAATGTCCTAACTAGCAAGGGGGACTCAGCACGGAAGAGATGGTAAATGTACCAGTTGTATCGCCATCACTGTGTATCAGCCCCACACAGTGGATGAATAAAGCCTGGCAAATAACAGGTCCCTGCCCCAATGCATGTACAGCATGAAAGCATGCGCAGGTTGACTACAGTACAATTCAATACAAAACACAGACAGGAGACTCAATTACAGATTCATGGATTTCAAGGCCAGGAGGGAACATGATCTTCATCTAGTCCAGCAGTTCTTAAACTGTAGGTGGGACTTCAAAGTGGGTCATGACCCCATTTTAATGGGGTTGCCAGGGCTGGCTTAGACTTGCTGGGGCCCGGAGCTGAAGCCAAAGCCCAAGCCCCACCGCGGTTACATGCCCTCAGGTTACATGCCCTCTACCTGGGACTGAAGCCCTTGGGCTTCAACTTTGGCCCCCCTGCCCAGAGTGGTGGGACTTAGGTGGGCTCAGGCTTCGCGCCCCCCCCCCCCCCCCCCCCCCCCGGGGTCATGTAGTATTTTTTGTTATTAGAAGGGGGTTGTGGTGCAATGAAGTTTGAGAACCCCTGATGGAGTCTGACCTCCTGCATAACACAGGCCAGAGGATTTCACCCAGTGATTCCTGCAGTGGAGGGAATTATTTTTCCCTGCTATGTAGGTGAATATTATCAAGCCCTGTAACTTGTGGCTGAACCAGATCATTATGCAGCAGCTGCACACAAACAACTCCTGTTAACTCTCCTCGGAGCAGCTCATGTGCAGTGGCTTCGTGATCAGACCCAGAACGGTTCAGAGTGTTTGTTTCAGGTCCCTCAAAGTCATGCCACTCCACTGGAACGTCCCCCAATGTAGCTTGCGGTGACCTCACAGCCACACTGAAGTCTCCCTGGAGCAAAGAGTGGGCCTGTGGGGAGGAAAATGGGTGGGAGGATGAATTTGCCTTGTGGAGCCTAAAAAGGGCAGGGAGGGGCAGAAACCAGCACATTCCAGAAACTATCGTATATGTAAGTATTCCCTCTGTGCCCCCTCACTGCTCCATCCTACCCCCCAGCCCCACACATACACCGCAGTCTTGTTTGCCCTCAGCACAGCAGCAAGTTGATGAAGGGGCACTGCTGAGAAAGGGGCACTGGCACTGCTGAGAACTGGTGGTGGAGAGACTGGATAGAGAGAAGAATTGTTTAAGGTGGCTGCACCAGGTATAACTAGGGAACAACTGGATGAAAATGAGTAAAGGGTAAATATGGCAGAAAAATTCCCTGCATGATGAGAAAGAATGGGCGGTGGAATCGTCTCCTAAGGTAACCCAGCTTCTGCCAACTGCTAGAGTGGTTTAAATCTAGATTGGACAAAGCCCTGGAGAGCAGAGTGTAGAGAACAACTGCATCAGCCCGAGGTGTGCCTGCATGGTGAACAAGATGGGACACACTGCAGTGTACCAGTCTTTTATCTCTCATTCTTTTGATTCTATGCCACGCTGCATAACAACGCATGATAATTAGTCACCTCTTTCCCAGGGGTGTTATGAAAATTAATTAGTTGCTGTCTGCACAGTGCTTTGAAGATGAGAAGTGCTATCTGCTGTAAGAGCTATGGGCTGTTCATACAGGATGAAGGCTGAGTTGAACACCGTTCTGGTTTGGGCTTTGCCTGCCAACTTTTGACAGCTATAAATAAGGAGATTGGAGGAGAAAAATAAATACAGACATTTTAACTCACTTGAAACATACCGGAGCAGAGCTTCTAGGGAGGGGCAGAGTGGAGAAATTATCAATGTTGACAGAAAAAAATAGGGACAGTGCCTCCAGTTTATGTATTTTAAATGTTCATGATTGTCCATTTGCATCGCTGTTTTTGCAGGAAAGGTCCAGGCAGGGACACTGGTGCTTTATAGATCAAGGAGATCAGAGATGGGTGAGCACCAGGTACCTGGATCCAGGCTTACGATTTGCCACTTGCACTTCTCTCTATATAAATGGACCAAACCCAAACAACCCAAATGTGAAGGAAGTTTGGCTTTAGAACTGGATTCCAGCCCCACTCACTACAAAGACAGGACGTTTGGGTTCAGAGGTGTGGAGGGCGACGCCCATCTCTATGTAAAACTGCCCCGGCAATAAAAATATGTAGAGCACAGACAGCCCTGCTGCCACTGCATGTTAGGAAAGGAGATGGACTTTAATAGGAGAGTTTGCTTTGGTCATCATCTCTGTGTATGTCCTCTCACTACCTTCCCTTCAGCTCCTCTTTCTGTGCTGTCTGGAGCCCCCGAGAGCTCTTTCAGCAGGGGAACACAGCTGCACCTGTGCTCAGGGGGAACAGCAGCCTGTGGGTATGTAAAATAAGGTCTCTCTCTCTTTCACACACTGCTGCCTTCCTTGAGCCGTGAAAGGATGCGTGAAGGACACAAGGGGAGGGCAGTGGCTTTCACAGCTGTCAATTACTATCATACCATTACAATGAGTGATGTTCTGTACAGGAAGGAGCCCCCGCCTTAAGCCCTCCAGTTAGACAGTACTGGAGAACAGAATAGTACCTACAGCTCCTCCTTCCTCCAGAAGGACTCCAGTGGAGTTCAGGGCCTGTAATAGGGGAGGCAATATGGCATAGTAGACGGTACTGCACTAGGAGTCAGGAAGCCTGGATTCTATTCCCAGAGGTGCCTGAACACTTTTAATAGCGGGGGTGCTGAAAGCCAGACCCCTTACCCGTGACCCTACATGTAGGGCTGGGAGCGGAGCCTCACATAAAACCTGGGGGTGCTGCAGCACCCCCCGCACCCATCCTGGTTAGCATCTAGGCCAGGGGTTCTCCGACTTTTTTCCTGGTGACCCCTTTCACACAGCAAGCCTCTGAGTGCGTCCCCCCCTTATACATTAAAAACACTTTTTTATATATTTAACACCCTTATAAATGCTGGAGGCAATGCAGGGTTTGGGGTGGAGGCTGACAGCTCGCGACCCCCCATGTAATAACCGCGTGACCCCCTGAGGGGTCCCGACCTGCAGTTTGAGAACCCCTGATCTAGCCACTAGAGCAATGTAAATATTTAACAAAGAGAAATACGTATAGAGGTTTGCCCTAGAGCTGGGCAGAGAAAGGGAGTCCTGAAAGTTGGTTTCATTCCATTTCAGGACAAAACCCAGAAATTTCAAAATTCTCTGCTGGGGGAGTGAAGCCCTGGCTCTGAGGCTGTCTGCATGATGGGGCTGTCACACAGGGGCTCTATCAGCCTGCCAGGCGAGCTGGCAGAAAACCAGGCAGGTTTTGATCAGACACCTGCCTAGGGTCTGTCAGAACTTCTGTGAGATCGCTCTGTCTCAGGCTACGTCTGCACGTACAGCACAGGCACTACACGTGCAGCAACATGCCGCAGTGCAAGGCAGGCTGCGGGCACACTTGTCACCGTGGTGCATAGCTATGTGCAGGGGTGAAAGGCTTTGGCAGGGGAGAAGCAGCAGGGAGCTGCCAGAGCCTTTCAGTGCAGCAGGGAAAGGTTCCGGCAGCGGGAAACTACACTGCTAAAAATGGCAGTGTAGAAATGGAAGGCACTGCTTGGGCATGGAGAGAGCCATGTGGGGGGTATACCCTGGGGGTTCAGTCGTGTAAGGCAGAGATTTGCAAACTTTTTTTTGTTGACAGACCCCTTTTCAAATGCAATGTTAATCGTGGACACACACCCCCCCCCCCCCCCCCCCCCCCCCCCCCCCCCCAAAAAAAACCCCCCCCCCCCCCCACAACCACCCCGGGGGGGGCGGGGGGCGCGCCGCCCGCCCCGCCCCGCGGCCCGCCCCCCCCCCCCCCCCCCCCCCCCCGAGAAACGGATTGACAAAAGTATGCGTACATCTTATAAACATGTCCGGGAGGAGTGGGATGCACAGAGCCTGCGGAGCGCAGGAGGCTGCCCAGTCCCCACTCAGCACTCGACAGCGCGGAGCCAGGACATGGCTGCCCAGCAGGGCAGGGAGGTGCTGCGGTAGCCGAGCCCCGAGAGGAGCATGTGAGCACCTGGAGGAACATGGGGACCAGCTTGGAGCAGAGGGACCTTCCGCGCCTGCCTGGCTCCATGATGGGGCTCCCTCTGCTGCTGGGGCTGCTTCTTTCCCGAGCTGTGAGTGCAGTGGGACTTGCCGGGCTGGGAGCTCCCCAGTAGGGGGGCTGGGGAGGGTGCAGGAGCCTGTGCCCCAGGGGGAAGAACTTACCGACTCTCCCCCTCCCTGAAGCCTCCGCGGCCTGGACCTAGTGCCGAGCTGACAGCCCAGGCAGGGGCATCGCTCACAGCTACCGGGGCTCGGAGTCTGCCAGGGGGCCGAGGGGTCCAGAGGTTTCAATGCAGATGTGCAGTGACATTTTTTAGAAATACATTTTGGTAATATTTCGCAGCGCAGTCTCTGCGGGCCCCAGCTTGAGAATCGCGGCTGTAGGGCGCTCTACTCACCTAAGCCATGCCTCTCTACACTGCTATTTACAGTAGATTCTACTTAATAGCAACCCAGGTAACTTTTGGTTAATAGCAACTTGTTGCTGGGAACCAGTCCCATCCCACTGACTTTAATGTTAACGGGATTCAGAGATTGACAATGGTATGCTGCTTCTTAGCAAGATTTTTTGGGAGACAAGCTCCACCAGCAGGCAGGTTTGCAGGGCTGCAGCCAGGGGAGGCACATCCCAATGGTTCCTACCGTGGCTGCTGCTGCATTGCAAACCTGCCTTCTTGTTAGTAACCACTGGATAATAGAAGTTATTGGTTCACAACTGAGGGGTTGCTAATAAGCAAAATCTACTGCATGCACATACTAGCTGGGCCTGCAGTGTCTGTACTCTGCATGCTGCCATAAGCATAGATGTACGCTCAGGAAGAGGTTTCAATTACATTGCATCAGTAAATCCTAACAAAAAGAAAGAGTTTTCTCTGAATTTTTCCAGCCAACTCTACTTTGCACTTCTATCCCACGCTTCATCTGAGGGGCTCAAAGCCCTTTACAAATGTTCATTCATTCTCTTAACACTCCGGTAATTCACAGAGATGTGACCCCTGTTTTACAGATGGGGAGAGTGAGGCACGGAGACTTTAAGAGACATGCCCTAGGCCACGCAGGAAGTCAACAGCCGAGTCAGAAAAAGACCCCAGCCCTCCTGCCGTCCAGTGCTGTGCTACACCAGCCATTGTTTTCTCTTGCCCAGGACTCATCCCTCCCACCAACGGACAGCTAGTTGCAGGCTGTAGAGTGGCAGCTGTTCAACAGGTTAGGTTAGGAAGTGAATAGTGCACGCAGTGGAAACTGCAGGGGGAATTAGGCCAACAGACCGTAAACAGCACAGCTGGAATTTGGCTGGGACTAAGCCCCCTGTTCGTACAAAATCAAAAATGAAACCAGACAAAAGGAAAACAAGCCTTTTCCTTTTCTCTAATCAGCATTGGGACCTTTGTTTTGTGTCTCTTCTGGCAGTGGAGACCTGTAGCCATTCAGTGTCCTCTAACACCATACAGTGCCATCAGTTCAGCATCGACTCAACAGAAAGTGCACCGCCTACCATCTCACTAGCGTCACCACTGATTGCAACACTCGGGAGAGCAGCTACCAAAGCTTCACTCACAAGCATCACAACAACATCCCTCATCTAGTGTAGCCCCTGCACTGATTTTACCTAGCGAGCACCCTCTAGCTACACTACTTGGACAGTTAGATTATTTGGTAACTATCCTTAGTAGGCTTCCAAAGATAAATATTGGAGATATCCTTAAACAGGAATCTGAACTCATACACTGTTCCCCAACCCCACACCAAATTGCAAAGAGTCCACATTTAAGTCCCCAGATCTGAACCCATCTCTATGATTCTGGTTCCAGGTCAATTCCAAACCCAGGAATGGCCTGTTTTCTGGGTCTGGCTTAGAACTGCTTATACTAGTGGCGCCAATACTAGTTTGACTGGCATAACCACCAGTATAAGCACTTGTATATTGATATAACTGTGTCTACACTAGGAGGGTTTTGATGGCATAACTAAGTTGGTTTAAAAAAAATCACACCCCAACCAACCAAGGTATACTGGCAGAACTTCTGAGTGTAGATCAAGCCTTAGACATTAGTAGATTCATCCTCACAGCAGCTGAGGGAGGCAGGGGACAGAGGCACAGAGAGATGAAGGGCAGGATGGTGGCACATTGCACAAACAATTGATTTTCACTAGATTTCTACAATTTTGGCCAAATCTCTCATGAGAGTTCAACATGGTGGAGCCTAAATGTAGTCCTAGTTCAGCCTCCAACCCTTCCATAAACCTCATCTAGATGTGAATGCCACCTCCATAACCCATCTCTAGTAAGTATTAAAGCTATGCTTTGAGTCTAGATCAGGGGTCGGCAACCTATGGCACGCGTGCCAAAGACGGCACGCGAGCCGATTTTTAATGGCACGCTGCTGCCTGCCGGGGTCCCGCTCAGCCCGCTGCCGAACCCCAGCAGGCAGCAGCGTGCCATTAAAAATCCTGCCCGACTCAGCCCACTCTTCTCCGCCCCCCGCCTACCGCTCTCTCTGGCGGGGGCAGGGGGCAGAAGCAAGCTTGGTCCTGCCGGCTGCTGCTGTAGGGCAGGCTCCGCCGGCAGCCAAGCTTCCCCCTCCCCCGCGCTGCGTGGAGCCCCGCCTCCTCTCCCTCCCTGCCGCTGATGGCCCTTGTGAGGGAGGGGAGAAGAGCAGCCCCAGCAACCTCGCTGCTCAGACTGGTAAGGAGACGGAGAAGAGGCAGGGGGAAGGAGGGTAGGAGCGGGGCATATCCCTCCAGCCCCCTGTCGTGAGCCGCTCAGGGGGCAGGGAGCACCCCTCTGATCCCAGCCCTCTGCCCTGACCCCTGCACTCCCCCTTGCACCCCAGCCCCTTGCATCCCCCCCACGACTCCATCCCTGATTCCTGCACCCTCCACACATACCCAGCACCCCCATGCCCTGACTCCTGCACCCCCTCACATTCCCCTAGCCCTCTGCCCTGACTCCTGCACTCCCCACACCCCATGCCCTGTGTGACGTTGTGCAGTCTATATGGTTTTATAAAAACATAAGTGAATCTTGTAAGGTATCATTACAAAGCTTATAATCTACTGAGTGTGATCATCCTATTTGTATAAATGTACCACTCTTGTATCTAAAACTAGAAATATAAAATATAACTCTGGGGGCCTATTGTAATTATGCAAAGTGTGGGCCATTAATGGTGGTTTGGAATCTTAATGGCTCCCATCAACCAAAACAATTGACTGGGGCTCTGTTTACAAGCAAGCCTTCCTGTGAGTCAGGCTGGGGGGAATGAAGGCTTGGGGTCTTGCAGTGACATGTGATCATGTCACCTGAACTGGAATCCATCTTTAACCTGGTGCTTTTCCAGTGAGGGGGGGTGGAAACCCAGAGGGACAAAGGATTCCCGCCTTATGCAAAAGATATATAAAGGGGTGGAAGAGAACAAAGGGGGAGAGGAGCCATCATGAAGAATCCCCTAGCTACCACCTAAGCTGGAACAAGAGCTGTACCAGGGGAAAGAATTGTGCCCAGGCCTGGAAGGTGTCTCTGAGGGTGAGATTATCTGTATTCAGTTTGATTAGACACAGATTTGCGCATTTTATTTTATTTTGCTGGGTAACTTGCTTTGTTCTGTCTGTTACTACTTGGAATCACTTAATTCCTACTTTCTGTATTTAATAAAATCACTTTCTACTTATTAATTAACTCAGAGTATGTATTAATACCTGGGGGAGCAAACAACTGTGCATATCTCTCTATCAGTGTTATAGAGGGCGAACAATTTATGAGTTTACCCTGTATAAGCTTTATACAGGGTAAAACGGATTTATTTGGGTTTAGACCCCATTGGGA
>QXTE01000087.1:4369299-4496582 GCA_003942145.1 Platysternon megacephalum
AGCCATCATGAAGAATCCCCTAGCTATCACCTGAGCTGGAACAAGAGCTGTACCAGGGGAAAGAATTGTGCCCAGGCCTGGAAGGTGTCCAGTCTGAGAAAAAACTTACTGAAGCATCTCTGAGGGTGAGATTATCTGTATTCAGTTTGATTAGACATAGATTTGCGCATTTTATTTTATTTTGCTGGGTAACTTACTTTGTTCTGTCTGTTACTACTTGGAATCACTTAAATCCTACTTTCTGTATTTAATAAAATCACTTTCTACTTATTAATTAACTCAGAGTATGTATTAATACCTGGGGGAGCAAACAACTGTGCATATCTCTCTATCAGTGTTATAGAGGGCGAACAATTTATGAGTTTACCCTGTATAAGCTTTATACAGGGTAAAACAGATTTATCTGGGTTTAGATCCCATTGGGAGTTGGGCATCTGAGTGCTAAAGACAAGCACACTTCTGTGAGCTGTTTTCAGGTAAACCTGCAGCTTTGGGGCAGGTAATTCAGACCCTGGGTCTGTGCTGGAGCAGACGGGTGTGTCTGGCTTCAGCAAGACAGGGTGCTGAAGCCACTGAGCTGGCAGGGAAAACAGGAACCGAGGTAGCCTTTGCACATTGGGCAGCAGCTCCCAAGGGGGTTTCTGTAATCCAACCTGTCACACCCTGACTCTTGCACCCCCCACATCCCCACCCCCTACCCTGAGAACCAGGTTGGGAGTGGGCTGAGCGGGGCCGGCAGCCGGGACCCCAGCTGACAAGGGGCCGGCAGCCAGAACCCCAGACCGGCAGCGGGCTGAACGGGGCCGGCAGCCGGGACCCTGACTGGGAGAAGCCAGCGGACGGAACCCCAGACCTGCAGCGGGCTGAGCCGCTCTGCCCACCGCCGGTCTGGGGTCCCGGCCCCCGGCCCCGCTCAGCCCGCTGCCGGTCTGGGGTTCTAGCTGCCGGCCCCTTGCCAGCCGGGGTTCTGGCCGCAGGCCCCGTTCAGCCCACTGCCAGCCTAGGTGAACAGAACCCCAGGCTGGAAGCGGGCTGAGCAGGTCGGCGGCTTAAGATCAGCATTTTAATTTAATTTTAAATGAAGCTTCTTAAACATTTTGAAAACCTTGTTTACTTTACATACAAACAGTAGTTTAGTTATATTATATATAGACTTATCGAGAGAGACCTTCTAAAATACGTTAAAATGTATTACCGGCACGCGAAACCTTAAATTAAAGTGAATAAATGAAGACTCGGCACACCACTTCTGAAAGGTTGCCTACCCCTGGTCTAGATCAAGATATTTTTGGCTGTCTGGCTCTGCTCCATGACAGGCCTTGCTGTCTCCTGTCTAAATAAACAGCCAGCAGTTCCCAGAGGTCTTTACATAGTTGTGGTTGTCACTTTAGATGTGTCCCAAGAACTTCTATTTGTAAAATGTAATGGACCTGAGAGACAGCGTCGCACTCTCAAGCATGCTCCAGTTACCCCACCAGTTATATTACAGAAAGATCAGTTGATCAGGGCTATAGGTAAAAGGAGAACATCCTTTCTAACAATCAGAGAAATATTTGCCATAGGAAAGGGGGGGAAAGAACAGTTGATTTTGAAGGAACTAGATTTCATCTTGAAGCAGTAGAGATTCAACAACCTGTAAAAAGTCTCAGAGGAGAGTAGGACAAATGGGTTTCAGCATTTTCTCTCTTCAAGGGCTGTGATGAGGGAGGACATGTTAGGGTACACAGATTTGAGTCTGAGGATAAAAAGGCAAGAATTGGTAAGTGTCGTACAAGTGGGTGATAGTCTATAATTTTTCTCTGGGATGAACGTCCTCACTGTGCTCTTCACTATCATTAAGGGTACGATTCTCTCACAGAGGTCACGGATTCTGTGACCTCCATGACTTCCGCAGCAGCCAGAGCAGAGGCCTCCAGAGCATAGTTTAAAAGATCCCACTGGGAGGAAGATAATACCCAGGAAAGTGATGGCTATTAAATAAGTGATATATGCAAAGTCATGCTTGTTGGGAAAAAATAATCCCAACTATACATATAAAATAATGGGGTCTAAATAAGATGCCAGCACTCAAGAAAGATCTTGTAGTCATCATGGAGAGTTCTCTGAAAACATTTGCTCAATGCGCAGCGGCAGCAGTCAAAAAAGCTAACAACGTTAGGAACCATTAGGAAAGGGATAGGCAAGACAGAAAATATAATGCCACTATATAAATTCATGGTACGCCCACACTTTGAATAGCAGTTCTGATCACCTCATCACAAAAAAAAGTATTTTAGAATTGGAAAAGGTACAGAAAGGGGCAATAAAAATGATTAGGGGTATGGAACAGTTTCTATACAAGGATAGATTAAAGACTGGGACTGTTCATCTTTAAAAAAAAAAAAAAAAGATGACTAAGGGGGAATATGATAGAAATATAAAAAAATCATGAATGGTGTAGAAAAAGTGTTATTTACCCCTTCACATAACAAGAACCAGGGCTCACCAAATGAAATTAACAGGCAGCAGGTTTAAAACAAATAAAAGTAAGTACTTCACGCAATGCAGGCAACCTGTGGAACGCGCTGTCAGGGGATGTTGTGAAGGCCAAAAGTATAACCGGGTTCAGAAAAGAATTAGGTAAGTTAATGGAAGATAGGTCCATCAACAGCTCTTCGCCAGGATGGTCAGGACATAACCTCATGCTTCAGGTGTCCCTAAGCGTCCAACTGCCAAAAGTGGAGACTGGACAACAGGGGCTGGATCACTTGAAACTGCCCTATTCTATTCATTCCTTCTGAAACATTGGGCACTGGCCATGGTCAGGAGCGCCGCCAGCCTTTTCGGCGCCCTAGGCGGCGGAAGGTCCCACCCCCGAAATGCCACCCCCGACAGCGGCGGCGGAAGGTCCCGCCCCCAAAATTCCGCTGAGGACCGGGGCGCCGGCGCCACCCAAATAGTAGCGCCCTAGGCGACCGCCTAGGTAGCCTAATGGGTTGCGCCGACCCTGGCCATGGTCAGAGACAGGATACTGAGGTAGATGGACCACTGGTCCGACCCAGTACAGCCAGTCTTATGTTCTTAAATGACTCATCTGGTTTCTACTGTCTGAGTCACTTAAAAGTAGACTGGAGAACTGTCCGGAGAATGTAGTATAAGGAACCATCCTGCATTGGCTAGTGAAGGGAACAAAATAACCTAACTGGACTTCTTCCATTTCAATTACCCACCCACATGAGTTTGCACCTGTGCTTCAAGATCACATTGAAACTACTGGCTACTCCAAACTGTGTGCTGGTTTATTTCATGAGACCTAAAGGGAAAGCAGGGCTGAGACAGCATACTCAAAAATATACAGGAGGAAATATAACATTTCCTTTTTGGCACCATAATAATGCCAATAGGGACAAGGCCTTGGCTACTGCAATCATGATCAACAAAGCTAGCTGAAAATAGTTCACATTGATTGAGCTGCTGTGGGCTTTGAATTCTTGTTATATGGGCATGAAAATCCACTCCACTTTTTCCTCCCATGAGTTGCAGCCATTGCTTTTGGACACAGAAACACAGCTTAACATTTTAGCTCTTTTGTTCGAGCTGGCTGCTGGAGACCTCTCCATCTCCCTCCCCACTGTCACGGTGTCAAGAGGATTGTAGATGGGATTTGTGCACCCTCTGGGTGTTAGCTCAGGCTCTGCGCCTCCCTAAGTCTTTTCTGTGATGACTGCCAACACCCAGAGCTGATTGAACCTGCATTGCACTTGGGGCTGGGGCTCTGTATTCATTAGTTCAGGGTGAGGGATCACCCCCCACCCTGGTTTAACTTAAGGGACTTCTTTTAAGAGTTTTTTTAATTCTAGAAAAAGATTTATTTCCTATTCAGTATGGAAGAGTCTCTAGACCATGTGTTCAGGAAGGATGTTGAGATGTTTATTAGGGGGTTTATTCCAGTGACGAGGTCTTAGCACCATCTTGTGGATTGAAGTGGTAATTGCAACCCATCTCAAGTTAATACAACAGAAGCTAAACACGGTGGTAAGAACTCCCACATTCAGTTTACACTGTTGGTAGCAGCAGTGTAGCTACACCACTGATGAAAAATACCTACTGTTTTCCCAGCACACCCACACTATGTATCAGTGAATGTTACCAGAGACTAGAGAGGGTCTGGACTAGTTTTTAGATATTACACATTTTATTAACTTAATATTCCTGCACATAGTATCAGATTCATGGTATATTCCCAATACAATTACTGCTATTTGTGTCTCGACAAGTATAGTCTGACTTTGGGGTTTATATGCACAGTGCAAATATATAGGCATGTCCAATCTGTAAGAAAAACACGTTATGCAGCATGTTTATAGCCAGGTTAGCCACATTACACCTTTCCACCCGTGAAGAAAGAGCAGAGATGGCACAAGATCCAGGGAAGATGGAGGAATGCAGATTAAGGGCCTGACTTTCAGAGGCACTCAGCAATTCTGAAAGTTAGGCCCCTTGAAATCACACTTTGTTAGAGAGGAACCATTTTGTGGATCTTTACTTTTAGAACTAATAAAACTCATTGAAGAGTGACTTCTGCACTTTTCTGTGTAATAGACACACTTTCACCACTGCACTGAGCAAATCCATGCCCCCATAGACACACACCTGGACTATCAACACTCCCCCACCTCCTCTGATGCTCTGATATTCTCTCTGTCCTGTGGAGACTTTTTGACTTGCAGTGGCACAGCACTGAATTAGTCAGGTGGGGGGGTTTACCTGCCAGGCAGTTTGCTGGGACTCTATAATAAAAGATGACCATTCTTTCAGAGAAAGAAAAAACGCCAAATTGCTGGGCTGTCTCCTTTAAGCCCCTCCTCCCTCTCTGCTTAGATATTTGGGGATTAGAAAGGCTAGGCCAATCTTTCTTTGCATATCCCGCAACTGCTTGTTAATTACTGCCAACTGCTGTATGTATGGTGGCTGCTAAACTGGCTTCCTTCTTTCAAGGGGCTTTATGGGTAAGTGAATTTTTTGCATTAGTGAGAAGTGCCCTATTTCAATTTGAATACTGCAAAACTCTTCCTAATGCTTTCTTATTTTCTCCCTGGTGAAATAGTCCATTGGTACTAGGCAGAGAGCAGGCAGCAGCCTTGCAGACTTCTGTTACTTCTCACCATGACTGCTGTGCCTCTGAAGTACACCTACCTGCTATGATACACACTGACCTAAGGACCATGGCCATCTCCCACTTCCCATACAGCTCTCAGAAGGCTACACAGCTCTTGGTCACTAACAAACGGGGTTAATTCAAACTGGGACCTAGGAGTGAAAGGAGATTCACTAGTACAGCTCCAGCCACCACCCACCAAACTGGAACTAAGCCTTTCCTATAAAGGTAACAAAAGCAAGCAGCAGCATGGGATAAGCTGGCCTCATTACAAATCAACAGAAAAAGCGTCTCAACAAAATTCCCATTTCCGTCTATTTCTACAGTTTGAAACAGCATCAAAGAGTGTGGACAGGAAGAATGGCAATGGATTTACATCAAGGTTACTCGTCAATGGAGCTTTTCATCACAGAACTGAAGAAGAGGGCAGAAACCCCCGGCATGTGACCAGCGCAGATCTGCAACATCCGGAGCAGCCGCTGAGCTGTGGCAACTCTGATTCCTTCAGACTGGAAGCAGAGGGAGAAAAAAAAACAAAAAACCCCACAAGTTATTTAAAAATAAAGGGACGGAAACGAAAATCTAGTTGGTGCTGAGGCGCAGGCAGGAACCAAAGTTAAGTGGGACCCAGATCAACTAGACATGGAGGTTCCCAAACCTGCTCACTTACTTGTCTAGGACCAGTGGGAAGGACGGGGGGAGTCACAAAGATTGAAAGCCCCTTTGAAGAAGTACTGTGGACCCAAACCCACTGGTATGAGATTGGGGAGAGGGAAGAAGGAGTGAAAAGGGGCAGCTAAGCCACAGGGTTGATGAGGGAAGGTAGGGGAGGCATTCACTAGATTCAGGATGACCAACTATGTGCAAGGGAGCAGCAAGCCATTTCCATTATGGAAGCTCTCTTCCCCCAGCCCTTCAAACAGCAACAGTTGATTAACACCCCTCTTCCCCCTCCAAAGTAAACATCAGACTGCAGGGATGAAGTATGTGCCCCTCTAGGAGGTGCTGTGCCTTACTCTGTAGAACTTGGGAAACAGGAAGTGTTTTGGATGTGTGGGCTGCAGGGCAATTGCATAACAGATGGGGATGGCAGCTCAAGGTTTCACAGCAAGAGGACAGAATGTTTCAGGGAACTGGTGTATTGGGGCTGCATGTCTCAGAGGGGAAAATCCACGTGGCAAAGAAGTCGGCTAGTTACTATCAACCTTGTAGCTATCAAGATGTGGGCTTCTGATCATCCTGATCACTTTGCTTATCCCTTTACATAAGAATGGCCATAGATCAATGGTCCATCTAGCCCCGTATCCTGTCTTCTGATAGCAGCCAATGCCAGGTGCTTCACTGGGAATGAACAGAACAGGGCAATTATCAGTGATGCATTCCGTCGTCCACTTCCAGCTTCTGGCAGTAAAAGGCTAGAGACAACTCAGAGCATGGGGCTGCATCCCTGACCATCTTGGCTAATAGCCATTGATGGACCTATCCTCCATAAACATATCTAGTTCTTTTTTGAACCCCGTTATAATTTTGGCCTTCACATCATCCTCTGGCAATGAGTTCCACTGGTTGACTGTGTGGTGTGTGAATAAGTACTTCCTTTTGTTTGTTTTAAACCAGCTGCCTATTAATTTCATTGGGTGACCCCAGGTTCTTGTGTTATGTGAAGGAGTAAATAACACTTCCCTATTCACTTTCCTTTCCCGCCCCCCTCCGGTCACAAAATTAAGCATCCTTACATCCAGCTCACAGAATAGGACAGGGCTGCAGTAGAGGTTTCCCAGTTTCCGGACAGCATTCATCTCTACGCTGCAGTGATTCATCCTACCAACTTCACCAGAGAGAAAACAGGAAGGCATTAGGGAGAGTTTTGCAATATTCCACAGCCCATCCCCAGTGGAGAAGAGCACTGAGGAATGTTTAGCTCCACAAATGATCCAAATCTAGCATACAGCATAGTCCTCATAATAGCAAAGCTCATTCAGGCAGTAATGAGCAGGTCAAACAGAATGGCATTGAGACTACCATTAAGAAAAGTCCATGGGAAGACACTTTGCAGTTCCATACAAATCAATCTTGCAATTCGTATCCATGGGGGAAAGAGCAGAAAAGAGATGCCTGATTGGAGGAAATGAAGGGAAGGACCAAGTGAGGTCAGAAACATGTTCTGAGCTGGGGAAAAGAGAGGAGATTCAGCAACATTTAAAGAAAAGCTTCTGTGACAAGCTGTTGGCTTGTTTTGTTTAAGGTGAAGCCATTCCAGGTGTTTTAAGGAGTAGAATAAGAAGTGATGAAACACTGGAAGGAGGAGGAGAAAGAAAAAGGCGGATACTCGGCCATACATACCACCTGTGATCAGGAAGCACACTTTCCCAAGGAAGAAGTTGGCATCCATGTGTGATAGTGAAGCTTCAACATTCCTAAGACTGATGGAAAAGGAAAGAAAAAGCACATCATATAATCCAGTTAAACCAGAGGTTAGGCTAGTGCTAGTACCGTCACCAGCACACCAGGAAGCCAGAGCAGCACAAAAGGAGAGACTTTCAAAGGCACAAATGGCAGATGGACATCCACCTCCTACTGAAAGTCAGAAGGACTTGGGTGTAGCTGCCATTTATGCCTTTCAAAGTCTCTCCCTTTGTGCTTAGATACTAATGATGGGTGCTAGAGAAGTCATGAGATAGACAGAAAGGAGAACAAAACTCAAGAGTAAGAGGATACTGTTCAAATGAATGAATATCTTGGTGGAGATCTTTAAGGAGCCTAAGGAAGTTAGGTGCCCAGTGGGATTTGGATGCCTAACTCCTTTAGTTTTCTTTGAAAATCCCAGTCCTTGTATTTTATAATGACTCATCTGGATGTCTGTCCAGTGTGACCTGTTACTTTTGAAGATCTGTTCGAGTCCAGAATCAAAGGTCATAAATGAAGTGACTTTGGCAAACTCTTACCTTTCCCAGCAATGAGGTTTTATCCTCATTATAAAAATACAAACAGGATTGGATTTCTCTTTGTATCAACACTGAAGTGCAATGGTACAGCTGAGAGAGGTAAGGGATAAGATAGACAAAGATCAAAGATCATGTTAGTCCTGCTGTCTGATAGAGCTCCAATCCCACAGCGGGACCTGGTTTAGCAATGCCATCATAAAGAGTACCTGCACACACCATTGACTCAGATCTGACTGTTAATTAAGACTGCCTAGGGTAGGCCAGCTATCAGAACACCGTAACACCCACCACCAACTTGTATGCGGTTTCCATTTTACAGATGGTACATTTTCAGATTTCATGCACCTGACTCTGCATAAGCAGATTACTAGCTCGATTGGGAAGAAATTCCACCCTCCTTGCTATGGCAGAGCACTGCACAATTAGGAGTGTTATAGGAAAGCAGGTTTCACATTATTTATTCATTGCCATAGGCAGGATAACTGCTGGAGGAATTTTTGATCTGTTCCGCTACAGCAAGTCCAGTGTTTGAAAGCCAATGGCTTCGTGGGCTTCTAACCATCACAATGATGCAGGTGCTGGATCAGTTTACCCCAGGTTAAACTAACAACTAACTCCTTCCTCAAGTTCTCCCTCCGCTGTTCCAACCCCTTCTGCATTTACCTGTGTTTGCTTTGCATGTTAATCATAAAGGCAATCAGATCAATCCGGGGCCGGATATGATCTCTCTCAGCAGGTAAAGGGAGGGAGGTCGCCACGTGGCTGAAAAACAAAATAAGTTTGCAGGTTTACCCAAACTGAAGAGAGTGGCAAAGCAGAATCCACTTACTTAGCTAGAATAATTAGCAGGAGCAAATTAGTGCCATGCATTTCAATGGCTATAAGCAGCTGATGAGACTCATTGCTTGGTTAAATGGCACTCCTGGTGTCCTCCATAAGCCTGTTCACAGTCATTAACAGCCACAATTGACAATTGGTATCATAAACTTTGTTCCCTCTAAGCTGCTTAAGGAGGCCATCCCATATGACAATAGCTTTCTCCAAGGATTCGTATTGTACTCTTCCCTATAAAAGCCCTAGCAAGGTATCAGGAACTGTGTGCTGTTAGAGGTCCATCTTTCAGATGAGCTGTAGACCAGAGGTTCCAACTCCTCACAGTCATTAGTGACAGCAGGGTTGTTTTTTGTTTTTCCTTTTTTAATTGTCAGAAGAAGGGTGTTAGCCCTGGTCTCCTTGATTAACTTCAAATCAAGTAGCTGTCATGGTCGTGTACCAGATATGGACTGGCTACAGAGTTTACTTCTGAGCAAACTACACACCAAGTGTGTTCATCATAAGATCCTTTAATGCTCTGCCAGCTATGGCTTTGGTTTGTTTAAATAAGATATTTTACACATAGCATACCCAATAGCAGAACAGTATAATACAGTTTGTCTTTCCATTATAATAATTACATTTTAGGGGCCTAAAATTTCTCATGTAACTACAGTTGAATGCAGCACTGTACTTCCTTGGCAACACTGCATGTGTGTAGGATAATGTCAGTAAATAGTGCTTTGCATTCTACATCAGAGTCTACTTCAGTAGCACTTGACTATCCTGTAAAGCAGTGGTTCTCAAACTTTTGTACTGGTGACCCCTTTCACATAGAAAGCCTCTGAGTGCGACCCCTCCTTATACATTAAAACCATTTTTTTATATATTTAACACCATTATAAATGCTGGAGGCAAAGTAGGGTTTGGGGTGGAGGCTGACAGCTCGTGACCCCCCATGTAAGAACCTTGTGACCCCCTGAGAGGTCCCAACCCCCAGTTTGAGAACCCCTACTGTAAAGTACCTTGAGGTTCTGTAAGTTAGGAGATAAAAAAATACTGTATCTATGTATCACAGAGAGAGTGTAGCATCTTCCCAGTTAAAACTTCTAACCAGCGCTCTATGGTATATCTAATGATAACCACCCCTGCAACGCTCAAAAAGTGATCTTTTCGGCTTCCAACAGAGTGGTTTTTATGTGTGGCTAAGGGAGAACCAATTTTTTTCAAAATCTGGCCAAAAAGAAAGTCATTTCTGAGATATGAGAGTTTAAAAGTTAGGGGTGAAAACTATCTCTGGAAAATACTGTTGTTTGTAACACCATTTGTCAAAAATGATTTGGTTTTAAAACTTCAGATGACATTTATGGAAAAGTTCAGGGACAGATCTAGTGCCTTTTATCATGTTTAAGAAGTGGACCTGCACATTTTGGAAGGTCTCCATGGCTGAATTACAATCAGAATGGTTTGGAGGTCCCCAGCACAGTTGATGATATCTGGCAAATCTTGTACCTTCGTAACACTTACAGCTTATAGGTATTTGCTAGATGAGGCAAAGGTAGTTAAGGCAGTAATGCAGTGGTCTTACAGGTCTTGATGCTTGTAGGCTAATAGCTTAGCTAAATTAATTAGGGCATAAGGCCCCCAAAAAATTAAGCATAAGTAGCTAACAAAGACCAACCATAGATCATAAGATATCACAAGACAGAATGTGGTAATGACTGAACTGCTGACAGGTAACCACAAGATGTTAGTTTATATCAGCTTGGGATATTTTAAGCTAGAGACATCAGCAGATGTCTGACCACAAGAATGCCATGTAACCTGGCTGTACCATGGCCTGCGTGCCTGGGGAGATGCCAGGGTGATGACCATTGATGATGGTGATGATAATGAGGGGGAAAGATGATACCTAACACTTCAGGTTGTTCTGCAAGGGATGGTATAAGTATAGGGATGCTCCACTCATTCTGTATTATATCTACCTACCTTGCTTGGTTGGAGTGTTTGTGATTTTGCTGATTGTGTTAATAAAATTATTACAAATACAGAAGGTTATTCCTAAGTGTGAGTGTTGTCGTCGCTGTGCACATTGGCGCTCCCAGCTGAACAGTAATTCTGATAATACTTGGCCTAACCTTGGGACAAGAACCTACCAAATTCCAGAGTGCTAATTGTGGAAACTAAATCGGTAATGTAATTCACCTACAATCAATAGATCAGGCAAGACACTTGCCAATGGACTTGAATGGTCCAAACAATGTTATGGATTTTGGAAGTTTCTCAGGAGTTCTGGTGGACAATTATACTGCTCTAGAATCACTAGTGCTGCAGCAGCGAGAGAAATATACCCTTCTCCCAAAAATCCAAGTTAATGCATTTCCTCTTGTGGATATAATTGCCAAAGTCATTACATTGGAAACAAAGGGAATTCCCAGACAGAAGTTATCATTTAAGCTGGAGTTCAAATTCCAAATGCAAATCAATAACGTGAGGAGGAATAACATATACATAAAAGGGTGCGTGTAGGACAAGAATTGCAGCTAGTGGACATTTTACAAGGAAACTTGAAATCTAATCAGTTTAAAGTAGTGTCAGGCACTACACCTGCCTGATTACCCCTACTGATTTCGGAGAGTTTCCATTTTTGGATGGAAGACCCCCACACAGTCAAAAAAAATCTATTTAGATGCTTATACTGCACCCAGCACTGATCTCCAAGCACCTGGGCTACATATGGGGTATGTCTACACTGCAGCTGGTATCAGGGAGGGCAGACAGACTCGTGCTAGCACACTACAAATAGCAGCATGGCTGTCGCAGCACAGGTTGTGGCTCAGATTAGGCACCCAAGCTCAGACCCAGGTGGCCATTGCCATACTGCTATTTTGAGTGTGTTAGCTTGAGCAGAGATAGTGCAAGTCTGTCTGCCCACACCAGGAGACATGTCCCCAGCTGCAGGGTAGATCATTCCACAGAGGGCTAAGTAATGCACAGTAAACAAATGAAAACAAGTATTCTCCCCCTCTAATCAGGTGTGGACTGCTATTTCCTGAAGAAAATGCAACTTGCCTCTTGTACATACCCCTAAATCCTACTGAGAAGTTGTAGCTTGCAGTTGCACAACCACATCGATGCAATATTGTGCTCTGGGGGTTCAGAAAAGCACATTTTATCCTTGAAGTGAATGCCCTTGGACTACACTTGATTCCATTGCTACCACCGTGGAGATTGCACCTGTGAGTGAGTTTCAGGTCTGCATTTGACAAGTGCAGATGCAGCCGTACTGAATCACTATCCATTTCCTGCAGCGCCTCAGTTTTAACTTAATCTGCCATAACCAATACTACTTCCACAAGCCTATCTGACCAGATCTCAACTTGAGATGGAGTCTAGAAGAAAAAAAGACCCAAATAAACCTTGGCAAAGAATAATTTCACAATTGAATTGGGAAGATTTTTGTTCCACCCTTTCCCATCACTTACATATTTATCTTGAAGGTTTTTTTCTCCTTAAGAATTGCCTCTGCTAGCTGCTGCTGCTGACTTTCATCCGTACCCACCAACTGCTCAGGAAGGGAAAATGGCTTGTAAGAGATGCAACCAAAAGACGGAGGGAAGTCACTAGCTAGTGCCCTTCACCTTGAGCGGTCCCAGGGCACGTTATGAACTACAAGGCTCGGGGAAGATGGTTCACACACAGGCAGCCACCTCTGGGGCAGGATGAGGCAGCTGGTTAAGAGCAAACGGCACATCTGTGGGTAGAGGTTGCAGCCACCTGGCCCTACATTTTGGGCCTGTGCCCATCAGACCCCGGCACATGTGTCCAGCTGTGCAGGACTCTCAAGCCCCTGGCACTAGGGGAACACCTAGCACAGGTTAAGGAGAACAGAGGCAACCAGGGTGTCAGTGTTGTAGCCCAGCAGAGAAGGTGCCCCACGGTCAGGCTGGGGCTCAGGTAGCCATCCACAGGGCACGCATGGCCCAGTCACCCCACCAGCCCCTACTCCAACCGGGTTCCCTGTGCAGGTACTGACCAGACATGATCCTGCTTAGCCAGAGGGGAGGGCACGAGACCGGCCCACAGTCGCTCTGAGGGGCGGGGCAAACAAGCCTCCCCGCCTATCAGCACAGGCCCCATGGGAGGCAGGGCGACTTGTTTGCATACTAAAGCTAAAGTCAGAACACCAATCAGGACGTAGGGCGTGGCCAAAGGCGCCGGACGGCGCCGATTGGCCGAAGCATGCGGTTATCTGGGGGGATGCGGCGGTAACAGGGCGGTTGGTCCTGGGCGCCCCGGGAAGGGGACGGGACGCGACGCGGATTCCTCACGGACCTACCAGGATAGCGGCTGAGTTGAGCGTCGGGAGTTTATCGAAGGGCCTCACAAGCGACATCACTGCAGAGTACCGCGCGGCCTCTGCCGCGCCAGGATTTCAAACCGCCACCACGTTCTGCGTCATCACACGTCTGACCGCCCAACGCGCGGAGCGAGATCAACGCACGCCACTGCGCATGTGCGCCTATACGGGCGGGTGGGGCCAGGGAAAAAGTGTGAGGTTGAGAGGCGCGCATGCGCGGCTGTGTGTGCCGGAGAATCACGCCGCGTGCTGTGCGCGCGCTTCCTGCGTGCGGCGTGAGGGCCCGCGCGCTGCGCGTGTGTGTGCAGTTCGCTTCCGTTACCTTACTTCGGTCTCCCAGCGCGTGACTGTCTGGCGCGCGCGTCACTCCCCCTCCCCTCGTGCTGCTTGCGCAGCGCAGTCTCGCTGGGGGTGAGCCGGAGCCGTGTTCCTGCGCGTGCGGCGGGCTGCACGTGCCTGGTGTGTTTGTGCCGCCGGCCTGTGCCTGAGCCGCCTGGGTCCCAGCAGCGCGTTACAGAGACGGGGGAGGTTGGCCCAACAGACCCGTTTTGGAGCCTGCGCAGGGCTCTTCTGGTCAGGGCCTGTCAGTCCCCTGGCCCAGGGTTTTCGGCGGGGGGCAATATAAGCTGCTGGCCCCGCCTCACTAGGATTCTCCTCGTCCCTGATGCCAGTAGCCTGGCTCATTAACCCAGGGGTGAGTCGGGGCACGTGATGCTGGGGGAGGCTGGGGTCAGGTTCTGCCCTGGAGGGGGTGGGGGGAGCTGGAGAGCAAGCTCACCCCACAGCTGTGGCTCCACTGGCATTAGTCATACATAGTGGTGACTCAGTTTGGATGTTCATAATAATAAATAATACTTGGCAGTTCTATAGGTGCTTTCTATCCAGGTTTAATAGAGATGCCTGGTGTTTATACAGATATTAACTAATCACAACAACCTTATGAGGTGGCCTGGGAGGATGAGTATTAGCTCTATTTTACAGAAGGGGAAACAAACACAGACTAATGCTCCTAGAGGGAAATAAGAATAAAAAAAACGATTGGGGGTTTAGGCAAGAAAGGGAAGGAGTTACACACCAGTGGCATGTTGTCTGTGTATACAAGGCTTATAAAAATATATGGAGATATACCTATCTCAGAGAACTGGAAGGGACCCTGAAAGGTCATCAAGTCCAGCCCCCTGCCTTCACTAGCAGGACCAAGTACTGATTTTGCCCCAGATCCCTAAGTGGCCCCCTCAAGGATTGAACTCACAACCCTGGATATATAGCAGGCCAATGCTCAAACCACTGAGCTATCCCTCCCCCCATTGCCTGTATGCTTGAGTGGCTGTATGTTGTCCAGCTGACAGCATTCAGGATGACTGTCCAGTCCTCATGAAGGATGGCATTTGTGAGGATGTAACGTCACACGGCATTTGTAGAACAAAATGGCATCCTCTGCACAGCGTGATATCGACCCATGTGACCGTATATGTGAGGTCATGCCACACAGAGGATGCCATTTTGGACTGCCTAAACATGTGAGTTGTTGCATGCCTTACTAAAACTGTCATAACACACCACTGCTACATGCAAACTATCTCATTTTCTCACTATTAAAATGCAGCTACCTTTAGGATGAAATACAAAAGATATTTAACAGCACACAGCAACACTAATCAACAATTGAGATGGGAAGTGAATGTTTTCCAGTCCCCTTCCTCACTATATCTGCAGCACAGAGCCTCAGTACAGTGCTTAGTCATTGTCTGACTACTGACCCAGAGACAAGTGATCCTAGTTGTTTGCCAGCACCAGCAGAGAGGATTGAGAGCCAGGAACTCATTAGGTGTAATCTTCACTCTCACATGGATTCCCTCTGACTTTCAGCAAGTCAGTTAACCTGTCTGTGCCTCAGTTCTTCATCAGTAAAATGGGTTTAATGGTCCCTACCTGCCTCCCAAGACTGCTGAGTGGATTCATTCATTCCTGTTTGTGAAGAGTTTAGAAGATGGAAAAGGGCTAAATCCTGCTACCACATCCTGCTGGATTTCCCCTGGAGCTCTCCCATTCACTTACCACCTAGGCATCCTGCTCTTTTGCTTATAGTATCACTGATATAAATCAGTTAGTTTACAGAGCAATTTGAAGATGTAAAGCAATATATAAATGTTGTGTTATCACAATGAATTTGTAATGAGATTATAATCTGAAGAGACACCTGACAATCTAATGCCCTTGCAGAGGCAGTCAGTCATCCTCCTTGATCCCAAGATATAAAACTGCAGTCTGTCTTGCTGCAGCCATTGTTGCTTGACTGCACTGCCTGCAGGTCCATGCAGAGGTAGCTTGAATCTTGTATATAGTTAGCAGCTTTGTTTCATGCTGGGCTTGGGTCACTGCCTGAGCTTTAACTATAACACCTCATAATAGGGAGTATTTGCGTATGCTTGGGGGCAGGAAGCAGCTCAGAAGGCTCGAGGATGATGTCATGGGCTAATGAAGACAGCATGGACAGACTTGCAGGCCATACCTCTCCCTGTCCTCTGCTGAGTGCTCATAGGAGAGGCAGGGTGGTTGTGGTGGGTAATATAGTCTGACATCATATGGCTTGGATGCCTGTTTTGATCCTGACAAAGGCAGACAGCTCAGCTCATTGCCAGCACTAGGCGAATTACAGGTGAAGCAGAAGAGATCAGAGAATATTTATGGTTCCTGTCAGATTCAGTTGGGAGGGTGAATCCAAGACAGGCATGTTCCAAAGGTTCGAGGCAGACAGAAGCATTAAATAACCAGAGGCTGCTAGTTGGGGTTGGAGTGAGAAGACAAAGGTTCTTTTATTTGCTGAAGAAATGAAAATGTGCTAAAAGATGCAGCACCAAGTTAATAAGAGAAATGATTCTCCTCACTCCTCCCCTCCCCTGCTCTCTATATTGAAAGAGAGAGCTGTAGCTAGGGATGAGGTCATTGTATGGTATGGGATACATCCACTTGTCACTGCAGGCATTTCAAACATCAGTTTTCAATTTGAGAGCTCCAGTGCTGATTAGCCAGTTTATCTTGATTCCACAGTTATCTAACTGTCCATACTAGGCATTTTGACTCTGCTCATTGCCATGGTATCTGAGTACCTTGGCACCATGTGGGTGGGCACTTCTTCAACACACCACCTTCTAGGTATGAGACCCTCCTATCTTTGTGTGAGAGGAGGAGAGATCTGGTAACTGCTAGGCTCCCCACCCAACCTCCATTTTTATTCAGTCTTGGGCTGTCCTTTTAGAGACTCCCACTGCCCTTGGATCTCAACTCTATCCTCTCATGGGGTAAGAGGAATTCAGTCTCCATTCTTCTTGTTTGCTCATTTCTGCCCTGTCCCCATGTTTTAAGTGAAGATGCTCACCCTCCTTAGCTACCCCTGCACTCATTAATTAGGGCACTTCAGAAAGTGCTCCATGATCCTCTGCTATGACTGCCAAATAGTTCACAGAAGTGGCATTCTCCCTTAATCCTGCTGCTGCTTTGTAGCCTCTTACTGAAACATGTGCTATGCAATCTGGGGCACAGGAGGAAGAGGTAAATCAAACTTTCTTGAATAACAGTTATGAATGGCACAAAGAATTCAGACAAAAGCAAATTTATTTTACCTTTTTTTGGGTGGGGGAGGGATGGTGCCCCAAAACAACCACTTCACAGTGAGCCCATTTCCATGGGTATGAGGAGATGTTGGGACTAATTCTCCACTGCTTTGTACCTGGTGTAATCATTTACAGTGGGGTCAAGAAAATGTTAAACACACCCAAATCAGAATGGTAGCATTTTACATTCACTGCACAGGTATAAATGATGGCACGAGAGGCAATGCAACAGAGAATCAGTTCTGCTAGGAATACAGGCTCACTAAGAAGAGGAAAGCTGGTCAAGGAGAAGGATTGATTTGTGTATAACAGTCCAAATTTCTCTAATTAGTTTCCTTGTTTAAAACTATAAGAGCATCCAGAAGGCAGACCACACCACTAAAACACTGGAATATTTGATTTGTGATATGCTGATATACATCGAGAGGGCTAGTCTCTCCATGGGGAAATCAATTATGCTGAAACTGGGTATTTAAGCACAAGTATTGTTGTGACTCCTGCTGGAGCTCCACCTGCTTGTAAACTTGAGGCACATCTAGTTTTGCAAACCTGTGCTAGCAGATCCTGGGCTTGGGCAACTGGATATTAGTTCGCATGGCTTGTTACCTTATAAGCTCTGCAAGTGCCGACAGTGCCAGCCTGTTTCTGAAGACACACAATAGATGCTACTCATTCTGAAAATTGAACAGGTTATAGGACATCTTGGTTAAACACATTCTCTTCATGTTTTTCAACATAAGACTGAGGTACCATTCTAGCATGGCATGAGTTCATCTTTACCAAAGCCAGCCTATGGGCAAACACATTAGCATATTTTCCACATAGCCCTCTTCAGGACACTGGATATGTTATTTACCTTAGACCAATGAGGCAAAGGGGCATATCCAGCTGCATCCCAGTAATGACAGAACCGACTCCATTGTTAAAACCAGAAGTAAAAATTATAGGGCCAGATTCTTTGTGGCACAAAGGGAGTGGAAACTGTGTGTGAGTCCCCCAACGTGTCCCCTATGCCTCTGTCCCCAGAACCCATAACATGATGAACTCCAACAATCCTCAGTTGTCCCTTGAAGGTCCCTTGGGGACCATAGTCAGCTAGTGCAGGTTAGAGAAACCCCCAGTCCGAAGCCTGGCTTGGCAGAGAATCAGGGAGCTTTAACCAGTTCCCTGACAACCCTATTTCTGCTGTGCTCAGCAGAGGTTGGACATAGCAGAGACTCTGACCTGTACTGTTTACCTTGATGAGTATCTTACCTTTACCTTGATGTAACCAACCCCAAACCTCCAATCTTTTTTTATATATGTTTTAAATGCACATTGTAACCTACTATGTGACCTTGGGCTTTCATCTCTGTGCCTTGAGTTCCCCATCGTAAAATGGGAATGAGGATATTGACCTCCTTTGTAAATTGGTATTATTGTCCCATACGAGTTCCAAGGCACCATACTGAATGCTTTATTAATATATAGGGCCTGATTCATTACTGCCTCACTCTGGTTTTGCACTGAAATCAATGGACTTACATCTGTGTAAAACTGGAGTAACACAGTGGTGAATCAGGCCCATGTTTTTTCTGGAAATCAAAGAAATGGCAACCCTGGTATCCTTTTTTGTTTCATGGTTATTCATCAGTACTTTAGCACATAATAATGAGTAAAGTGGTGCTGTCTTATCCATAGTAGTTCTCATAACAAGCTGCATAGTATCCTCAGCAGAGTCTCACCAATGTGTCCTTGTGATCTGCAGTTCCAACAGTCTAGTCTTTCGAAGAAGCATACAGCACTCAAGCTTCAAAAAAAAAAAAAAGACTCCTGAAAATGTTCTCATTTGTTTTCTATTATTACGATTTGTTTAACAATATATGGGTTTTGAACTGCTTACTACCAAACAGATGTGCACTTTGTTTGGTCACATGAAAATTTATCCTCTCTCCACAGCCATGGTTAGTGTAGAGTCTTGTATGGGTTACTTGGAACAAGCACTCTTTTAGTTTAGGGCCAGATTCTTTAAATGACAAAAGAACTGCCATGCAGTGCTTCACCTAGGAATAGTTCAAAGCAATATGTTCCTGCTGCCACTTTCTTTACATCTGTCAGGGACTTGGAACATGTTTCCCCTTCTAGCTGTTTCTCAAGTGTGCCTTGTAATGCTCTGCTTTAAGATTTGCTCCGGGAACATAATATCCCTTCAAAATGTCAATCCAATTTTTGTTTCATCTAGCTTTTGTGGTGCCCTTCAGTCAGTCCATACTCTGTTCACCTAGGCCGGCAGCAGGCTGAGCGGGGCCTGCGGCCGGGACCCCGGCTGCCAGAACCCCAGACCGGCAGCGGGCTGTGCGGGGCTGGCGGCCAGAACCCCAGACCGGCAGTGGGTTGTGCGGGGCTGGCGGCCAGAACCCCAGACTGGCAGTGGGCTGAGCGGCTCAGCCCACTGCCGCTCAGGGGTTCCATCCGCCGACTCCTGCCAGCCGGGATCCCGGCTGCCGGACCCTTGCCAGCCGGGGTCCCGGCCGCAGGCCCCGCTCAGCCCGCTGCCGGCCTAGGTGAACAGAACCCCAGACCAGCAGCGGGCCGGCGGCGTAAGATCAACATTTTAATTTAATTTTAAATGAAGCTTCTTAAACATTTTGAAAACCTGGTTTATTTTACAATACAGCAATAGTTTAGTTATATAATATATAGACTTAGGGAGACCTTCTAAAACAACATTACAATGTATTACCGGCACGCAAAACCTTAAATTAAAGTGAATAAATGAGGACTCGGCACACTGCTTCTGAAAGGTTGCTGACCCCTGGTATAGTGGTTAGTACTCTGTGCCCTGGCTGTAGCAATCTCGGTTTGAATCCGAATCACAGCATTGCTTTTTGGATGGGGGATCTCCTGATGCAAGCTTAGCGGGTGAGCCTGATTGCGTCCATTTGTAAAGAGAGGCAGCAGCTGGTCCCTAGTTTCCCCTTGGAAAAGGAAAAAAGAGTAGCGGGGAAGAGTAACAGGAATTCTTCCTGGGCACCAACGTCCAGAAGCAGCGTATTCCATCCTGGAAAGGGGTGCTGAGCCGCCAGTCGGTGAGCGAAACCTCGCAGCGCTAAGAGGCTTTCCCCTCCGTTGGCTTGGGGTCTGCGGAGGCGCTGCAGCCTAGGGCTTGGCTGCGGCTGGCCCAGGGCACCTTCGTGTGCAGGAGAGGAAGGCTCGGGGCTTCCTCTACTAAGGGGGGGCTCCACCCGCCCCCCATTCTCAGACAACCGTGGGGGGCGGGGAGGGGGGGAAGAGCTCCTGAGTCCAGCTTCCCCCAAGCGCTGCCGCCTCCCGTGCAGCCCAGCCCTCTGGCTTGCCGCTGGCTCACAGTCAGACAAGTCACAAAAAAGCCGATCGCCCCAGCTGGAGCCCGCCGGCCCGGACAGACCCTCCCGCCTGGGTCCCCGCGAGACGGCCCCCATCGCAGCCCGGCTCGCTCTGTACCACGTGCGCTGAAGCGCTCCTAGCCTTGTTGCTACGGCAACAGCACATAAAGGTCTCTGCGCCGTTTCGATTGGTAGGGGAAGGTTTCGTCCCGCCCGTGCGGGGGGCGGGGCTGCGGCCGGCAGGGTGCCTCGCAGGTTGATGGACGAGGGGTAGCCGCGGGGGGCCGGCGCGCGTCGCTCTCACGCGCTCTGCTCCGCCTGTCCCGCCCCGCCCCTCTCTCCCTCCCTGTGGTTCTGACACGCGCAGCGGTGTCACGCGCGAGGGGCGCCCCCGGGTTCTCGAGGACCAGAGGATCGTCCACGCGCTGCCCGAAGCACCCGCGCGACCCACGCTCGTGGAGCCCGGTAGGTGGCGCGTGCCGGACCCTTAGGCGGGGCGGGCGAACCGCGCCCCCTGGCCAGCCCCGTCCCAGGCTTGGCTGGAGCCCCTCTGTGTCCGGACGACTCCAGCAGCACCCGAAGGGCGCGCTGCGGCGGGGAGGACTCGGGTTTCCGTCTCGGAACCACAGCTCGACATCTTCCCTCCCAGACCTGGCAGGGGAAGAATCCCGCTGCTGAACATCTGTGCCCTGGCCAGGGCCCCTCGTGAGCCAGCCCTCTGTGTATCTCGCTAGTCCTCCTTCACTTGGCCAGTGGAAGGAGGCTCACTGGCAGGTGTCGAGCGGCCCTTGCAAGCTCTCCGGTTCTCTGCTCCCTGCCCAAGTGGATTTTGCTCAGTCCCTTGGGACTGGTGCTCAAATTCTTGGAAGGCCCAGTCTGCCATCATAGCTATTTCCACAACACCTCTAGCCAGCCTGGTGTACAGCACAAATGAGCAATCAGAAGAGGTGCTGCTGCAGGGGGTTGTTGAGGGTGGGGTGCATCATGGGGTTTTTAACGGAGGAGGGAACCCCTTGAACTTAGTTAACTGAAATCTCAGCTCAAATGTCGATGACTTTTTTCACCTTTAAAAAGGCATGAACCTAACAGTGAAAAAACCCCCGCTGAAATATTAGCACAGGGGGGGTTAAAGCCTGCTTAAGGTCAGCAAACCCACCGTGTAAAACCGACACCTTCTCTAATCTGAATATCTGCTCTCGGGGTCTTCCAGTCAAATCTGCTCATTTAACTGACCAAAACAAGAGCTGACTGCAGTGCTAGTGTATGGCTGTGGGAGAGCGAGGTGGGTTCTAATATGCCGCACGTATCTGCCACAGTATGTCCAGCCAAGATCTGATTGCAAAATTCTTCATTTGGGATGTCGAAGGCAGAGGGAGTAGAGGGACTGGCAAAGCCAAGGTGGAGTTTCAGTTGGAAGCAGATAGAAAAATCATCTTTTGACTGGTGAGCTGAGGATAGATGGGAATCTGCAGGTCACAGGGGGAGTATAAATAGAGAACTCACAGTGTTATTTTGACTGTCACTTTTTGGACTATAACGTCACTTTCAGATTTTGAAAGTGGACGAAATGTGGGAGGGAAATTACTCATGCAGTCAGCCTTCCCCCCACCACCTGTGGTAGCTTAGCAATAGTAAGTTACCAGTTCATTTTCCCTCCCTCTCCCCATTGGTGTCACTTCAGGCATCCATTACATTAGCCATGGCTTTATGTAATTTCCTCTGACACCTTTGGAAGTTGGTCCTGGCAACTTTGGTCCCCACTCAGATAGCTCAGTAAGTGCCAAGATGAAGAATGCAGGTTCATTTGTTGTCCATGGGTAATATGGAAATTTCACTGGCATAATTAGCCTTTGAAGAAGTAGGTTCCACTGGTAGAGAAGGATAAACGGGCATCTAGATTGAAGGATCTTCTACCATATTTCAAATCCCAACCTGATCGGTGTTTCCTGACATGGGGGACTGGTTCCTTTTCCACCACGTATCTCTCTGCCACCCTTCGTTACAAGACTGGGAGTGAATGACATTCCATTTTTAGATATACATTTTCCCCCTTCCCACACAAAACGACTGTTGTCCCAATGTGGAGGTTTTCAAAGTTATTTATATAAGGTGTCCAGAAATGAAGCTGAGGTAGAGACTACCTGTTTAATTCCAGGGTATGAGGAGGAAGTCATATCTCCTGTCACTGAAAGGTTCCCCCCTCTAGCTGATTAAGGGGGATGTTGAGAGGCTCAGTGAGGAGGATAGTGGACAGGACGAGAGGGGAGCTGGCAATCAAGTGAGAGGAAGGGAAAAATGCTCAAGGACTTAACAAGGAGATGGGGATTCCAGGGAGGTTGCAGAAATGTTGAGTTGTAGGAACATGACTGAAAAAGACTGGCAGGAATGAAATCTACCAATGCATCCCTCAGCATGTAGGATAAACCCACCTGATCCCTCCCCCTCAAGGCTTTAGAAAATGGATAAACGTCCAAGATCCCTGTGAATAAGACTGGGGAAGGGAGATTCCTTCCCAGCCTCAGATCTGACAGTTTGTTGTTTATCCCTGTGCATGTGAGTGAGAATCACTGGTGGTTTGATATCTAGTCCTGTGAATCTGAGGCGATAGAAAATGTGATTGATAGGGTTGAAATGAACATCATGTTCACTCTTACACTTCCTGCTGACTCGCTCTGCACTAGCGGGAAGGGAGGGGGATCTTGGTAGCTGAGGAAATCAGCTGACAGGTTAGGTAGGGGAAAAACAGTCCCACACATGCACTCTTATGCAAATTTGATTTGGTTGATTGCTCCAGTATTAAAAATCAACAAGAACTGTATGAAATTAGTCAGTATGGTACCAAATTAGCTAAAACACTTAACATGTCATAAAAAATCAGAGATGGAAGCAATCTGTCAGGTCACATCCTGTCCATTCCTCCACTGTGGTTTATGCAGAATTGTTCAGTACAGCACATTTTCCAGGACATTGTCCAATTTTGAATAATAACTGAGTGATGGGGTTTTCATCACTTTGCTTGGAAAATGGTGCTGTAGTCTAATACTGCAGAGGTCCCTGTTACAAAAAGGTGTATTGATCTCCATCTTAAATTTCCCCTTTGCTCAGATACTTCCTGTTGCTCTTTGTCATATTCCTGGATCATCCTTAATAATTTTTCTCCCTGCTTACTGTTTACACTCTTCACATTTCATTTTCTCGCAGTCTCCTCATCCTTAAGAAGGCATTTGCCTTAGTTAATTTGATGGTATATAATATTTTAATTAGATATATTCCTGCGTGACTGGCAGACAGATCCAGCTGAGCCAGCAATTTGGGGATATCCCTAAGGGATTTTCAGAAACTCTTTGATGAGATCCCAGTAGCAATGATACACCATCTGCTTTTAAATATACTGCCCTTCATGTATAAGATCACTGAATACATCTAGAGAGAGATTTAAAAGGAAATTATGGAACAGCACAAGAGAAGGAGTGATTCCCATCCACTTATCAGTTAGGGAGGATGTTGGGAAGGTTTGACTGCTAACTTCCTGGATTTGGTACACAGAACAAGATAAGTGTATCATGTGGTGTCTCTATAATCCAAGTATTATGTTCCTTTGCGGTACAATCATGCTGCAACATAGTATCACAGGGGCATGACATACATCTGCTTTGCCCATAAGACAGATATATTATGTAAGAATATTATTGGCTGGGAAGAGAGGAGAATGTGTCTCACCTGGTTTGGAGGTAGGGATGGGACAGAGATAGATGGGCAGTAGTAGCAGCAGAAGTTAGTGTGACAAATCTCCCCCCTCCCTACCCTTGACCAACCCTGGAAAGGCCTGAGGAGTGGGACAGAGATAAACAGCTAATAGTGTAGTAATAAAGCCCCCAAAATAATCAGACTCTCTCTTTGATGTGACTGTCACAGTTTGAAGGTAACTGAACCTGTATTCTCTGCTCGGTGGTCCACTCCAGGAGTGCCTAGTCAGGTCTTCAGCCATCAACTGTCTCTGGCAGGAATCCTTGTCCCACTCCCATCTGACTGGGGGATTTAAGGCTACACAACTTCCTGCCTTCCACTGGGATAGCCCCAGCAAGCCAGTCTGCCTGACAGCCAGAACCTGTGCATTGCTCTCAGTCTCTGAGGGTTATGACCAGTGTGTAGCCAGCAGTAACAAGTTACTACACAGTTATTTCTAAGCAAGCACAATTATTCTTGAAGTAGAAGCAGTACAGAGAAAACATAAGAAAATAATAAACAGATTTAAACACACACTAAACATACCAAGAGTCACCCATCAGTCTTAAGGGGCCCTAGTTGGCCAAAGTGTTTCCAACTCTTGGACAAAAGGTCCAATCTGTTTGCTGGATCATAAAGAAGGCCCTGTGTCAGTTCAAGATCATCGTCTTATAACAAAAACCCTTTGTCTGCTAGTCCCTAGAAAACACAGCTTGAACCAGTATATGCAAACCATTCCAGGGAGTGGTACCCCATAGAGCTGTTTAGACTCAGTGACTTGCCTTAATCACCCCCACTGTTTTTAGCTTCAGGAGACACCGTGGTAACCTTCCCCCATGGAGTGGAACACAGTCTTACATAAACCATTCATAAATGTAATACAGTGGCCCCCAAAGATACTGCAGTGTCTGTCACAGTGTCATTTTCACGTGCGCCACATTGGCCTAACTCTGCTCCCATTGATGTCAATGGTCATTTTACCATTGACTTTAGAGGGAGAAGAGTTAGGGCAATGCTGAGTGCTTTTGAAAATCCAACCCTAAATAGGTCTCCATTGTGACTTCTGTCTAACTGCAGATGCTTTCTGTGCTTGTCTTGCTTTCCAAGCCTTTTTTCTTCTGCTTGAGGATTTTTGTTTTGGTCACCAAAACGTATGGTGATCAGAAATGAAAATTAAACCAAAAATCCCCTGCACAACATTCAGAGCTGTCTTCAGTGGGGATTGGTCCTGCTTGGGAAAGGGCTGAATTTGGTCTCCTTATTCTACCCCCTGCTTGCGTAACACTTAGGGCAGTGTTTTGGTAAGAGCAGGGCACTGGGAGTCCAAAAACCTGGTTCTGTCCCTGGCTCTGACACAAATGTCCTGTGTGACCTTGACCAAATCACCTCTCTATAAATTTGCTTTAAATAGGGAGACTAATACTTCCTTGCCTGGCAGGGGGCCCCTGGGAATGGATTTGTTACTGTCTGTAAAATGCTTTGTGTTACGAATGGTGAAAGTTGCAGGAATGATAGTGCTGGAGAATGGGTCCCCTATTTATGTAAAGATCAGTAAGGTTAAGATTTTGTCATGGATATTTTTATTAAAAGTCACGGATAATAATGAAAAATTAACGGAAGCCCGTGACCCGTTCTGGGGGGGAGGGAGGAGAGGGGAGGAGGGCAGGGAGAGAGCTGGGAGCTCCAAGGGCCCTCCCCACCCATGGGGGCTCAGAGCTCCAGGATCCCTGTCCGCTGGCGGCTCCTGGTGCAGCGGGGAGCTGTGGGGGTCCCCATGGCTTTCTGTGGCCACTGGGAGCTCTGGGGGTTCCCCCACACACTGCCTGTGGTGGCTGGGAGCTCCAGGTGTCCCCCCTGCTGCTTGCGGAGGCAGAGAGTTCCAGGGGTACCCCTGCCACCCATGGTGACCAGGAGCAGCGGGGGTCCCTCTTGCTGCCAGTGGTGGCCAGGAGCAACGATGGTCCCCTGCCACCCGCAGTGGCCGGGAGCAGCGGGGATCCCCCTTGCCGCCTGCGGCAGCCGGGAGCAGTAGGGGTCCCCCCTGCCACCCACAGCGGCTGGGAGTGGTGGAGGGCTCCCACCGCTTGGGGAAGCTGGAGTACCCCACAATTCCCAGCCTCCGCAGGCAACTGGGGACCCTGCAGCTCCCATCCGGTGCTGGCTGAAGTCACAGAGGTCTTTGGAAGTCACGGACTCCATGACCTCCGTGACTAAATCGCAGCCTTACAGGTCAGACATAGTACAAGCAGCGGCCATGCAAACTTCCCCACCCTCTTTCGCCAAGTGCCTCATCTCTGATGTGAATGTAGCTGCTCTGGGAGATTTTGGTCTCTATAACCCATTCAGCTCTTGGCCTCTCTGTTGAGACTAACAAGGCAGATAGTTAATGCCAGTGGTGATGGGTTTTGTGTCTGAGTAAGTTGAGTGCTTGTTGTTTTGCCTTTCTTAGGGGTATATTGGTTTGAAAAGGGAACATCACAAGCAACCCAAGAGTGAAGTCTGATAAGAAAAATCAGCTGTTGGAGGTAAGTCACTTTTTAGGCCCACTTAAGCTACCGGGCATTCTATGAACATTTCACATCAGTTTAGATGCATTGCAGCCAGCAAATGATCTGAAGTCAGAGACCGAGTCAAATGAAAAGCAGAAGTTAAAAACATGAATATGTTAATGAGAATTTTTTTAAAAATCCAACCCCCCAACCATTGCATTCTAAATGCCTTTGTTTGTACACACTGGGAGACTAGAGAACATGCCAGTACAATCTGAGGGCGAAGATGGTGCTTAACCAGGGCAGAGTGGGGCATAATTGGTGCTGAACCTTACAAAGTAGAGTGCCAAACTGGGGCAAAGCAGGGTACTAAAGGGCAGAACTAGGCATTAAAATAGGGCAAAGCTATCTTCTAAACTGGATGCAGGAGGGCTGTAAACGAGGATGGAGTGGCCTGGGTCCTTTTATTTAGGTAATCTCTGCCACGTCTCCTTATGTCTGATCAGTTTCCTGTTGTCACTCACCTTAATCCATCTACATCTTTTTCCCTCCCCCTTCTCCAGCAGCCATGCCTCACTTCTTGGATTGGTTCGTGCCAGTGTATCTGATGATCTCCATTCTCATCTTGGTGGGCTTTGGAGCTTGCATATACTACTTTGAGCCGGGCCTACAGGAGGCCCACAAGTGGCGGACACAAAGGCCGATCGTGGAACGAGATCTTCGGAAAACACTGATGATACGGGATAACCTTGCCTTTGGGGTGCCTGAGGTCTAGTATTCTACGTGGGGGGTGTTTCTAGAGAAACAGCCAGACAGAGCCTTTTCTGGATGGGCCCTGGCTAACAAGGTTTGGTCTGGATGCACGTTTCTCCTCACTCAAGAGAGAATCATCTACTGTCTAGTGACTGAAGAAGGGTAGTTTTACTCTTTGCTGACACGGGTCTCTGTTAATCACCAGAGTTACCTCTTTTTTTCCCGTCTTCTTCTTCTCCCTTTCTAAGGCAAGGTTTGTGTGCCTCTATTCACTCAAGGCTTTCAGGTCTACCCTAGACAAGATATTCATCACTCAGCAAAGGATCTCCTGCACCACTCCATGACCTGGATTTTTGGATCCACCAAAGGTAAAGGTCTCCGTTATTCATTATCCAATGGAGGATACCTGCACCTATACATTACCTTTAAAAAAAAATTCTTATGGGCACCAGATGATAACAGATAGACTTGATATGGGACATAGATCCTTTTACTGCTAGGTCACTGGTTTAAATCTAGCCCAATTTGCTAGGGTCTGAAAGGTGTTATTATCGAATGCCTCTTTGGTGACTTACGTAAAATGAATTTGGTGGGTCTCAGTCCAGTTCTTCGTGGACAACTGTGCACATCACAGAAATCACCAATGCCACTGAATTGCCATCTGTGCTGGGAGTCTCATTAGAGAGGCCATGGACTGAAAGAGCCACCCTATTCACCACTAGAGGTGATCTTCCCAGCTCAGGAGTGAGACACACAGGAGGGGCAATGGGAGGAAAGATTGCTTTATTGGTGCCCATGTTGTACCTGTTTGGGGGATAGAGGACTTCAGTCTCCAGGGCTGTCAATCTGGTACTTTTATAGAATCATAGAAGATTAGGATTGGAAGAGACCTCAGGAGGTCATCTAGTCCAACCCCCTGCTCAAAGCAGGACCAACTTTCATGAGCACTAAATTCACACACAATTTTCAGCTAAGGAGGTCTGTGTGGATCCTGCCAGGAAATCTCTTGCACCTCTCCTTGACCCAGGGCTCTGGATTTATCGCATAGGCCTCAACAGATTCATTACTAGACATTGGATCTTCTGCACCTGTCCATGACCCAGGGATCAAGGGTCCTTTATTATGAATAGATTTGCACTCGTTCAGTCCTTTGTTCTACAGCATTTTTTGAAATGGATCCCTTAGTGCATCAGTTCTGGTGCTGCACCCTCTTGACTGTCATCCACACTGAAAACTGTGAAATGCTTCTTGGAGAACCCTTCACTGTGAATCTCCGGTAAGGGATGCTGAGCCAGACAGGTGGGGATGGGGCACTACTAATGATTGTGCTTTCTAGATCCCACCTGTATACCATATAATGTGTATATGTACACTGTTTTTGCACTTTCCTCCACGCTTCCCTAGGGCTGATTTGCTAACAAAGTACTGTAAGAAAATGTGACTCCATGGGAGAGTGGGAATCCAGCACCTTGTTCTTCATTGCGAACAGTGTGCAAATCATAGCAGATAACACTGGCCCAACTCAGAGCCTATGACTTGAGGTATTCCACAACAGGTACTACAGTGCCACACCTGCTTAGAACTCTAGTAAGATACTGGCTCCTGTTCCATGGTGCTTTGTATCTCTGCTGATCCATCATGCCCCTGACTGTTTCTCACTTACTCTGCTAACAAGCCCCTCATTTCTATACATTATATATTATAAAACTCCACTCTTGACCAGTCATGCCCAGTTATCTACATTCCATACAGTACCACTGTCATATGGCACCACTGTGCCATTGTCAGTGCATTCCATACCAGTGCAGCACAGCCATGGCCACCTTTTGATATACCCTGCTGCATATTTGATGATATTGTTACACAGCCATTGTTGCCCTATCGGCCACCCTTCTGTACATTCTGTACCATTGTAACACAGTCCTTGCTGCCCTACTGTGCACGTCTGTACATTCCATACCATACTCACACACAAAGTGCTGCTGTTTTGTACATACTTCAGTACATTCCATACCATCAGACTGCTCTTGGTGCTGGTTCAGTGCCACGCTCCCTGATGGCTCCACTGTGCAGCAGGAGCCATTAGACGCAGGGGTGCAGACAGGCTCCTCCCCTCATCATGGCTGCTGGATCAGCTCACAACATATAGTCCCTAGAATGAGAGTTTTGGAGCCAGTGATAATTCTCACTGGAAACTGTTGACAGAGCTTTTTCATCCATTACTGAATGAAGGATGGAGAACATATTATGTTGATTTAAGCGGGTGACTTGTCATTGGGGATTGCTTGGGGAATAACGTTTATGTTAGCAGTGATGGCTGTGGTACAAATGGAAACTGTCCTCAACACCTGGCAAATGTTGTTGGCCTTTATTGGCCATTTCATCTGCCCAGGTCAGATAAGGCATCATCACCCACACCAAGGTCCCAACTGGTGGGACCTTCTTGGGTCTGTCAGTGCGGGACAGTTGAGTCCCTACATTCAGACTGGAACATGGTGATCTTGATGCAGATATCATAACATGGGCCCTGATTCAGCAAGGTACTGAAGCATGTGCCTAAATGTACGCACACAAGTTGTCCTACATGCTTCAGTACCTTGCTGAATCAAGGCTGTTAAGGTGCAAATGTCACAGTGCAGCATCACCGTATCATCTGGTGATGATTTTGTTCCTCAGTATGAATACAGATAAATGGCAGCCCTCAATCACATTGACAATATCTATTGCCCAAAGGTCACTCAAATTAATAAAGCCATAGTCTCTGAGTGTCAATTTAGAGACCTGCTTCTTGGACTTTGACTGTTGTAACCTGGTGGCTAGGCCACCAATGCAAATGGACCCCAGGTTGAGCAACGGGGTAGCAATAAAAACCTTTTTACTAGAGGTCAGGATCTCAGAGATGTCAGGGACAGGTTAAAATATCCCCATAAGACCGAGGTTCCATGTTTTCAAAAGACTCAAGATAAAGAAATCTCTTTCTCTCTCTATGAAAGAATCCCTATTACTGTGTGTATGGCAGTCATCCCACAGGTGCAGTCTGCCCTCCAGAAATGGCTGGGAGCCAGTTCAACCACCCACTTACAGTCAGGGGTCTAACAGTTCCTACAGAAAGGGTCAGGAAGGACCCATCCATAGAGACTGACCTCTCCTCTCCACCACGGGCGATCCCTCCAGCCCTGGATGGATGTACATTGTCAGGAAGTGATGGGGAGTTTGTACTGTGCTCCAACTGTCTGTGGGGGGTGGGGGTGGAATGGAGGACTTCAGTCTCCAGGAATGTCACCAGCATGAACTCCACAATCACTCTTGTATTTCACCAGCAGAAAATTCACCTTCATAAACTAAGTCAAAAGAAGAAGGGGAAAAAAAAAAAAAAAGGAAATGAGTGATTGAGTCTTGTGCCAATGCTCTGTGGGATGTGGCAGGCAGAATGACTGTCTGGAACAGCCCCCACCTTCAGTGTGTGTGGGAAGCCCTATCTGTGTGCGTCTATTCTGGCTCGCAAAGGAATCCCCACAGACCCCACTCTCTAGGAAACAGAGTTACAAAGTCCTGCTGGGGTGGGGGCTGGACCAATTGGTCTGTTATTTCTCTCCCTGTATCCTCTGGGCCTCTTTCCTGTTCTGTGCCATTCTCTGTGTGTAGTCTTAAGTGTTTTAATCCCACCTCCCCCAGGCCCTGGATTAACTGGATGAAATTGACCAGAAAGAAACTTAATTGTCAGAAATTGAAGAGAAAACATTTCCCAACAGTGGGATCCATTAGGTCTTGGAATAGTCTCCCAAGGGAAGTGGTGGAAGCCCTGTCACTTGGGACTTGTTAAAGCTAGACTGGACAAGGCCTTGGAGACTCTAGGGAACAATCCTTCATGGGCAGGGGGATGGCCTATGTGTGATATAGCAAGTATCTGCCATCTTTAACTTGTATGATACCTCTCTCTGTTCATCTGTCTGATACACCAGTACTGTGAACACCCCACCTTTAACCTAAGAGCTAAAATAGACACAAGCTCCAAAGCTGTTTAATGTTTTTTTTGCAGCGTGTGTTTTGCACTGTCTGGTCCTGATGAAATTATCATTAACCGTCAGGTGTTTTCCACTGTTACTTTGTACTTTATTCTCATTAGAGTCAAAAGTCTATATAATAAGTGTATGTAATAAAATATCTATAGAGACATGAGTTTTCTGGTGCTTTATTGTCCTTGGGGTTTATTTTTAACATATTTTGGGGTGTTTTTGATTCTCTCTGGGATTAAACAGATTACCAAACATGAAGGTATTGGAGCGGGGGGAGTGAGGAAATGTTATCCCACCCTCTCCCTTAGAGGTCTGTTAGCAGGGATCTTGGTGATGTTTTTTTACCTTCCTTCAGTAGGTATGGGCCTTAAGAGGGACTTAGGTGCTGCATAGGCTTTGTAGTGGCTTGCACAAGGGGGACTTTCATCCATAGAGCTCGGAGCAGGGATCACTCAGAGTAGGTATTTTGAATCCCTCATGATCATTCTCGCATTATTTCAGGTGTTGGAACTGGTAGAATTCAGTCCTTTATCTTCTATGCCTCTGTCACCAGAGATATGTGCCTGAGGCAGGAGGAGAGAACCCATATAACTGAGCATCCCAGTTAACTAAGCAGGTATGAGGGGCATGGGTGATATAAAAGGCTAAAGTATGGGACAGGGAATTGGGAGATTCCTAGCTCTGACTCCTGTATGGCCTTGGACAAGTCACTTAACGTCTCATTTTCATCCTCTAGGCTGATAGGATTAGTTGATGGCTGTGCCATATGTCATTGGAAAGGTAATTTTCTCGACTGTGCAGTTGCACCTCAGAGTTGACCCATGGCCTTGAGGTCACAATATTTTGGCCATTCTTAATGTACTAGCTCCTTGAACAGGTGTCTCCAGAGGTAATTGACAGGTGGCAGCAATATTTGAATAATATTCCTGAGGGAGAAAGAAAAGGAAGCTGTAATTTCTCCTCTAACACCAGGCAGTCACAGCCCTCTCAAGAAATCAGGTATGCATGTTTGTAGTTAATGCAGGCCAATTCTTTATCTCAATGGTTTCAGTAATGGATGGTCTGAGTATATCTTGGAGTAATTAAGCAGAAGGAAAATTGCTGACTGTCAGGAAATATTTCCTCCCCGTGAGAGAGAGCCAACTGTGGATGATCCTCTCAAGGGAATCATAGAATCATAGAATCATAGAATCTCAGGGTTGGAAGGGACCTCAGGAGGTCATCTAGTCCAACCCCCTGCTCAAAGCAGGACCAAACCCAACTAAATCAGCCCAGCCAGGGCTTTGTCAAGCCTGACCTTAAAAACCTCTAAGGAAGGAGATTCCACTACCTCCCTAGGTAACCCATTCCAGTTCTTCACCACCCTACTAGTGAAAAAGTTTTTCCTAATGTCCAACCTAAACCTCCCCCTCTGCAACTTGAGACCATTACTCCTTGTTCTGTCATCTTCTATCACTGAGAACAGTCTAGATCCATCCTCTTTGGAACCCCCTTTCAGGTAGTTGAAAGCAGCTATCAAATCGCCCCTCATTCTTCTCTTCTGCAGACTAAACAATCCCAGTTCCCTCAGCCTCTCCTCGTAAGTCATGTGCTCCAGCCCCCTAATCATTTTTGTTGCCCTCCGCTGGACTCTCTCCAATTTATCCACATCCTTCTTGTAGTGTGGGGCCCAAAACTGGACACAGTACTCCAAATGAGGCCTCACCAGTGCTGAGTAGAGGGGAATGATCACATCCCTCGATCTGCTGGAAATGCCCCTACTTATACAACCCAAAATGCCATTAGCCCCAGTGCTTGGAACATTTATAACTAAACTGGAAAAAACTCTAGAGAAAAAAAACTATAGGACTGGGAATAATGCTGCACTGGCCACAAGAGAGGGGTGGACTAGATCAGTGGCTTTCAAACTTTTTTTCTGGCGATCCAGTTGAAGAAAAATTGTTGATGCCCGCAACCCAGTGGAGCTGGGAATGAGGGATTCAGGGTATGGGAGGGGGCTCTGGGCTGGGGCAGGGGGTTGGGGTGTGGGATGGGGGCAGGGCTGGGGGCAGGCTCTGGAGTGGAGTTGGGGATGAGGGGTTTGGGTGCAGGAGGGGGCTCCAGGTTTTGGGGGGGGGGCTCATGGCTAGGGCAGGGAGTTGGGGTGCGGTAGGAGGGCAGGGTTCTGGGCTGGGGGTGCAGGCTCTGGGGTCAGGCCAGGGATGAGGGGTTTGGGGTCCAGGAAAGGGCTCCAGGTTGGGGGGGGCTCAGGGCTGGGGCAGGGGACTGGGGTGTGTGGTTGGGGCGTGGGCTTACCTCGGGCGGCTCCCGGTCAGCGGCGCAGGGGGGGTGCTAAGGCAGGCTTCCTGCCTATCCTGGCACCGAGGACCGCGCTGCGCCCCAGAAGCGGCCAGCAGCAGATCCAGCTCCTAGGCGGAGGCGCGCAAGCAGCTCCGCGCAGCTCTCACTTGCAGACACTGCCCCCCCAGCTCCCATTGTCCGGGAACTGGCCAATGGGAGTGCGGAGCCAATGCTCGGGGCGGGGGCAGCCTGCAGAGCCCCGTGGGTCCACCCCCCACCCCCCTGCCTAGGAGCCGGACCTGCTACTGGCCGCTTCCGGGGCACAGCGCGGTGTCAGAATAGGTAGGAACTAGCCTGCTTGAGCCGGGCAGCACCACCGATGGGACTTTTAACGGCCCGGTCGGCAGTGCTGACCAGAGCTGCTGCGACCCAGTGCCTGACATTCCACGACCCAGTACTGTGTCGCGACCCACAGTTTGAAAACCACTGGACTAGATTATCAAATAGTTCTATTTCCATCTCAAATTTTTTCTCATAGGACCATAGAAATTAATCAACATAATAAATTATTCACTTAGAAAACCAGTGCATGGTAATATTTTATCTCTGCCCCTACCTCTGCAGGTGCTGGTTTAGTGTAAATGCAGGCATTCAATAACTAGCAATCCAGTTGTCTCCATTACAGTTGGTAATTGGTTACACTACAAGGAGTACATTTCTCTCCTTATTTTCCATGTGCTGAATCCTGGTCCAGGGGTCTAAAACTTCTCTTGTGTTGGAGTGTTTGTCATGAAAACAGCCTGCAGGAACTCCGAATCACCATAGCTTTAGATCAGGGATAGGCAACCTATGGCACGTGTGCCGAAGGCGGCACGCGAGCTGATTTTCAGTGGCACTCACACTGCCCGGGGCCTGGCCACCGATCTGGGGGGCTCTGCATTTCAATTTAATTTTAAATGAAGCTTCTTAAACATTTAAAAACCCTTATTTACTTTACATACAACAATAGTTTAGTTATATATTATAGACTTATAGAAAGAGACCTTCTAAAAATGTTAAAATGTATTACTGGCACGCGAAACCTTAAATTAGAGTGAATAAATGAAGACTCGGCACACCACTTCTGAAAGGTTGCCTACCCCTGCTTTAGATTGTTGGCCTATCTATTAGAAGGGTCCGTCTGACTGTATATGACTGGGTTGCCATGGCATACTTTTGCCTTCTCATTTTCTTTCCTTTTTGTTTGTATTTTTCTATGTATCTTGCTTTGTTTTGTCTTCTGGGTTGACGTTATGGAACACAAAAGATGAAATAAAAAGACTGCATTTAAAAAAGGGCCTGCAGTTGTACCAGTGCAACAAACCACAATTGCACCAGTGAAGTAAGGCTGGGAGTGGCCAATACTAGGATACGACACCTCCCAGGAAAACAAAGGTGCTGATGATTCAGCAGGTAGCACTGAACCAATGCTGCAGCAGGCTGCCAGGGGTGCTGTGCTGCTGGAAGTGCTGTATTTCCATGGAGACATGGAATCAAGCTCCAAGACACTTGGCACTTTTCATACTAGCTCTGATACTCTAGCCAAATTCCAATGTGGGTAATTACATTCTGCCCACCTACAGTAACCCCCAGGCAGTTTCAGACAGAAAAGTTATTCTTCACTTCCCCTTCTAAAATACCTATTATGTTGTTTGTTAAACAGCTGTTAGGTTGCACCCCAGCCATGGCTGCACTGATAGAGGGAGTGCATGATTCCTGTATATATCCTTGATAAAACACTTTGGGACCCTTCTGGATAAGAGGTGCCACAATAATAACAATTAATAAAATATGGTTGAAAATTGAATTTATTCATGAAAAGATACCCTTTTTAAAGCCCCAAACTTTTCCACAATTAAAAAAAAAAATTTTTTTTGCAGATTTTGGTTGATACCAAAAATTTTGAAACGTTGCCATTTTTTATTTTCATTTCATTTCCCTCCCCTTCTCTTTCTCCCTTTATTCCTGTTTGCCACCAAATTCAGCAGAGCGAGTGCGCTCTACATTTTCCATTTTTCCATTTTGCCAGTTTGTAATGTTTCAAAACTTCCTCAACTTTAGAAAAGTTACAGAATAGCAAAATGAAACTCGGTAACTTTTCAAAAGTTGGAGAAATTTCAAAAAGTTACAAAGTAGCAAAAAGGAAGAGAAAAAAGTGTGTGTGTGGGGGAGGAGAATACAAACCCTGGACATCATTTATTTCATTGGATTTTTTTGCAGGGGGAAGGGGAAGGGGAAGAAAAGGAAAAAACAAAAAATTAAAATCTTAAAAATTTAAAACTTTTCAAAAATATTTGTACTAAAGAAATAAATACATAAAATAAATTTTGTTCTGTTTTGGCCCGTGTGAAACAGAAACAACTGAAAATGTTCACAAAATTGGTCCTTTAATATAAATAATAAAAATTATCGTAGTGTGCCATCTCCGTAGTATATAGGTTATTGTATAGATACATAGAAGTGCAGCATGTTTTGATAATTTCACCTGTCTCTGAGGAATCCACACCTCTGGTTATGCCATGTGGATGGACTCAGCCTTGGCCGGGAATGACAGGGTTAGGGAGGCAAGAATGTGCTAGGGTCACAGGGCAGGAATGGCTGTAATGCTAAGATTCCAAGCCCTTCAGGCCCTCCACAAACAGCTCATTGTTCCACCCCCTGCTGCTCTTGTCTCCTGTCAATGCTGGGTGTGGGGAGGGGAGGGGATGATGATGATGGGGGTGATGTTCCTCTTCCTCCCAATTACTGTAAGTAGGTCAGAGGCTGGAAGTGGTCCAGGATGCTCGGCCGAGGCTTTGAAGCTAGTCTCAGGCAAGGCACACAGCTCGAACAGAGAAGCCAAGCCAAAGGGATCCAGAAAACCAAACAAGGGCAAAGCTGAACAGGAAGAGGCTTATACACATTGATAGAGAATATATTTAAAAGCACCCCCTGTACAGGGCTGCTAGGGCTCTTGTAACCCAGCTAGCTGCACTCACTGCTATTCCAGTCTCAGGATCCCCTAACACAGCTCAATCAATGCACGCGAATCCAGCAGCTCCCCTTCTTATCAATCCAATGCCCGGGACTCACAGCTCTGGTGATGCATCTCTTTTGTAAACACCCAGTTCTGGCCCTTCTCATGGTGCTGCTTCATCCTGACCGGTTACACTCCATGTTACTCCAGTCCTGGGGACCCCCAGTTCACACAGCTCTGCCAGTGCACCTCTGTCCTGACTTACCATGCCTTATGCTTTGCCAGTCCCTCGCACAGCTCCTGACTTTGGGGAAAAACAGGATGTTAGGAATCATTAAAAAGGGGATAGAGAATAAGATGGAGAATATCTTATTGCCCTTATATGTGGTTTCCTCATCTCAAAAAAGATATACTGGCATTAGAAAAGGTTCAGAGAAGGGCAACTGAAATGATTAGGGGTTTGGAACAGGTCCCATATGAGGAGAGATTAAAGAGGCTAGGACTTTTCAGCTTGGAAAAGAGGAGACTAAGGGGGGATATGATAGAGGTATATAAAATCACGAATGATGTGGAGAAAGTGAATAAGGAAAAGTTATTTACTTGTTCCCATAATATAAGAACTAGGGGCCACCAAATGAAATTAATGGGCAGCAGGTTTAAAACAAATAAAAGGAAGTTCTTCACACAGCGCACAGTCAACTTGTGGAACTCCTTACTTGAGGAGGTTGTGAAGGCTAGGACTATAACAGGGTTTAAAAGAGAACTGGATAAATTCATGGAGGTTAAGTCCATTAATGGCTATTAGCCACGATGGGTAAGGAATGGTGTCCCTAGCCTCTGTTTGTCAGAGGGTGGTGATGGATGGCAGGAGAGAGATCACTTGATCATTACCTGTTAGGTTCACTCCCTCTGGGGCACCTGGCATTGACCACTGTCAGTAGACAGGATACTGGGCTAGACGGACCTTTGGTCTGACCCAGTATGGCCATTCTTATGTAAAATTGGTGGGAGTTTTCAGGAATGCTGACAAACCAGATGGAAGCAAAGGTCTCACCATTCAGTACAGAAGCAGGATGGTAGAGAATGGAGGGGAATTCAGACACTTGCACGTTCCCTTCCAAACATCTTTCTCAGATTCACACACCATTCTGTTAATCTCCACAACCGGGGTGAAGATTGAGAAACCCACAGCCAAAAAGGGCATTGGGATATCCAGAACCAAGAGTAAGAGTCTCATTGTCCTTGCTAGAGCTTGGCTTGGGTCAGGGAAGAGAACCATGGCACCTTGGCTTATGATTGTGTCAGAGTTCATAGATTAAGCAGGGCTGGGGCTGGACTGTGCTAAATTGGTGAAAAAATCCCCAAGGAAAACCCCGGGGGCTGCAGGAAATGCCAGGAACTCAGCAGGTGACATAGTTCAATGTAGGTAGTATATTTGCAATGTCCCAGTGTGTTGCTAGGGGATGCTGTACTGAAAGAGGTGCTGTCTTTCAGAGGAGATTTAAAACTGAGGCACTGAAGCACTCATTCTCTTTAAAGATCTTATGGCAAAATTGTTAACCCTGACCTCCCAGGTATAGTCTAACTTTGATCAGTGCATTCTGCTGGTCTAAAAATCTTCCTTTGGTGTCAGGTGAACATGGTTATCCTCAAATTGTCATGCAGCGTTGCTGGCTCAGAATGTCTGCAACATTCTTCCCCAGCATAAGGTGTGAGAGAGTGTTGGGTGGGAGGGATGTAGGGTGAAACACAGCTCCCCCTTCTCTCCTTGTCTTGGTGGAGCAGCATCCCCAGACTACTCCCTCTCCTTATTGACTGGAGCTCCCCTTCCTGTTTCAATCTACTCTAACTGCTGCTCCCCAGAAGTGGCTGCACTGTAGCAGTAAGTAGGCGAACAAAACCTGTGTATCTAGGCTGTACAGTGCTTTGCAATCCCGCAGATGAAAGATTCTATGTAGAAATGTCAGCCATGAATATTCCCATGTGCCTCAAGGCTTTTTTGATTCCCTTGTCCTTGTTTTTCAGTTCCTAGCCTGGCTTTTTATGAGTGCTCTCATTCACTCTCTGCCCACTCCCTCTTGCTGTTGGGGCCAGCTGTGTTCCACCCCAAGCTCTCCAAGTCTCTTTCTCTCCCACTTACTTTTAACAAAGCTGGGAAAAACGTCCTACAATGAAGAGGGAGAAGGAGAGAGATCAGGAAGGATGGATGGCAGGAGGAAGGTCTCTGGTGCATTTTCTGTGGCTGCCTCAGCCAGGACAGAAACCAGGAGATCTGAACATCTTGTGATCAACGCTCCTGCTAAGCACTGATGTGGTTAAAATCTCCCAGCCGGATCCAACACAGTCTGTGGGAGATTTGGTCATAGCTGCCCCCTCTCAGAAATGTGGAATATTCCTTTCACCAGCTGAGGGATCTGGGACATCAGCTGCTTGGTCCCAGCTGACAGTCTACCCTCAGTTGCTGCACTCCAAGAGCCAGGTAAGCTCTTAAATTTCCCCTTCATTATCAGAGTCTCCTCTGAGAGTCAGATGAAGAGGACAAAGGGCTGGGTAAATCTGAGCCTTCCTTGAGCTGATTTTGACTTGACCTAAGAACTGCTGCACCTGATCAGTATCCAGGATGCAGGACACTGCAGAGAAAGGCAAGGTAACACTTCCTCCCCATAGTACAGTTATGGAGGGTGTGGGGGAAATTCTTCCTGGTCCCAGCTGGGGATTAGTGTGTGCCCAGAAGCATGTGGCTTGAAGCCGCTTGACAGCTCTTATATTTGCTATCTGCCAGGGCAGGGCTGAGGAACACTGGCAGAGGACAGCACATGTCATGTAATGTCACTGCCCGGCCAGTCCAAGCCCTTCTGCCGGCACTAAGCCTTGTAGGTGAAGACTGATGCTCCCTTTGAATTTGTTTCTTTAGGAAGCATAAAGGTGCCAAGAGTTTAGGATGGACAAGGACTTCGCTCCTTCCCCTCACAGGGTCCGCAGATGTATTCCAACCCTGGGAGCCTGCTCCAGTCCCAGCCGCATCCCAGGTTTATCAGCCCGGCCGGTGGGAGGCGGGGGGCCGGCGCCTCTCAGCCCCAAGCTGAGAAAGGAAACCTACCCTGACTCCTTCAGCCAGGACTCCGCAAGGCAGAGTCCACTTGCAAAGGGGAGAGTGAGTGCCAGGCCTAATTCTAGGCTTGCAGGCCCAAGGGAGCTGAGTAGCACTGGGCTGCCCATCCCGTGCCCTCTTCCCCCTTCATCCAGGTCCCTTCCGTGGACTACTGCCAATGGTTTGGCACCACGGAAGCTGAGCTCCATCTCATTTACCCTCCGCCGGAGCGGCTGTGCACCTCCACCTGACCGGCAACTGCTCCCACCAGCCTCTGCAAGGAGAGAGCTCCACTGTCCACTGGGGAAGGAAGCACCAGGAGGGGAACTGCCCTTGTCGAATCTGCAGCCATTACCTGGAGTACAAGCCTTGCCCCCAAGAGTGCCTCTTGGCTGCATGGAGGAGCAAACAAATATCTGGCATGATGGGCAAATCAGTGCTGCATATCCAGGGTCAGAGATGCCCACCACATTGCCTCCCTCAGGTCCAGATTTCCAGAGATGCTTGGCCCGTGCTACCCTACTTCCTCCTCTGCCACATTCCCAAGTCAAGGGGAAACATCCCATGAACTCATCCATGACAGCAGCTGGTCAAGAGGACCACGTGGCTACCAAGAGATACAGTGACCCACTTGGCATGGGAATTCTCCAAGGGCCACTGGGATATGGGAATACGCCAAGTCCCATTCCTGAACTGTGTGCTCAGGGGCCGGCTCTGGGGGGCCGACTCTCTGCTGCAGATACCATGATGTCTCCTGTGATGGACACAGCTGGGCCAGCATGTAAGTCCAAAGAGGGCAGCTAGACTGGGTTGAGTTTGGGGTCTTGCCCTGAAACATGCTGGTGCATGGAGGTAGAAACAGGCATGAGGGTTTAGCCCTGAGGTTTCATCTTTCATGGGGTCCCATTCTCCCATCATGCTGTTTCATGTGGTGAAGTCCCAGCTACCAGACAGTCCTGATGGAGCATTACATCAACTGGGGTTGGGGTGGCAATTTTCCTTCTTTGCATTTTCAGTCACACTGCATAATCTTAACGGTTCATTGTTTATAAAAGTATATAAAGGGTTAATAGATCATTAATAGATGTTGTGAGCATGGTGCAGACACATCTGTACTGTGTGTAATAGATGGTTACCAGCACATCAGAAGAAGTTATTCTAGATGGTTATCTAATCTAGCTAGCAATTGTTTTTAAGCAACTTCTGAATGTTCCTTTAATAGAAAGTGGCATCTAATTTTCTTTTTTCTTTTTACATTTTAAAAAAGGAGGTTTTCAAAAACCTCACAAAAGAACTAACCCTGCCAGCCCTGACTGGCATCCCCATGGACCAGCCCTGTGCTCCCCCCAGATCGCACAGACTGGGAAGTTGCAGCAGCACAGGATCTCAGCCATTGTGACTGTGTGTGGGGGGACCTGAAGTGAAAATACAGTTGATTCTTTTTAGGCAGCAAAGTGCTGAATGCCCCCTTTAGCCAAACAGGAGAATGCTCTGTAGTCCTCACTGGGTTTTAGGCCCTAGCTATCTCAGAGATTCCTGTCTCACCACATCGGGACAGCTGCGACTGATGGAGACATTGTACCTGATGGAGCCCCAGGTGAGGTCTGGGGCATTGTCAGTGGAACGCCCTCCGCTGTGGAATTCCGTGCCACCGGAGATCAGGCTGAGCCTTCATGGCCAGGTTTCAAACACCTCTCTTTGAGCAGACTATCCCCCAGGCACGGTCATGGCAGAGCAGCTTGGCAGTGCTTCCCTGGCAGATAAACAGCAGGATAATCCCACGTAAGAAAGTGGCACAGATCATGGGAGGAACGGAGGGTACGGCCTTGCCAGATGAACATCGGTTTTCTAATCGTGTCTGTGGTGCCTAGATACTGTGTTGCCAGGCGCATCACAAATAGACGGACAGGCATCATATCCCGAAAGTGGAATTTAGAGATTTGATTTTCAGTTGGCCTCTAAATTCCCTCCCTTGGGCCACTATTTGGCAGACACAAGAGGCCTGATTTTTGTGCAGCTGTTTGCTGCTGGGCACAGTCAGTGTACAGTGCTGCCCTTCTGATCTGATAGTGTTTTAAACCCACTTTGCACTCCCTGGCCTGGGGCTATGCTCCTCCATCCCTGTGCTGGTCACAGGGCCGCAGTACAGAGCAAAGCCACCTTTGCATTTCCGAATACGCTCTGTGACAGGTGGCCTGCTCCTTTAGGGGCCAAGAAGCCTGGGCCAGCCAGGCCTGTTCAAAGAGCCCCACCTGTGCCTTAATTATCTGCCTACCAGCCTAAGGGGGCTGGACTAATTGGGGTTGGGTGACTGCCTTAAACACCTGGGCTTAAAAAAATTGCTGAGAAAATTCCCTTTGGAGGAACCATAGGGAGTAAGTTGGGCTCCTGTGGCAGGGTCTAGAAGGTCTGTAGTAGCCTGGCCGTGGAGTCAGTGCCCGGGTGCAGAGCAGGGAAGAGAGAAAGGTTGCTCAAAGGGGCTGAGACTGAGAGGAAGACTTTAGGGAAGGAGGCTGGGAGTCAGGGCTGTATCCCAGAGCCAGAGAGACTTAAAGGTAACTCAGAAGGGACGGGGAGCTGAGCCAGGCGGTGGGGTGAAGAGGAGCCCAAGAGGACAGAAGAACTTTTTGTTTGTTTGGGACTTTTGTTTGGATTTTTGTTTCCCCAGAAAGGGACTGAACTCTGAGAATGGCACAGCCCGAGGGCAGAACCACGTCAATCCCTGGGAGAGACAGAAAAACTGGATGAGGGGAAACTGAGGCATGGGTGTGCCTACAGCTCTATGCTTGGCCACTGGGGGTGCTAGTGTGCAGACACACCCTATGACTCTGTCCAAGCACCTGTGCAGCCTCTAGTGTAAACTAGAGCAGACTTGGGGCTATTCTAACTCCTATTTGGGCTGCCCATGGCCCTGCAGTTGTGAACAAGTGGAAAGCAGTATTCTCAAGCTCCCTCCCACTTCATCTCCGCCCCTGGCATTTCCTTGTATCAGAAGCTGCAAGGAAGGGTGGCATAGAATTGTTCTGCCAGCTGTATGCCAAACAGCTGACACCCGTCCTGACGGGGGGCAGTAGGTGTCAGTTTTGGGTCACTGTATGGCCTTGTGTATCACTGGAGCAGCATACAGACCACAGCAGAGTAGAGAATCAGGCCAGTTTTTCACAGGATTACACCAGGAGGAAGACAGCAGAGATCCAGACCCAACATCCCTCACAGAGATACATGCTAGTCACATCCACGCAGATACCCATCTTCAACCACATGCATATACTCACAGTGACATGTGCACAAAGACCCAGACAGACACAGATGCCTATAGGCACCCAGAGAGAGACAGTGTATGCACAGTGACACAAAGACACGCATCCCCTTGCCCTGGCTGACACACAGGCATTGGCCCACAGACACTGCTTCTCTCTCCCCTCCCGCCCCACAGAGGATGGCCCACTCTCTGCCTCTGGCCAACAACCAGACATCCACTTACCAGGCAAAAGGCTTTGAAAGCCTCCCAGCTGGAGGCCTAATTGGCTTCAACAGAGTGACTCCTGATTGTCCCTGGTGTAGGTGAGGTTGGAGTCAGGCCTTGGGATTGACACTCCCCAAATGCTTAAAATCTCCCAACCTGTTCTCAGTCCTCTCTTTGCGAAATCCCTTCAGCAGCCTGCCGAAGGGTTAAATCTCTCTGCATAAACAAGTGGCTGTGGCTAGAGATGCTCCACAGACAGAAGCATATGAAAACCGCCTGGGAATAGGGAAGGAGAGGAGGGAGGGAACGAGTTTGTGTATGGCAGGGGGAGCATATTCAGGGCACATCTAATCCATTCATCACAGCACCTCCCGTCCCCAGCAGCAAGCACACCCTCTTGTGCCCACCAATCCAGCCGGGGTCTTGCAGCAGCAGCTGGGATGAAGCTTTGGATCCTAGGAGGAGAGGGAGGGAGAGAGTGGGGGAGATTTTGCAGGGATGTTTAATATTCAGGTCACATGATATGACCATGGCAGCGGCAGCAGCATCAGCATCCCTGCTTATCTGAAACATCTAGTGGAGGAGAGAGAAAAAGAGAGAGAAGGAGAAAGTGAGTAAGAAAAGCAGAACCTCTGAGGCAGCCACACTGCACCTTTGTCAGGAGAGAAAAGTGTGTGCGGGGCGGGGGAAGCCACCGCTCGGGAGCATATTCAGAGACAAAGAAAGATTCATGTTCAAAGGTAGGTGGTCCATGCTGATGCTTGCACACTGGCATGGTTTTGTCAGGGCTCAGGGATGCTGGAGGGATCCCCTGATGTTGCCGGCATATCGCTCCCTACACACGCACACACACAGAATGGTGACTTGCCAGTGCTGCAGAGAGGAGAGAGAACGTTTTCTTTATGCCTTTTTCCTCTCGATGGCAAAATTCTGGTGTCCAGGAGAGAGCGGGGCGGTTGTGCTGGTGATGGTGAATAGCTGTCACCAAGGCTGCTCCGAAGGAGGGAAATAACCCCAGCAGCTGGCCCAGGGGTGGGAGAAAACGCAAGCTGCTTTGTAGCTGGCTTGGCCCTTGTCGATTGCAGACGGTTGCGCTCTGGGCAATAGGAATGTCCTGTTCTAATCCCCAAGCATCCAAGTAGGACTCAGTGGGCAGGCAAGGAAACCCAGACACGGATGCGGGCCCTTAGGCTGACATGGGATTGGAAACCCAGACTCCTGGGCCCCAGGTCAGAGCACTCTCCAGGCTGCCTCGTGACACAACTGTGCAACAAACCCTTTGGGACATGAGGGTGGGAGACAGAGTGCAGCCAAGAGCTTGGGGGCTCTGGGGAGATTGGCAGCATGGGGAAGAGAGGTGTGTGCTGATGTGGGGCTGAGGGGCAGGCATGGGAGAGCATAGCTTCCTCCTGAGGACTGGCCCAGGGGTAGGACATGCTCTGGGGGAATGCCCCAATGGTGAGATCTTAGAGACACAAGGTGGGTGAGGTAATATCTTGTATTGGACCAACTTCAGTTGGTGAGAGAGACAAACGCTGGTGCTTACACAGAGCTCTTCTTCAGGTCAGACCTGTCAGAGCATGGAACAGCTTTCCAAGGGAGCCCCGTCGCCTGAGCCATTTCAACCTAGAGAATCAAGAACCCTCTTGCTGCAGCTGAGGTGGAGGGGGGGAGATGACCTAATAGTTCTTCCTCCTTTCTAGTTTCTGTATTTTCAGTGAGGCTTCAGCGTGCTAGATTTCACTGCAGATTGGAGAGAGATGGGCTACGGTCTAGCCCCGGTGTACCAGGTGGTTATTAGAGGCATATTAAGGAAGGCTGGCTTTGGGGAGAATGTAGCAGCCACAAAGAGCTGGAATAAGTCTCTCTGTCCCACTCGAGATACCCTTGTCCTTAGTGGGGGGGGGGGGGAAATGAACTGATTTGTTGCCTCCTAGTCTAATGATTTAGATTGGATTGTCCTGCACTATAAATTGTTTGTATTGTACGGATGTACATGCTGGAATAAATGGCCCCCTGGTAACCCTGGGACCTAGATAAAAATGAAAGGCATCTCTTCTAAAGCTTAGACAAGCGAGAAAAAATGATTAACTATGACATTTCTCTAGGTCTGAATTAATGAACGTTAATGTCTGCAAACCACATGGAGATTTGGCTTAAACAATAGCCACTTGCTTTCTCAGGGGCATACACTAATGCATGGAGGGCCAGATTCTGATTTGCACACTAAGACCCCTTTATTCCACCCTGGCAGTGTAAAAGGAGCCTTAAAGTGTGTGTAGGTGTAATTACGTTGCCAGGGCAGTGTAAGGGAGCTGTAGTGTAAATGGGAATCTGGACTATTGGGAGCTTTGCCCTTGGCTTCAGTGTCAGGATCAGGCCCTTATTGAGTGGAAGGAGATATACAGTAAAGCTATAGATGTATTGCCTGAGTAGTAAATAGCAGTTTGTTCCTAGAGGCTGGATTCTTTGTGGTTGAATGTTTCCACCCCTCACTCCTTTTGCCATTCAGACAAAGAACAGGAAGGCGGGGGGAGGGGATAAGGAGCCTTTCATATCTATATGTTACTGGTTCTAATCTTCCCCTGGGGCAGTGATGACTGAAAGTCCTTACCATCTGATCTCTGTTCAGCAGCCTATGTGTAATGAGTTTGTGGGGCTACATCCAGCTTTGGGTGGCTGCTGTAAATATAACAGTGATGGACATGCTAGATGAATGAATATTAATGATGCTGAATAGTAGCAATCACTATTATTATTATTCATTATTAGCACTTACGTTGAGCTTTTCATCCATAGATCTCAATGTGCTTTAAGTGTCCCGGTCACAGGGCTAGCTGCACCTCAGTCCCCTTTCCGGTCTCTTTGAGTGCACCCCTCAGTATTCGGCCTTGTGCCCTTATCTGTCCTTGAGTGGCATCTTGCAATTCTTCCACTCTTGGACCGGGATCTGGGTACAACACCCTGTCACTGTGCAGGTCTGACTGGACACCTGCATCTCTTCCCTTGGGGAATCGGTGCTATAGTGACCAACAGCCGCCTTATAACATCTATGTTTATTAGGCCTCTCTCACCAACAGAAGTCTCACCCACCTTGTGTCTCTATGTTTATTAGCACATGGAACAAAGCATTAGAACAAAGGATGTAAAACAAAGAGTCAGCATGTATATGTGGTCTCATCTGAGCCTATACTTCGCTACCAATTGAATGCAAGAGGCTTCCCCCTTGAGTTCCAGAAAAGAACAGACCCAACTTCCATTTTGTTGGGAAGCCAAGGAACTCTTGAAAGCCAGGCTGGTCCCAGCTTGTGTCTCAGGGCTTGTCTACACTGGGACAGTCAGGAAAGCTAAGGTGAACTAACATAAGGTGTGATGTTAAGGCACATTAGTTCAAGTGCATTTAGTTCCTGCGTGGATGCTCTCATTCAGAAGGAAAGTGGCCTTAGTCCTCTGTAGCTTAATCCACAGTGAACTAAGACCACTTTCCTACTCAAACTAGGACAATCCCAGTTAGCAGGGATGTCTAGTCCCCTACTGCAGCTCAGGAACAAGGTGCAGTGGCAGCACTTTGTGGGCTCGGAGACAGCAACATGATATTGGGGAGCGTCTGGGTGAGGACTGATGGGCATTGGCAGAGCTGCAGGGATGCCCATGACTGGGATATCAAGGAGAAGGAGTAGCAGGTTAAGCAAAGGGAGCAGGAGAGCAGGCTGGTTGAGCTCTGCATGTTTCATCTGATATCTGGACTTTCCTGGCTGGAAACAGCTTTGAGAAAGCTGGAAAAAGACAACAGCAGCCTTGAGGGATGCTTTGTCAGCATAAAAATCACAAACTAGTTGTGATGTGCGGAAGAGTGACTTCCAGCTGAGAAAATCTCAGCTCACCAGCTATTGCCTCAACCTTGGGGCTACTGCAGCCTCTCTTTTGTATAAAGATATGAGAATTGCTAGGCTGCATCAGACCAATGGTCCATCCAGTCTCCTGTCCGACTCGCACACCGGACTAATGTTGGATGCTCCAGAGGAAGGAGCAAATAATTTATAATGCACCTCCTCAGTTTAGAAAAGCAGGGAAGGGTGATTTCTTCCCGGCAGCCTTTTCCCCTGCAGGCAAGGATTGGATGAAGGCTAAATGGATCTCGGATCCACCAAATGTTTGGGTTTCTCTTCCCCACCAAAGCTGTAGGAGGCTGTGTGGGCTGGAGTGCAGGACTAAGCATCAGGAATCCACGAGTCCTGATCCTGCCTTTGCCACTGACTCACTGGGTGGCCTTGGCAAGTCATGTGTGAGGGACTTTTCAAAGGGCTCCTATGAGTGCTCTGGAGAAGACTTGGGCCCTCAGACAAAAGGGGTGTTTTCAAAGCAGAGTGTGGGCAGTGCCGGTTCCTTGAAAATCTGCTCTTGGTACTGGGGTGCCTAAACTACATTGAGTGCTCAGGTTCAGCCTGGTGCTCAGCCACGCTGGGGTTATCGAAACCTCACTGCGATATGATGCTCGGCTCTCCGGGCACAGCTATTATCCCTGGCTCGGAATGTCCTTGCCTCCTTCCCCCGCCCCCCAGCTCCAAGGTTACCTCAAGACATTTCTGCAATCCTCTCATCAGGCGCCCAGGGCCTGCTGTGACAGCACAATAACATCAGCAATACTAGCCAATCAGGGCCCTCACTAGGCTCCCAGGTTGGGACTAGGCATAGAGCTGGTCAAAAGTTGGAATTTCTCGTTTGCAGGAAATGCTGACATTTTGAAATGTCTTTTCTTCTGATCTGGAATCAAAACCAAATATTTCTGAAATTTCCCACAAGACAGAAAATCTGAAAAATGTCAGTTCTGGGAAATTTGAATTTTTGAATTTTGTTTCCAAATTTCCTTTTTATTTTTATTTTATTTAAAGGTTTTTTTCATTGTTATAGCTTTATTATTTATGGATTCAGTCATGCCATGTCGGTAGTAATATGCATTGCTACAGGTATGTTATAATAGGACATCATAGCTGAAACTTTCAAAGTGTCGCACTATTTCATTGCAACACAAAGAGGAGTCGCTTTGCTCGAGAAGAGCAGAGGTTCCAATCAGTACTAAGTAGCACCTGCCCTTAATGAGTTTAAAAATAAAATAAAATAAAAATAGAATATTTAAACTATTCTATGATGTCATACCATTACACGTATATCCAGACACCTCTTTCACCATGTCAGCCTCAGTGTTTCTCCCTCTGACAGGGGGATGGGATGAGGGAGCTGGAGTAGATCAGTCCTACTCTGGAGGTTTTTAATTCTTAACTTTGGTTTATTCACAGTATTTACAAGGTGGGCCTCAGGGCTGGCCCGAGTAGTTCTTGTAAGCAAAAAACCCCAGAACACAAAAGAAATACATCTCCTTGCCTCCACCTGAGCTTGTTATGCTGGCTTCTGGTGGCCAGCACTTCCCAAAACAGAAGTAAACTCAATGTTTCCCTTACAGGGAGCAGAACAGTTCTCCGCCTCTTCTCCCTGCTGCTGCTTGTTTCTTCTCTCTCTTCCCCATTTCACTGGAAAGGGGATGTTTAAAGGTTGCCAGTGGCCCCTAATTGGACTCAGGTGTCTCTAACTAACCTGAGGTAACCTTTTTTCAGTTCCTAGGAACTTCACCATTCTAGGATGGATATATCTGCCTTCCACCACTCTTACAGCGGGGTTGGAGGGCAGGGTGTCTGAGTGGCTGCGGAGGTGGACGGGGCTGCTCCGGTGCCTCTCCCTGTGAGGGAGGGCACTGGTGCTCAATCAGCTAGTCCTGTCCATGCTCTGGCATCGGCTCAACACCCTGGTCCCAGCCCTGGGTTTCCTGGCCGATATTCAGAAGCTGGTTCTGGAGTTCTTTTGGCCAGGACTGCACTGGGTCTCTGCAGGGGTTCTCCATCTCCCCCTGGAGGAGGGAGGACAGGGCCTGACATGCCTGCGCACTCAGGTCCATGTCTTCCGCCTCCAGGCTCTGCAGAGACTCCTCTATGGTGCAGGTACTCCGGCTTGGAGCACGTTGGCGCACGCCTTCCTGCGCCGCTTCCGAGGGCTCCGATATGACTGGCAGCTCCTTTATCTCCATCCAAGAGGTCTTCCGGGAGACCTCTCCGGGCTGCCGGTCTTCTACCAGGACCTCCTCCGGACCTGGAAGCTGGTTTAGGCGACCAGGTCCGTGGCGGCTACCAAGGGGGCAGATCTCCTTGCGGAGCCCCTGCTACACAATCCCCAACTTCATGTGCAGGCGGCGGAGTTCCCCTCGGTGCGCCGGAGACTGGTCCTGGCAGAAGTTACCAGAGTCGGAGACCTCCTGGACTACAACCGGGGAGACTGGGTGGATCCCCTGATGCTTGCTCAGCGCATGGGACTCTCCACCCTTCGTAGTCCCCGGCGCGTACTTCAGGAGGTGAGGGCAGCCTTACTGCCCGCTGCTTGGGCTTACCTCAACCGGGTCCTGTGGGAGGGTACTCCTCACCCACCCTGCACCCCGGGCCCTCCGGACCTTTCCATCAGGCCCCTGCCCCATGAGTCCCCCTGGCTGTCCCCCGTACACCGCGAGCGGCTGCACGATTTGCAGCTGGTTCACTTCCAGACCACGCCAAGGAAACATCTGTGCACGCTTGTGCTTCACATCCTTCATTTCCTCACCCTCGTGTCCCGCCCCAATACAAAGTGGCGGGACCTATTGCCACCTGTTGAGAGTGAGGAACCCCGGTGGGCCAGACTATATTCCACCCTAGTCCCAAGGCCTGCCAGGGACATTAGTTGCAGGAGGCTCCACGGAGCCGTGAGCACGGGCATGTACTTGGAGCGGTTCACCCCCGTCCCCAACGCCTGACCCTTTTGTGGCATGAGGGAGACCCTGGTGCACGTATACCTGGAGTGCACCAGGTTGCAGCCCCTGTTCCGGCTCCTTCTGAACATCCTTTTACGTTTCTGGCTGCACTTTTCCCCTCACCTTGTCATATACACACACTCTATCCGTGGCCCCACAAAGTCACGGGACCTCCTCGTCAACCTCCTCCTGGCGATGGCCAAAGTGGCCATCTACAATACCAGGGAGAGGAGGTTGGCTGATGGGGTTCTTTGCGACTGTGGGGCCTATTTCCGGTCCTCCCTCCGTTCATGTATCCAGGCAGAGTTACTCTGGGAGGCGTCCGCTGGCTCCCTTGACATCGTCGAGAAGCAGTGGGCGCTGTCCGGGAGTCTCTGCTCGGTGTCCCCTTCAGGTTCCCTTTCTTTGACCCTTTGACCTTCACACCTGCCCCTGTTACATTTTTGGTTCCCCCCCGTAATTATTCGAGTTCCTGGACCTTGTGGATCCTCCCCTAAGGCTGTGGAACCCAATAGGACCACTCTTACAGCTGCCAGGTCTGACTTTGTCAGCAGTAGTGCAAATTATTATATTATGCACTGTTCCCACCGGCATGTCATGAAATAATGTAAACATAAAAATAAAATGCAAATGGAAAAAAAAGAAACAAAATGTCAAAATGCAGAAACAAAAATTACAAATTACAAAACAACATTTTTCCAGAATGAAAATATTTTCACTTCAAAATATTTTTTCTGCAAGAATTTTCATTGGAATCTACACATTTTTTTAATATATTTTGATTTTTGACAAAAACAGCCTTTTCTGTCAGAAAATGGTTTTGATGGAAATTTTTCAACTAGCTTTGATTGGGAGCTCAGGGGGCTTTCAGAGGGGTGTTTGGTTGCCCCCAAGATGCCTGAGCATACAGGACCAGATCTTGAAAGTTATCATAGAATCATAGAATATCAGGGTTGGAAGGGACCTCAGGAGGTCATCTAGTCCAACCCCCTGCTCAAAGCAGGACCTAATCCCAACTAAATCATCCCAGCCAGGGCTTTGTCAAGCCTGACCTTAAAAACCTCTAAGGAAGGAGATTCCACCACCTCCCTAGGTAACCCATTCCAGTGCTTCACCACCCTCCTANGTCTAGAGCCATCCTCTTTGGATCTAGACTGTAGGAGCTTAACTCCCATTGGAAGTTGGGCTTCTAAATACCTTTGAGGAACTGGGCCACAGAGTGCCTGGCAGGATTTTCAAAGGTGATTGTGAATTTCCTGGGAGTTCAGAAATATCCACTTGGTTTATATTGGCATGTGTAAATCACTAGTTTACATATTCTAGTGAAGCTGAGGCACCTAGACATGAGCAGTGTAAAAACAGGCTATTTTCAGATGCAGTTGGGGAGAGAGGCAAAACCCACAGCATCTGGGGCAGGTGACCAGGGGGATGACAGAGAAAGGGACATGGGGGGGGGGGGGGCAGGAGGAAGCAGGCAAAAAATGCCCCTGAGCCCTCTCTGCCACCCCCTTTTCCCATCTCTGTGGGCTCAGGCTATAAATGGGGAAAGTGCTGTGGGGGACAATGGCAGGACACATGGGTTGTGGCAGGGTCCTAGGATCTAGCTACCATGACTATGAATACCTTCTTTGCATCACTGTAGCGGGGCGGTTACCCCGCTCCGGCCCCGAAGGGGTTACAGCTAGCCCTGGGAGAGGGCTGGGGCTGCGAGCCAAAGACGAGGCTAATTGGGGAAGCAGCCACAGCTGGGGCCACACCTCAATCAGGTCACAGCTGGCCCTATAAAAGGCTGTGGGCCAGGAGCACAGCTAGTCTCTCTCTAGCTGTGGAGAGAGCGGGGTCTGGCTGCTTGGGAGCTCAGTAGGGTATCTAGAGTGGAGCAGGGATGGGGAAAGACCAGAGGAGCTGGAGAGCTCCAGGCTGGAAAACCCCCAGGCTGCAGGCTTTGGTAAAGGCCCAAAAGGGTACTGGGGTTGCAGAGGTGCAGCCCAGGGTAGGCAAAGGCAGCAGGTCCAAACCCCCCTTGCTGAGGATGAGTGGTTTATAGACTGCAGTCTACCCCAGTGAGCGGGGGCTAGATGGTGACTGGCAGTAGCCACTGAGGCGAGGAGGGGTAGAGGGTTGGGGGTTCCCCTGGGTGGTGAGACCCAGAGAGTGGGGGTACTGCCAGGGGGTGGCACCCAAGGTAGAGGGGCACCAGGGTCTGGGAGGGACACAGGGGCCTGAGGGAAGCGGGATACAGGCCGGCAGAGGGCGCTCCAAGGCTGGAAAAGCTAATTCCTTGGATGACCAGCAGGAGGTGCCATGCCAGTGAGTTGTCACCTGCTACAATCACATACAGCTACCTACTATAGACCACCGAGAAGAGGAGGTGGATGAGGTATTTCTAGAATAAATAACAGAAATACCCAAAACATACCCCTGGGTATTAATGGGGGGCTTTAACTACCCAGACATCTGCTGGAAAAGTAATATGACAAAACACAACATTTCCAGTAAGTTCTTGGAATGTACCAGGGACAACTTTTTGTTCCAGAAAGTAGAGGAAATAAACAGAGGGCTAGCATGTTAGACTTGATTCTGACCAACAAGGAGGAATTGGTAGTGAATCTGAAGGTGGAAGGCAATTTGAATCTGAAGGTGGAAGGCAATAGTGATCATGAAATGATAGATTTCATTATTCTAAGGAAAGTAATGAGTGAGAGCAGCAGAATAAAGACAATGGGCTTCAAAAAGTAAACTTTAACAAACTCAGAGAACTGGTAGGTAAGGTCCCATGGAAAAGAAATCCAAGGGGAAAAGGAGTTGAAGAGAGCTGGCAATTTGTCAAGGAGACAATATTAAAGGCAAAATTGCAAACTATCCCCATGCAAAGGAAAGATAGTAAGAATAGCAAGAAGCCAATATGGCTCCATCAGGAGCTCTTTAATGACATGAAAATCAAAAAGAAATCCTACACAATGTGGAAACATGGACAAATTGCTAAGGAGGAGTACAAAAGAATAGCATAAGCATGTAGGAACAAAATCAGAAAGGCTAAGGCACAAAATGAATTACACCTAGCCAAGGACATAAAAGGCAATAAGAGATTCTTTAAATACATAAAGAGAAAGATTAAGGAAAGTGTAGATCCTCTAATTAGTGACAAAGGAGCGTTAATAACTAATGGTATTGAGAAAGCTGAGCTGTTTAAAAAGGTTATTGGTGACCAGATACTCAACACAATTAATATAAACAACAAGGGGAAAGGAATCCAAGCCAAATTAGGGAAAGAACAGGTTAAAGATGAGTTCGATGTATTCAAGTCAGCAGAGCCTGATTAAATGCATCCTAGGGTCCTTCTGGAGCTAACTGAAGCAATCTCGGTATCAGTAGGAATTACTTTTAACTCCTGGAGGACAGGTGAGGTCCCAGAAGACTAGAGAAGGGCAAACAGTACCGATCTTTAAAAAGGGGAACAAAGAGTACCAGGGAATTATAGACCAGTCAGCCTAACTTAAATACCTGGAAAGATACTGGAACAAATTATTAAACAATAAGTTTGTAAGCACCTAGAGGATAATAGGGTTATAAGGAATAGTCAGCATAGATTTGTCAAGAACAAATCATGCCAAACCAACTTAATTTCCTTCTTTGACAGGGTTACTGGCTTAGAGGATGGGCGGAAGCAGTAGATGCGATATATCTTGATTTTAGTAAGGTTTTTTTACACAGTCCTGCAAGACATTCTCATAAGCAAACTGGGGAAATGTGATCTAGATGAAATTATTATAAGATGGATGCACAACTGGTTAAAAGACCATACTCAAAGAGTAGTTATTATTGGTTCGCTGTCATACTGGGAGGGCGTATGTAGTGGGGACCCGTGGGGGTCAGTCTTGGGTCTGGGTCAATATTTTCATTAATGATTTTGATCATGGACGGAGAGCATGCTTGCAGGTGACCCCAAGCTGGGAGCGATTTCAAGCACTTTGGAGGACAGGATTAGATTTCAAAATGAACTTGACAAATTGGAGAATTGGTCTTAATTCAACAAGATGAAATTCAATAAAGACAAGTGCAAAGTACGTCACTAAGGAGGGAAAAATCAAATGCACAACTACAAACTGAGGAATAACTGGCTGGGTGGTAGTACTGCTGAAAAGGATCTGGGAGTTATAGTGGATCACAAATTGAATATGAGTCAGTAATGTGATGCAGCTGTGAAAAAGGCTAATATTATGGGGTTTATTAAGAGGAGTGTTGTATGTAAGACACGGGAGGTAATTGTCTTGGCACTGGTGAGGCCTCAGTTGGAGTAGTGTGTTCAGTTCTGGGCACCATACTTTTGGAAAGATGTGGACAAATTGGAAAGAGTCCAGTGGAGAGCAACAAAAATGCTAAAAGGTTTAAAAAACTTGACCTATGATGAAAAGTTAAAAAAAAATGGGCATGTTTAGTCTTGAGAAAAGAAAACTATGGGGGGGACGTGTTAACAGTCTTCAAATATGTTATGGGCTGTTATAAAGAGGACAGTGATCCATGTTCACTGAAGGGAGGACAAGAAGTAATGGGCTTCATCTGCAGCAAGGGAGATTTAGGTTAGATATTAGGAAAAGGTATTTAAGATATAAAGGTATTTAAGATCTGGAACAGGCTTCCAAGGGAGGTTGTGGTAGCACCATCATTGGAGGTTTTTAAAAACAGGCTGGATAAAGACCTATCAGGGATGGTCTAGGTTTAGTTAGTCCTACCACAGTGCAGGGGGCTGGAATTGATGACTTCTTGAGGTCCCTTCCAGCCCTACATTTCTATGATGCTATAAGCATATGCATGGCATAGGTACGATTTCTATCCTTAGAGGGAGCATTGTCTTCCGTGTGTACCCACCCTCTGGGAACTACACTCCTTTAAAGAGTCTCAGGTAGGACACTCAAACATTGACACACGCCCCCTAAATCACTGCCACTTTTGGCCTTAGGGCTTGTCTGCACAGGGAAATTTACCAGCGTGGCTGTGGTGGTATAATTATGTGGCTATAGTTATAACTAAGGCTACGTTTATGTCACGGAAGTCATGGAATCCCTGACTTCCAGAGACCTCCAGTGACATTCTCTGCTTCAGCCCCAGGGGCTGCAGGACTCTGGAGCTGACAGCCAGTGGGGCTCTGGCAGGGTTCCAGCGACAGGTGACAGACTCCTGAAGGGGCCCTCCTCAGGGTTCCAGCGACGGGCGACAGACTCACGCGGGGGAAGGGGGATGCCTCAGGCAAGCGGCTGGGGTGTCCCATTTTCTCTTTGGGAAATATGGTCACCCTGCAGCTCCCAGTCACCATGGGCAAAGGGGGAACCCCACAGCTCCCAGCCACCACGGTGGTGGGGGAAACCATGGAGCCGCAGCAGCAAAATTCACAGGCAGGTCATGGCTTCTGTGAATTTTTGTTTATTGCCCATGACCTGTCCATGACTTTTTGACTAAAAATAACCATGACAATTTAGTTATACATTTATACTGGTATAGTTATGCCAGTAAATTTCCCTGTGTGAAGAAGCCCTTAATGTTTGTACAGTGCTTTAAATGAGGAAATGTTAAGCAGTTCCTCAGTCACCCAGACCAGTTCTTCCTCCCAGACCATCTCTGTCTTGAAACACTCCTTGAAATTCTTCCTATCCATGACTCCTTCCTACCCTGCACACTTATTTTTGCTGCAGCCCATGATGTTGGTAATTGGTGCCTCTGGCCCATGGCATGGTGTGTTGGGCCCCAGATGTTTCCTCCTCCAGAAGCAGTGGCTGCAACATGCCAAATGGTAGTCATGCCACAAAACTGCTCACTTGCCACTTTGGATTGCCAACTTCCTCAGGTGTGGCTGGGGCAGGGGAGAGCAGAGGAAACAAGAGGTGGGAGGGATTGATTTAAGGGGATAATCTGTCAGTTATTATTTAGATTGGAGTAGTGCCCACAATGTGCTGAATGCTTTGCAAAGGCCAGACAAAGGAAGACACTGCCCCTTCCCTGGAAAGCTGGCAATCTAAAAACATACAAGCGAAGTGGTGATAGGACAACAGCTTACAAGGATCACGACTGTTGTTTTTTAAAATAAAGATACTACATTCTTCTGCTTCCCTTTCAAATTCAACCCTTATGCATTCCCCCCTTACCGATTCCCAGCGCTAGTTCCAGTGTGCATACACTCCTCCCTTCCGGCAATCCCTCCTGCCATTCAGCCCCCTTCCCCCCATGTATGTGAGCAGTTCATTAATGAGCTAAATCAGTGATTTAGAGAAGCAGATGATTTACTATCCCAAGCAGAGCTTTCTCTAACCCAATAAAGAAAAAGAGCCAGAGACTCCATGAAACCCAGTAAGGACTTCACTATTGTCTCTCTCTTTTACATGAAGGGGGGGGGGGGGGGAACGACTCTGTCCTCCTCCCGCTTTGCCAGAGACTTCTCAACCACAGGGCTCTCTGGAACCACAGTGGCAAAAGGAGCAGACGGTGGCCCCACGCCGGCAGCTCCTCCGGCGCGGCTGTACCACCCCCAGCCCTGCCCTCCGGTGGGGCTCCTGTACAGACCCCGGACAGGAAACGCAGGCACACAGCTGCGTGGAAGGGCTGGGGGCGGTACAGCCATGCCGGAGGAGCTGCTGGCAGCCCCACGTTCTGCTCCTCCTATGTCTTTCCGGTACGCCATACAGGCTATAAATAGCTTACTGGTACGGTGGAGCGGACTGGACCGCCCTACTTGCACCACTGTGCTGAGGTCAGATGAGCCGAGTGGCTGTGTTTTGGTATGGGCCGGAAGGGTACAATGTGGGTGTCAGGCTGGCCAGGGAGAAGGAGGTTACAGTGACCGAGAGAGGCGATGATGAAGGTCTGGACAAGAATTTTAGCTGGGTGGACAGAGAGAAAAGGTCAGATCTTAGCAATCTGTGGGACCCTGCCTGGATGTATGGGCTGAGAGAGAGGGAAGTGATGAAATAATGACAACACCTTGCACTTCCCTTGTCACTTTCATCTGAGGCCCTCAAAGTGCTTAACAAATGTTAATGAAGCCTCACAATGTTCCTGTGAGATAGGTACTATTAGCCCCATTTTTGGCTGAGCTTGCGAGGCCCTACACTGAACTTCTCTGTCTGTCTGTCTATAACATGACCATTTTGAATACTGCATCCAATTGCTTCCCAAGCATCAGGAAGGTTCTAGAGAGAGAAGGTGGGTGAGGTAATATCTGTTATTGGACTAACTTCTCACCTTGGCTCTCTAATATCCTGGGACCAACCCGGCTACAATACTGTATACAACAGGGCATGTTCAAGGCATCCACAGCCAGAAGCCTATTGACTGTTGAAAATCAGAAAAACCAAGAGCAACGGAGGAGGCACAGAGCCCCTGGCATCTGGTTAGCAGAGCTACATCTTCAGCCACTTCTGTGTTAGCTGATGGCAGCCATTAACCCCTTCCAGCATAACAATACCCCTCCTCTCAGCTCTGCCCATCACCCCAATACTGTGTAAAAATGCTGACACCCTGAAAGAGAAAGAAAGAAGAATGTCTACACTGCCACATTGATATATACCTATCTCATAGAGCTGGAAGGGACCCTGAAAGGTCATTGAGTCCAGCCCCCTGCCTTCACTAACAGGACCAAGTACTGATTTTGCCCCAGATCTCTAAGTGGCCCCCTCAAGGATTGAATTCACAACCAGGGGCGGCTCTATGTATTTTGCCGCCCCAAGCACGGCAGTCAGGTGGCCTTCGGCGGCATGCCTGTGGTAGGTCCGCTGGTAACACGGATTCGGCGGCGTGCCTGCGGGAGGTCTGCCGGTCCCGCGGCTTCGGCGTACCCGCTGCCGAAGCCGCGGGACCGGCGGACCTCCCACAGGCAAGCCGCCGAAGGCTCCCTGACTGCCGCCCACACAGCAACCGGCAGGCCACCCGCTGCGGCTTACCGCCCCAGGCACGCGCTTGGTGCACTGGTTCCTGGAGCCGCCCCTGCTCACAACCCTGGGTTTAGCAGGCCAAGGCTCAAACCACTGAGCTATCCCTCCCCCCTGTATCTTGGGATAATTTATGCTGTTTAGGGGTGTGGAAAAAACATCCCCCTGAGTGATGTAAGTTACATCCACATAAGCCCCGGTGTGGACAGCGCTATGTTGGCGGGAGAGCTTCTCCCACCAACATAGCTACCACCGCTTGCTGGGAGTGGAGTAATTATGTCAACGGGAGAGCTCTCTCCCACCGGCATAGAGCGACTACTTGAGAGCTCTTACAGCGGCACGGCTGCATTGGTACGGCTGCGCCACTGTAAGCTCTCTAGTGTAGACATGGCTGGTAGGGACCTTAGACCTTAGTCCATCCCATGCTTTGCTGCACATTAGGCTACCCACATTTGCCATCCTTGCCTGTCAATTGCCCTTCTCTCCAAATCTTCCCATTTCATGTTGAGGTGCTTGATGTCATTCAGAACAGTTCATTTCCATGTTATTCGTGGTCTTCCTCTCTTTCTTCTTGCATTTTCTGGCTTCCATTCAAGAGCGGTATTTGGTAAGCGTTCTTTTTCCATTCTCAGCACGTGTCCGAGCCACTGATGTCTTCTTTTGTAGATTATTTGTGAGAGGGTGCCTTGTCCAGTCATTCTTCTGACTTCTTCATTCATCTTCCTAGCTCTATATGTTATTCCCAATATTCCTCTCAGACATTAGTGATGAAATGCATCCAGCTTTTGCATATCTTTCTTGGTAAGTTGCCATGTCTCACTGCTATATGTTGTGATGGCGATAACAATTGCTTTGTACACGTTCAGTGTAGGGACTCTCCCTACCAGCCACATTCAAAAAACTGAATGTGGCTGGTAGGGAGAGTCCCTGAAATAGAGGGGGATTGGAGGGTGGCACAGGGAGTCTGTGGGGGGAATGGACGGATACAAGGAGCCACTGGAGTGCAGTGAGCTCTGCCTACACTAGCTACAAAGCGGGTAACCCCATATAGCTGGAAGAACAGGCACAGAGAGGTTAAGTGACTTGCCCAGTGACAGGTGGTGAGTCTATAGATGAGTAAGAAATAGAAGCTGGATCTCTGGCTTCCCATGCTCCTGCTCTGATAATTAGCCTGCACACTCAGTCTCTCCTTAAAAGAACGAGAAAGTGACAGCTAAGGAGGGCTATGATAGAAGAAATAGGGTGTTATATTTAGGTAGGGCCGCCTTTTCAAAAGTGCTCCCGGATTTTGGGTGCCTTCATTGTCGAGTACCCACAATTAGGGAACACTTGAAAATTTAGACCTACATACTAAAAAACATACGGTTAAACCCACAAGACCATCTAGCAGCAGGAAACATAGACAGAGCGAATGTGCTTTGCTGAGAGCCAGTTTTCAACCTGATGTTGAAGGGACTGATTCTGGGGATATTTCTAGGTCAAAGGGGAGGGCATTCCACATCCCTGGGGCCACAGAGGCAATGAGACAGATGTTTTCCCTCCTGTCCCCCCTGCACATGCCATGCTCTAGGGGTCCCATCCCTTGGAGCTCCGAGGATGCAATGGTGTATAACATGGAGTCAGAGCCTCAGAAAGTTAACTGTCCAGTAGGGGCCATAAAGCTCAAATCTGTAACCTAATTCATGCCCAGCAAGCAGCCAGTAAAACACACATCCGAGACCCAGCATCAGAGAAGGGCAGAGGGAGATTACTAGTGGTGCCACTTGAATGACAGTTCTCCCCCCTTTCTCCCGGGCAGGGTCAGCAGACAACAAGATTGAGGCAGCTATGTCTGAGCTGGTGCCAGAGCCCCGGCAAAAACCAGCAGTGCCGATGAAACCTGTTGGCATTAACTCCAACCTGCTGGGCTACATTGGGATCGACACCATCATTGAGCAGATGCGCAAGAAGACCATGAAGACGGGCTTTGACTTCAACATCATGGTTGTAGGTAGGAGGGGTCATCAAGGCCTATGGAGCCTTTGGAGGGCATAGAGAGAAGCTTTGCCGGGCTTTGACTTCACTCTCACAGGCACAAGTACAAGAGGTTATAAGGGTACAGGGGATCATTGGGAGTATGGGTGAAGGACAGATGCTTTAATATCAGGCCATGCCTAGTTCCAGTAGATCCCTAGTCCCTGTCCTTTGTGATTTTCCCTTAAGGTACTTATGAAGGGCAAGAAGATCCCGCACACCCAACCTGGCAACTTCCCTGGGTTTAAGTTCTTCAGCGTATTGTCAGGGCACAGCTGTGGTAAATGCTACATTCTTCCCCTTTACGTTTATCAGGTCAAAGCGGGCTGGGGAAATCAACACTGGTGAACACCCTCTTCAAATCCCAAGTTAGCCGCAAGTCTTCAGGCTGGAACCGTGAGGAGAAGATCCCTAAGACAGTGGAGATCAAGGCCATTGGGCATGGTAAGAACCAGGAAAAGTATCCCGAGGACCACCAGTACTGGCTGAAAGAGCGTAGGGGGTGCTGGTGTCTTAGAACAGTCCTGTCAAGGACCTTTTACTAGGGCTGGCTGGAAAACCAGAATTCAAGATTTAGTTCCACATTGAGATGAAACTGAGACCTTTCCAAATTTTTGAGAGAGGGAGAGAGAGACCCTGACCCACTTCAGACTAGCCAGTAGCCTGGTGGTTAGGGCACTCATCTGGGAAGTGGGAGACCTAGGTTCAAAGTCCCTGCTCTGAAAGAGGCACGAACTGTCCCTCCCTTGCTTCTGTGGTGGTGGAAAGGGCAGAACATCATCATTCCCACAACATGTGTCAGAGAAGCCGATCTCAAGGGAGATCATAAGGTCTTTTCTGCTTTCTTCCCCAGTCATTGAAGAAGGCGGTGTCAAGATGAAACTGACGGTAATTGACACCCCAGGGTTTGGTGACCAGATCAACAATGAGAATTGGTGAGTGTCTGACCTCCCCATCTATCTTCCCCCTCTCTCTGTTTGCCTCTTGGGTGGCTGACTTACCCATAGGGCTGGGGATACAGAAGAGTCAGCACCCAGCGTGGTCCTTGCTCTAAGATGGACCCCACCCCTGGAACACAGTAAACAGGACAGTATGAGCTCAGCTTCAGGCTGAGTCAGCGCAGCAGGATGGGATGTTGGTGTTCCTTCTGATTCAGTTCTGAACCAGCCCCCAGCATGGGACCGGGGGTACTCTGTGGCTCCAGCTGTTGTCTTTCATACAAGATGTATTCGTTACAGATCCCATAGTAAATCTGAGAAGAATAAAGGTGTTAGAGCAGCATCCTGCCAAACTCCAATCTGGATAATGGTATTCGGGGGTTCTAAAGGGATGTGATATTATTCTTCTCTTCCTCGCTTAAGGCCTGATCCAAAGCCCATTGACGTCAGTGGAAATATTCCTATTGCCTTCAATGGGCTTTGGATCAGGCCCATACACTGCTGTGAAGTGTTGCTGTGAATTGTTAAACTGCCAACACGTTCCGCTCCAGAGGTGGCTGCACTTCAGTGGTAGGTGACATGATTCTTATATACACAGCTTATAAAGTGTTTGGGATCCGACTAGATGAAAGAAGCTCAGGAAATGTTAAATCCTTATCATTATTATTTCATTTATTTGATTTAGGCATACACATGCTATAAAAGAGTGCCTATCGCTATGCTCTAGGACCCTAGGCATAACTTAAAAACTCAGCAAAATTCACACCCCAAGTGTAATTTTGGTGCAGCAGTGCAGTCAGTATAATCCACTACCAGCAAACCAGGCAACGCATCCTTCTCAAGTCCTCCTCCCAGTCCAACAGTTTCTCCCCCCCCCCACTTGCAATCCCCTGCTCCCCCCTCCCCCGCCCAAAATTCAGGAGATTCTGCCTATTTTGGATCAGAGTAAGGCAAATTCCAAAGTCACGGGGGGCCCTCACAGAGAATGCCCTGCCAGCAGCCCCTTTCCACATATGCCACTGGGGCTTCAGCTTGAGCACCTCTGCTGATCAATAACCCTGGCAGGATCTGATCAGGCTAATGGATCCTCTCACCCTGTAAACCCTCTTAGTTCCTGTAAGTGCCAGAGGCACTGTATGTATGAAGCATGAGGAAGGAATGTGCCTCTCTCTCTCTGACCTTCACAGCTGGGAGCCCATCGAGAAATACATCAATGAGCAATATGAAAAATTCCTGAAAGAGGAAGTGAATATAGCAAGGAAGAAACGAATCCCAGACACAAGAGTCCACTGCTGCCTCTACTTCATCTCCCCCACGGGTCACTCGTACGTATCCCGCTGCTGACTGCTTAATCTCTCCCACTCATCACTTATATGTATCCTATCTCATCTATATCTTACTGCACCTCTACTTTAGCTCCCCCTATGGACCAGTCATATGTATCTCACTACTCCCTCTACTTAATGTCCTCCACGAGTCTCTCCCGGTATCCTATCCCACACATCACTCCTATATACATCCCACTCTGCCTCTTTCATCTCTCCCATGGGTCATGCGTAGGAATCCCACTGTTGTTTAACTTTTCCCTACTGGGCTGGACACTGGGAAGGCTGAACAGAAAAGCATTAGAATGGGATGGACAGGCCAGCTCTCCCCATAGGTTTTTTTTTCTAGGCAATGAGTGAGGCGGAAGGAGGAGAAGAGATCTAATGGGAGCATCTCTTGGGGGATACGTAGGAGATCTCTCCCTTCTCCCTCTCGTCTGGACTCTGGGAGGGGGAAGAGCGGAGCCAGCGTTAAGGGTGCTGGGGTAAAATGACTCTCACTTATTCCTTTTTCCCGGGCTGCAGCTTGCGACCCCTGGACCTAGAGTTCATGAAACATCTCAGCAAAGTAGTAAACATCATCCCTGTTATCGCCAAGGCAGACACCATGACCCCGGAAGAGAAGACTGAGTTCAAACAAAGGGTGAGTACCACCACGCCTGTGTGGAACGAGTCTTTCCCAGCCTCACCTGTCCTGGCAAGAAGGTGGGAAAGGTGGTTGTATCCTTCAGACTGGGATTATATTGTCTTGACCACTCAGACATCCTGGTGTTTCCCTTCATGGTTCGGAACAGCACTCAGCTGCTGCCATGGGATACAATATTGGATTCTTCTCCACTGACAGAGTCCAGCTATCATGGAACCTTAAAACAGGACCTGGTTCTGTGTCAATGTGGGGCGTGTGTGATGATCTGGGTGTGCTCATATGGCAGAAGATTGCCTAAATCATTCAGACTAATATAGGGAAGGCCACCTTTCCAGCTGGTAGGATATCACAGCAATTCAGCTCTTTCCCAAGTCGCCGTACATTCCTGACAATATGGCCTTATCCAAGAACACGCTTGTCCTAAGTTTAAATGAACCTTCGCAAAACATGTGCCCATAGCGGGTCAGAGCTGACATTAGCATGTATCTGTGCTAGTGAACCCTACCTCTGAACTCAGACTAATTGATAGGAGAATGTACCTTCCTAGCCCAAATGAGCCTAAGGAAATGATCAACTAAGACCACAAAGAATAATGCTGAATGGTCTGCTAGGGGCACCACAATGGAGAATTAAAAATGGGTGAATCTTCTGGTGAACTGAAATCTACTAGAGATCACCCTGGGCAAAAACTAACTGATGAGATGCATCTATCATGGAAGAGCAGCTGTTTCTATGCTGAAGTCTCTCAAAGGGCATCTGTCAGAGTAATGGCAAGGGTTTCACACCTGTGCTGTGACCTGCCAAGATGTCTTTCTGCTGATCCCTGTTCTGTGACTGGGGTATTAATCCTTCATAACCCTGACCAATGGGGCCAGTGAATAAAGTCCAATCTCTTGCCAGCACTGCTGTGTGTCACAACTGTATCACACACTCCTTCAGGAGTATTTCCTGCAGGCGCCTTCCCCTTGAGAATGTTGCAGCAGGAATGTAATACCACTGCACTCTGCTGTCTGCCATAATTCAATGCTTGCACTGCTTTTTTACTTTCCAATGTTTCCCTGCCCAGGTGCGCAAAGAACTGGAGGTGAATGGGATCGAGTTTTACCCCCAGAAAGAGTTTGATGAGGACCTGGAGGATAAAACAGAGAATGACAAAATCAGGGTAGGACACACCATATCATGAGAGAGTATTGAGGAGTGGTTAGATTTCACTGAGTGCAGAATGGAGACAAATCACTCTAGTTTTCAAAGTTCTTTGAGATCCTTGGATGAAAGATTCTATAATGAAAAGTATTATTATTACTGTTTATATCCAGTAGGGAGGATGGGTTCTTTTATCCTTTCTAATTTAATTTGCATTGTCTCCGTTCATTATCACCATAGAGTGCTGTGATTGCTGAATTTAAGAGGACTGTTTGTTTCACTTCATCTTGCCGGACACTGGGTTTAACTTCCCATGTGAGCTGTTGCTATTTAAGACCCAGCTTGTTCTCAGCTTGACCACTCAAACTCTTATTTTTGGTAGTCTCCCAAGTAAAAATTTGATCATATTTCCCCTTCACGTCCATCATCATTACAGCCATCTCCTGTAGAAATGCTGGGGATATTAGCAGACCAATCTCTAGGAATCTGGGGACATCTGTAGAAGACATGTAGGGCTTTTCCTTTTGGGGGTTCATGAATTTCATTTGGGGAGGGGGTTATTTTTAGCATTTTTTTAGTTTTGTGTAGATGTCAAAAATCGGTGGTTTTGGGGATTTCTCTATGTATATACTTAGGGTTTGCAGAATTCAATTTTTTATTTTTTCATAATTTTGATGGATAATATCAGAGTTTATTTTTAAGCAGTTTTTTCAATTAAAATGTTCACAGTGGGTGAAATTGGGGTGCTGCTCAAATGATAGGGAAGATAGGACAATAATTATTTAATGACAGTAGATGCTGAGATTCAAAAAGTTAAAGCTTTATAACCGTTCAAACACAAACTGCCAATATCACATGTCAAAATATAAAAAGTAAATATCCTTAAATCAAACCCTAATAAGTTCTCAAGCAGCATTTTTCTTACTTTGTCTATCTGTAAATTTCAATGATCAGTGGAAATATTTTTCATCAGTTTGTGTGTCCCTTAAATTGATGTTTACCTACCTTCACCAATAAAAATCTAATTCTTCCATGCCTATATATACTGTATATATTATACCCATTACTCATTACAGTAGGTATATACTATAATAAGCAATCTCTTTGTAATGTTCCCTAGTGCACTTTAATGTAGCACTGTTTCAAACAGCATTACTTTCAAGTGCACTAGGGAACCTTTAGTGTGCACCAGCAGGGTCTACACAGACCAATTAATGTGCAACATTTTAGTGTGCTTTAGAAATCATACCTGTCGTCCGCATTACTGCTCTGTGTAGACAAACCCTTAGATCCAAGTAACCATTTCCCATGTTTTCCCCATGTTTATTGAACACTGATTTCATTTTGTATTGGGGTGTTTTACTGGTGTTTATCAGTTAATACTGAAAATCAGAAGCCCTAAACTTATGGAACATTGTGGAGACCTGCGAAAACCTATGGAAATATTGGGGGATCTCCAGACTGACCTATGGAAGGGATTTCTACACAGGAAGTGTCGGGTACCTCTGTGGACTGTCACATTTATAGAACTAGCTGCACCTCTGCCCCCTCTTGGTATTTCTTCACTGCAGAGTAAACTCGGCGGATCGGCACCTGGGTTAGCCTAGCCTAGGTGTGAGTGGCCACTCCAAAGTTATTGTGTCCTCATTGATACTGCAGTCCCCTGTGCGTGTGTGTTGCTAGGACTTATGGGGGGGCATCTCCCATGGTTCTTTGTGCTGCAGTGAGATGAGCCACTCTATGGTTCTTTCCCAATGAATTGTGGGAGAACTTGTCTGTCCTTCTGGCCAGGTGAGAGGAATTGTGGGAAGGCGTTGGAGGACTATCAGCACTGGAATGATTTAGTCTGTGTCCTCACTGCAAAGTGCGTGGGTTATCAGCCTCACTCAGCCTTTAGCCTCTACCCCAGGACAGGACAGCTAGCTGGGGTTGAAAGCACCACTAAACTTGGGTGACAAAGTTTTGTGTGTGGAAGGGAGGAGAGTTAGGGGCAACACCTGAGTAAAAGGCCAAGTTAACTCTGCAGTGAAGACAAACTCCCTGAATGCATCTCCTCAGGTGATAGGTACAGGCAAAAGGTCTATCTCGGGGTTGGAATCATGTGATTCTTCTACTCTGAGCCTAGGAGGTGGGTACAATGCTCCATGTATAGCAACCTCTTATCACCCAGTGATACAGTGACCTGCAGCCTCCTTAAAACAACATATAGCTCATGGAATGGAGCACCAGAGAAAAAAATAGGATTTTAAAATAACAGCCTACCTGCACGTCTGTCCTCCCATACTGGTAGGCCCAAAACCTAGGTAGGGCCTAGCTTCTTCAGACACCCCCATGGGTTCCTGTGTCTGAGTCTTTTCAATCTCGTGCACCCCCTTGCAGCTCCAAGACAGTGTCCTTGTTAACACCCCCCCCACACACACACACACACTCCCGAGCTCTTTGTCTTGCAGGAGGCTTGGTCAAGTGTTGGTGGCTTTTGCCCTCCGGTTGAGAAAGTTTCATACCCTGGCAGGAGACTGAGTCACAGAGTGAACAGTTCTGGCATTGTCCCTTTAGGACTCATAGGTGACCATCTTGAGCCATCTCCTCTTTCCTTCTGGGAACCACCTCAGAGATACCCCTGGGGAGAAATACTTACACCAAAATATGAGTGCAGCAAACACCAGGCCAAAGTCAGGCCAGCATACAGTATTAATAAATGATTTTAGAGAGCTCCATATTCATCACTCCTATGATTCAAAAATGCCGGTCACATCTGAAGACTCACCTAGAACAATACTGCACCCATCTGCAGAACCCATGGAATCACTGGGAACCTCTGCAGGCTCAGCTCTGGCAACAGCTGTAAACAACTGTTGAAATGCTAGGGATATTGTCATAGTCTGCAGTGGCCAGTCATTGGATGGTCATTGGCAGTGAGTGCCTCTTGTCCTGCAGAAGAGGGAAGTGTATGCTGGAGGGAAGAGGGTAACGGGGAAGGGTGGAGAGAGAGGAGTAGTACTACGGCCTATTTATCATTGTCTAGTGCGCAGAGGAACAGCTTGACTAGGCCTGTCTACCTGTCTATCTCCAGCAGGAAAGCATGCCGTTTGCAGTGGTGGGCAGCGACAAGGAATACCAAGTAAATGGCAAAAGAATCCTGGGCAGGAAAACTCCCTGGGGCGTCATTGAAGGTAAACAGGTCCATCCTTTTGAGATGGATGTATCTACCTAGGCTCAGGCACGCAAAGCTCCAGGTACGCGGCAGAGCACTACCCCTCCCACCTATAGTTAAACATATTTTTTAATCAAAATAAAACAGATATTTTCAAACACCTCTGCTGAGGGGAATTGGAGCTACCACTGTGGTATCACCAACTGGCAGGGTATTGCTGCCACTCTAGAATATGAAAGGTGCCACATTGGGGCCCATGAGGTCACCTCACTTTTCAAGTGAACCCTCCCTCATGGTTTTAAGAACTGACAAGCCCAATAGACTGCATGTTATGCACATAAAGCACTATATACCCTGTTTGAAATATAAGATCTGTGCCCATCTGCCCACTGCCTTGACAACCATCCCATGCGCTGTACTAATGAAGGATTTTTTTAACACCCCATTCCCCAATTTTCTCTGTTTACAGTGGAAAACCTCAATCACTGTGAATTTGCCCTACTTCGAGACTTTGTCATCAGGTGAGGCCAGCGGTTATGCAACTGTTTATTCCTGATGAGAAGGGCTACAGTACTTACTGAACAGACTTTCAGATAGAATTTCCTAGTGACGAAAGCCTCCTGATTTGGGGATGGATTAGAATTGACCAAGAGATAAAAAGCTCCATATCCCCAATCTCCAGTCCCCCTTCTCTCAAGTTCATATATGGATTGAAGCCCTTTCAGGAGAACTGACATCTGTCCGAAATTCTGTGGGCAAGTCCCATAGTTTGAAGGCACTGGAACTATGGGCGCTGGGGTGTTGCCGCATCCCGTGGCTTGACGTGGTTTCCATCATATACAAGGTTTACAGTTTGGTTCAATGGCTCTCAGCACCCCCACTATACAAATTGTTCCAGCACCCCTGTTTGAAGGTAATCTCTATGCCCTATAGACTAACAAGGTAGGTTTTTTAAAGAAGCCCAATGTAAATATACATCAAAGTTAAAAACCAATCCCCTGTATATTTCCTGTTGTCATGGTGTTTTGGCATCTGGGAGTGATAAAACCTCAGATTGTGACACAGTGATGTCATGGTGACATCACAATATTGCATTGTTTGGCCCTCACAACAAATTCCTAATGCTGGTACCACCTAGCTGTCACTGTTGGGCTGTCCCCAAATCTTTCAATAAAAGGTGGTCATTAAACAATGGTGGTCAAAGCCCAGGCGTTTTCTGGTGGTTAGTGACTGGTTGGAAGGAGTTGTGGCTTTGGGGACTCTTCCAGGGGGGCTGGTGACGACAGCACAGCTACTGTGGGCTCCACTGCACAACTGACCAGATGCATCATGGGGAAGTTTTACCTTCTTTGACGCATCATGTATTAATTGCTGCTGGAAGATTGATGAACCAGATGTCTTAACTGATACAGCAGGATGCAGAATAAGTGACTCAATGGATCATTGATTGGTCTGATCTGGTGTAGCAGGAGATAGCATACTGCACTGGTGAGGCCAATGATCTGAGCCAGTGTGACATATCCTGTGTGCCTATTTTATTTTGCTGACTGATGCAGTTTCAATTGGCTAATTGTATTATGGCCTCCATAAAAAATGTATTATGGCCTCCATAAAAAATGAATATCCTGTTCATTGGCCAGCCAGACTGGAGAAACCGTCCCATTTATCTTAGGAAATAAAATAGACCCAGAAAGAATAACATTGACCCAGCTGATTATTTTTCTTATCCTCCTTCTGTCTCCCTCTGCCTCCTGCAGGACCCACCTCCAAGACCTAAAAGAAGTGACGCACAACATCCACTATGAGACCTACAGAGCCAAGCGGCTGAATGACAACGGGGGGCTCCCCCCGGTGACCGCCGAGACAGAGGAGAACCACGAAAGTAATCTGTGAATCACTCTTCCCACTGTCTGGATATTACAACCCGTCCCAGCTACCCTTGACTTTACTGTAGGCCTGTCTTCAAAGCATGTGGCACATCCTCTGTGTGTGTGTGTGTATGGGAGAAGGAGCAGGGGCATACCTTTCTCCTTCCTAGAATGTCGTCATTCTTGGTTTTTTGCACAGCAGGCTGTTTGTTGTCTTCCCCTCTCTCGTGTTCTGTGGTTCAGTTGCGTGTCTTGGTTGTGGGAAGTAGCAGAGGGAATGCTGGGAGATTTGATTTCTGGGGTTTGGGGTGTTTGGAGAGGATGACTTGGTTCTGTGTTTGCACATTTGAAAAGCATAGAAAGACTCCAAGGACAGACAGATTGATCAATGAGCACAGTGCCTTCCGAATGGTGGTGGCATCGGAGAACCTCTTCCTGCATGTGAGTGGAGTTCCCTGGTGTGGATGGGGAAGGTAGGCGGTTGATTAGGGGGAGTGATAGGTGGCTATGGCATATCCCCTTTTCTCACTGAGGCCTGTTAAAAAAGGGAAGTGGGGGGGAGTTAGTGGTAATTTGTGGCTGGGAGGAGAGCATATGATCATATTTTCCAGTCCATGTTCTAACTGGAAGATGGGTGGTGGTGGGAAGTGAGCACAAATTAGATCTTGGACCTTAGGGTTTCATTGTAAGATCTAGAAGCTGTTGTTTTACCTTCCCATCACAGGTGTCTGGGAGGGGAGAGACGACGAAAAACCAGGAACACTAATTGAGGGACAAATCCTGAGGTCTTCACTCAGGGCTAAATAGTGGCATTTAGCCACTGCCCTGGAATTGGCAGGGTGTCTCCCTGCCCCAACAGGCAGGGGGCCTGGGTAGGCTGCCCCATCTTCTAGGATACTTCAGCTTGCTGCCCCCAATGTGCTCAGCCCACTTTGCAAGCCAATGCAAAGGGTGAGGAGAACAGGCCCAGGCATAGCTCTATTGCTTCCCTTCCTGTGCGGCAACATACACCTGCTGGGACACAGCAGAGGGGCAGGCCCTGTACTCTCCTGCAATTGCGAATGCCCCTTGCACATGACACACAGGGTAGGCTCCTTGTGTAGTCACCCATGCAAGGGCCACCCATAATCTGGCCCCCAGGAGTTCTCAGGCAGAACTCTCAATGAAGCAAATGGGCCAAGCCCTTAGTCCTCACTCAGTTTTTACCCAGTATTTACTTGGACAAACTTGTCTCTGAAGCCATGGGAGATGTGCCTAAGTAAAAAAATGAATGAGGGCCTTGGACTGTGCCCTAGAGTTAATCGCTTGAAACTACGCCAAATTATGCCAATACCAGTAAGCATGAGTTGCATGTACTAATGTGAACATGAGACCATCCCTTCTTCTTTCCTTGGCACAAAGAGCTGGGTTCACTGGAACTAGCTCCTGGACAAACTGGGCAGAATTTTGGCTGGCCTGCTGGTCTTGGGTCAAGTGATCCCCTCTACACCCACCAGTTCTCGGCACACTCTCACTAGTTAGTTATTGAGGACGTCAGAGGATGTATAGAGGGGGAGAAATATGTGCTAAGGGAGGGTGAATGAGAAGGGAAAAGGGACGTTGGCAGCAGAGAGGAAATCATCTTTCCCAGGACTGGAGTGAGTTTCCACACAAGAATACCTCCTAATTCTGTTGGGAAACATCATGGGATCCCTTTATCTGCTGTATAGGATTCTGCTTTTAGGGAAGGAGGAGAGAAAAATACACATGACCCTGGCCCCCCCGGCCAGGGCCACCCACTTTTGACATAGTGCTGGATACCAGTCCTTGAGCAAGTGAGAACTGTGGATACCTTGTGAGGTTCCTCGCAGATTTTCCACACTGGGAACCTTTCCACTGGCTTACCCTGGGGCCCAGAGCCTCTACTGTGCTTTTAGATCCTTTGGGATGAAATGTGGGCATTATAGAGATGTAAAGTTCATATTTTATTTAATTGCTTTATGAAGAAATGCTTTTTAATCCCCTGGATTTCTTGCACTAGGGATCCCTTTCCCCTTCCCAGTCACAGCTATATCATTCTCCAGCTGTCAAACAAACGTGGTCAGTCTCTGCACAGCTTCCAGATGTGAATCGCGACTGCTTTATCAGTTTCCCCCTCTGATCTTCCAGGAGACGGCCTGGTATTTGATTAAGGGACTTGTCTCTCTCTCAGCACTGAGCCTGAGCCCTAGATTAGGGGTAGATGTAGTCACTGAATGGTTATATCAGTTTTCTTAACACTAAGGCCTCTACTTTGGAGCATTACATAAGAACATAAGAATGGCCCTACTGTGTCAGACCAAAGGTCCATCTAGTCCAGTATGCTGTCTTTTGACAGCGGCCACCGCCAGGTGCCCCAGAGGGAATGAACAGTGATCCATCCCCTGTCGCTCATTCCCAGCTTCTGGCAAACAGGCTAGGGACACCATTCCTGCCCATCCTGGCTAACAGCCATTGATGGATCTATCCTCCATGAATTTATCTAGTTCTTTTTTGAACCCTGTTATGGTCTTGGACATCACAACATCCTCTGGCAAGGAGTTCCACAGGTTGACTATGCGTTGTGTGAAGAAATACTTCCTTTTATTTGTTTTAAACCTGCTGCCTATTAATTTCATTTGGTGACCCCTAGTTCTTGTGTTATGAGAAGCAGTAAACAACACTTCCTTATCTACTTTCTCTACACCAGTCATGATTTTATAGACCTCAATCATATCTCCCCTTTGCCGTCTCTTTTCGAAGCTGAAAAGTCCCAGTCTTATTAATCTCTCCTCATACAGAAGCCATTCCATACCCCTAATCATTTTTGTTTCCCTTTTCTGAACCTTTTCCAATTTCAATATATCTTTTTTGAGATGGGGCGACCACATCTGCACATAGTATTCAAGATGTGGGCATATCATGGATTTATATAGAGGCAACATATTTTCTGTCCTATTATCTATCCCTTTCTTAATTATTCCCAGCATTCTGTTCACTTTTTTGACTGCCGCTGCACACTGAGTGGATGTTTTCAGAGAACTATCCACAATGACTCCAAGATCTCTTTCTTGAGTGGTAACAGCTAATTTAGACCCCACCATTTTATATGAATAGTTGGGATTATGCTTTCCAATGTGCATTACTTTGCATTTATCAACATTAAATTTCATCTGCCATTTTGTTGCCCAGTCACCCAGTTTTGAGAGAGCCTTTTGTAGCTCTTTGCAGTCTGCCTGAGTCTTAACTATCTTTAGTAATTTTGTATCATCTGCAAATTTTGCCACCTCACTGTTTACCCCTTTTTCCAGATCATTTATGAATATGTTGAATAGGACTGGTCCCAGGACAGACCCCTGGGGGACACCACTATTTACCTCTCTCCATTCTGAAAACTGACCATTTATACCTACCCTTTGTTTCTTATCTTTTAACCAGTTACCAATCCATGAGAGCACCTTCCCTCTTATCCTGTGGCAGTTTACTCTGCGTAAGAGCCTTTGATGAGGGACCTTGTCAAAGGCTTTCTGAAAATCTAAGTACACTATATCCACTGGATCCCCTTGGTCCACATGCTTGTTGACCCCCTCAAAGAATTCATGAGGCATGATTTCCCTTTTCTAAAACCATGTTGACTCTTCCTCAACAAATTATGTTCATCTATATGTCTGACAATATTGTTCTTTATTATAGTTTCAACCAGTTTGCCCGGTACTGAAGTCAGGCTTACAGGCCTGTAATTGCCAGGATCACCTCTGGAGCCCTTTTTAAAAATTGGCATCACATTAGCTATCCTCCAGTCATCTGGTACAGAAGCTGATTTAAATGATAGGTTACAGACTACAGTTAGTAGTTCTGCAATTTCACATTTGAGTTCCTTCAGAACTGTTGGGTGAATACCATCTGGTCCTGGTGACTTATTGCTGTTTAATTTATCAATTTGTTCCAAAACCTCCCCTACTGATACCTCAATCTGGGACAGTTCCTCAGCTCTGTCACCTAAAAAGAATGGCTCAGGTTTGGGAATCTCCCTCACATCCTCAGCCGTGAAGACCGATGCAAAGAATTCATTTAGTTTCTCCGCAATGGCCTTATCGTCCTTGAGTGCTTCTTTAGCACCTCGATCGTCCAGTGGCCCCACTGGTTGTTTAGCAGGCTTCCTGCTTCTGATGTACTTAAAAAAAAATTGCTATTACTTTTTGAGTCTTTGGCTAACTATAATAATATAATATAATATATGGAGATATACCTATCTCATAGAGCTGGAAGGGACCCCGAAGGGTCATCGAGTCCAGCCCCCTGCCTTCACTAGCAGGACCAATTTTGCCCCAGATCCCTAAGTGGCCCCCTCAAGGATTGAACTCACAACCCTGGGTTTAGCAGGCCAATGCTCAAACCACTGAGCTATCCCTCCTCCCAACTCTTCCTGCTTTGGAGTGGAGTCTCTAACACTGAAGCCCAAGCATTCCTCTATCTAGCTCGGCTGTTTAGAATGCAGCGAGACTGACAAAGATGGCAGAGAGCTGCTGGAATCAGTCCAACCTGACAACAATTGCAATGAGTTGGGTGATTTTTGATCCTAAGAGGATGCAGGTCCCATGATTAGTGGTCATCCCTTAGTAGTAAAAGAGCAGTAGGTCACATCTGAGATGCGTTTGCTATACTGAGTCATCCAGCACGGCAACCAGCAGAAAGAGCTGCAGGTCAGGACTGAGGTGTTCTGGAAGAGCTGTAGCAGCAGGGAGTGTTGCAGTTGAGGTATGCTGGCAGAACCGCGTGAAGCCCAGGACTGGAAGAGCTGGGAGTGCTCTAGAAGTGACATGCATTAGCAGAGCTGCGTCAGAGAAGCCTGCGCTGGGTCTGTGGTGTTAGCTAGTGCTAGTGCTGTCACTGCAGGCCAAAGGGCTCATCAGCATCGCTCTTGTCTGTCCATACAGATCAGCCATTCTCAACATTACTAAGTGTAAAGGCCCCATCAGCCCTGCTCTGTCCATCTATCCATATCAACTCCTCCCAGCTCCATTGCACGGAGAGGGCCTTCATTGCTGCTCCCATCCTTCCATCTGGGCCAGGCATTCTCAGACCTAGTGTAGGGCAAAGGCCTCTTCAGTGCTGCCTCCATCCATATCAGCTGTTCCCAGCCCTAATGGAGGGTGAAAACATCTTCTGTAGTGCTTCTCTCCATCCAGCCATTCACAGACTAATCCAGGGCAAAGGCCTCTGCAGAACTATTCCTGTCTGTCCATCAAACTCAGCTGTTTTAAACCCCACTGAAGGACAAAAGCATCTTCAATGCCGCTTCTGTCCATCAATCCATCTCAGCTGTCCTCAACCCACCAGGGGCCTCTGCTCCTGAGCAGCCAAACATATCAGCTGTCCCCAGCCCCGCTGCAGAGTGAAGGTCTCTTCAGTGTTGCAGCTGCCCATAAGCCTTCATCTCAGCGGCTCTCAGCCAGCTGCTGGGGGAAGGCTGCCCCTGTCCATACAGCAGGACAAAGATTCCATCAGTGCTTCTCCTAGCCATCAGGCTGAAGGATGGAGCCTAAGCCCTGCCATGCTGGGGAAACTAAGGCTATGTCTACACTGAGAAAAAATGCCTGCCGCACGGCTGTGGCTGGTCTGGGTCAGCTGCCTTGGGCTCAGGCTGCAGGGCTATAAAATTGCAGTGTAGGTGCTTGGGCTGGAGCCCGGGCTCTGAGACCTCATGACGGGGGAGGGTCTCAGAGGCCAAGCTCCAGCCTGAGCCCAAATGTCTACAATGCAATTCAACAGCCCTGTAGCCCAAGGCCCATGAGCCTGAGTTTGCTGCCCAGAGCTCTGAGACTTGCTGTCGCAGGTTTTTTTTATCGCAGTGTAGATGTACCCTAAAACACTCAAGCTGGCTTCCCCACTAACCGCACCTGTTCATGCTGAACATACCGGGGTATTATCAACTCCAGTGACATCAGAGTTTCTTTGTGCAGTGGTAAGGTCATTTCTGCGACTTTGGGGCCTGAAGAATGGTCATTGCAGAGTGCAGATACCTCCCTGGCTAACTGAGGAATGGCCAATTCCAGGCCACATGCACAAAGATGACCGATTTCCCTTTGTCTGTCACTTGGATTATAAGTACTAGGGCCATGCTCTGTGATCTGTGTCAACGGGGCTCGTGTATGTGGAAGGAGGGTAGTAGATATGGTCTTCTGTGGAGGAACTTGGGCCTGGTCGTCCAAGCAGGGATTCCAGTTCTCTTGTGCCACTCACAGACCCCCTGTGTAAGATGATCTTCCTTAATAGACATTATTTTACTGGCACCCACACAATATGCTAAGCATTTTCCTAACATATAGGGTTAGGGATTGATTGTCCAACCTTTTCTCAAGCAGGTGAACACTTGCTCATGCAAGCAGCCTAGTGACTTCAAAGTCTCTCTGACTCCTCCAGTTAGGAGGTGTTCACCAAGATGAATATGGGTTGCACAACCTAGCCCATATGGGAAATGATGGTCCAGTGATTAGGGCACTGGGTTAGGATGTGGAAGATCTGCTTTCAATCCCCTGCTCTGCCCAGACATCCTGTGTGACCTTGGGCAAGTCATTCAGTCTCGCTGTGCCTCAGTTTCCCATCTGCACAATGGGGATAATAATGCATCCCTATCTCACAAGAGGATAACTGCATTACAGATTGTGAAGTACTTTGAGATCTACTGATTAAAAGTGCTATATAAGAAATAGGTATTCTTATTATTACTGTACTGGGAAAAAAGTGTCATGTTAGCATGTTAACTAACATGTCTTAACTAACATGATGTTAAACATGGTTTTACTCTTGGTGTGGACAAGGACAGTTGCGTTAAAAAATGTGTTAACTCATCATGGTTAATCCTATGGGGAACTAACCCTGACCAGCTCATGTTTTTAAACATACCTGTCCTTGTTCACACTAAGGACAAAGCTGTATGTAACACAGTGAGGTCCTATTCCATGCCTATGGCACCTACGTGTTATGGTTGGTTGGTAAATAAATAAGTTAATTAATTAATAGCAGCAACATTGTGTTAGTCAACACATTCTCTAACACGATGCTTTCATTCCCAGTATACGCAAGGCCTAAGAAGTCATCTGGAAAGAGGTAAACATACAAGTGAAGTGCTCAAGAACTGAACTGGCCGTGTCTTGATAAGAGAGAGTGTTAATGACACAGTGTGTTGGGTTTTTTTGTAAAATGTAAATATTTTCCCCCCAAGGACACTTAACATTGTCCATCAGTAAATACAACTGGGAAAATTTTGAACCTCACTGGAAACATCAGATGCTGATGCAGATCAGATGCTGCAGTAAGCTCTTCCCTGGAGAAAACACATTATTTAATAAAATATTAATAATTAAATACAATAACTATACTTTGTAAGTATGTAGTGCTTTTTATCCAGAGATCTCAAAGCACTTTACAAAAGTGGGTAACAATTACTCCCATTTTACAGACATAAACTGAGGCAAAGAGGTTACACAACTTGCCTAAAAACACCCAGCAAATCAGGGGCACAGCTGTGAATAGAATCCACACCTCCTGAGTACCACAGCTATGCTGCCTCCCCCATCACCATGTGCTTTTAAAAACCAAGGGTGGGGAACATCCTGTACCTTGAATGAACCACTTGTTGTTTGAGCAAACAATAAGGAACCTAGGGTCACTTCTTAATAGGTTATTTCTTCCCCCAAAGCATGGGCCAACCTCTGAGCATGCCCCTCTGATGTTGGCTGTCATGCCCACCTTCTCTCCCCTTTCCAGCCCCCATATCCTTTATGCAGCACCTTCCCGTGCAGTACCCCTGAGCTTAAGAAAGATATAGGGCTGCTGATTTCAGAGCAAATGCCAGTGCAGTGCAGTGGATGGATTGGTGATGCCCAATAACAAAACAGGTGACTCCACTATTAAATCTGGATGTTCCCGCCCAACATATTTCAACTAATAGTGGGTGACAAAGCACCCTGAGTTTTCCTTTCTCCCCACTGCCAACCTGAAAATCATTTGGTGCATACCAAAATCTGATGTACCTTATTACAGAACTCTACAAAGAAGAATGAAAAAAGCCCCCTTAGTAATCAGGGGACATCTGCTCCCCTTCGATGTTATTTATGAATCTGTATGGCAGCTCCAGGGCACCAAGGCTTACAGGGCAGAGAGAGAAAAGAAATAAATGGTGACTCCTGCCTTGGTTCTGGAAATACTGTGCCACCATCAGCATTCAAGATGCACCCACAGGTTTTCAGAAATCTAGACTCCACTTCTTTCTTTTGGAAGCAAGTGCCGTGGAAGACAGTTAATTTTACTTGAGAGATGGTAGAGCAAGAAATGGAAGCATGAACAAACAAATGAAACCGGGTTCCTGGCACTCCCGTACACTGACAGTATCATGATGGAGTCTTGTATCAGTCCAGCGAGAAAGAACGAAATCACACAAACTTGTGGTGTAAATGTCGCTAGACTTAACTTTCTATCTGTGTTGTATGATTAAACAAAATGTCGCCATTTGAACAAGTGCCTGTCTTGTTTCTTCGTTTTGTTTTTTTACACTTCATTTTTTTTACTTTCCCTCCCCTGTACAGTTAGAGTTGCCCCAATCCCATGCAATATCCATCTGGCACTATCCTTGTGTAGCACAATCCTGCAACTACAGGCAGGGGCCTGTCCAGGTAACAGGAATAATAAAAAATAAGATCTAGAAAAGAGCTGTTGGGTCACATCTTGCTTGCTGCCTCCCAGTCCCCCATCCAGTGCTGACTGATTCCTTACATTTTGTATATTATCCTGGACTTTGTCCAATCTGATTTAAATCACTCCAGTGATGAGACTTTCACCACTTCTCTTGGGAGAACATTTCACTGCCTAATAGACCAGGCAAAGTTCCTTGATATTTGGCTGGGATATTCCTTTGCTTCCTTTAAATTACAGCACTCAGAGACAGAGAAGACCTATTAGATAATCTGCTCATGCAGGAGAGTTTCCAACTAGCGGATGTATCATATATTAAAGTGGTAACCCCTATTATTCCTACATATACTCCCCTAAAACATCCTGAACTATTCTTCTCGCTGCTTGGTGTTTACGCCCTTCAGAGTCTCTCAGCTGCCATTTAGCAACACTAAATATTTCTCTCTTTCTTCACAAGTCAACATGCCAGCCTCTTTAATGATCCGGGTTGCTCTTCTCTCAACTCCCATCAGTGTTTGGACGCTTTTCTGAAATCTGGTGATGTCATGAAGACCAGAGCTTGACGTAGGAAGGCTAGATGGAATCAGCCCTTCTAGAAGATCCCCCTCCAAGTTTCTTTTCAATTCAAGGTCTGGCCTAAACCTGCACAAGCCAGGGTCCTCCCAGGCAGGGAACTGGTGGAGATGAATCGGATCTGCTCCCAGAACTGGAATTCTGGGTGGCAGAGGGGGATTGAGTTTAACCTCTACGTACATACAGTTGGAAATCTGGAACTGTCGTGAAAGCTAGGCTCACAGGTGTGTGGGGCAGAGCCAATAGATTGAGGACTGCCTTCTGAATTTTAGGACAGTCGGAGAATCCTTTTCCCACACCATTATAAGCAGTCCTTCTGTCATTGGCCTGGAAGGAGTGACGTGAGGTCTCTGCAGAGCCCGACTGAGCAGGAGGGCTGTACTGAATAGCTTTTTATGGAGGGGATGATATGATGTGATTGTCTACAATGGCATGTAGCCGATCTGTGACTGGCAAATATCCTCTACAGCCAGAGATGAGCCACTAGACGGGGAGGCCTCTGAGTTACTACAGAGAATTCTTTTCCATGTGTCTGGCTGGCAGGTCTCACCCACATTCTCAGTGTCTGATCACTAGATCTAACATCCTTTGGCTGATTTGGTTCTCCCTGTACCACATGGGACCATGCCAGCTGCTCAGGCAGTGTTTGAGAATGGGGAACCCAATAGCCACTGTGCCTGAGACCTTGAACTCCGGCTTTTATGGTTTGTGTCCCTACCTCCCTGTTAGTCAGAAGTCAGATTCTCTCTGAGGTGATTATCCCCGCTGAATAGTATTCAAGACCCACTTACGGTACTTGCAACTAAAAATAGATTTTATTGGCAAATTATTGAAACCAAGAGACGAAACCATAAAAGGATAAGTAAAATCTGCACTCACCTGCACAGTTACTACAAGAAAGCCGGCCCAAACCTTAGGTTACAGGATATTGGGTTAGATACATGAAAAACTGTACATGGTAGAAGAGCCTTTGGTCTAACAGCAAAGCTGTCTCTGTCTTTCAGTCTGTCAAATGTCCCAAGGAAGGTCTATGGGGAACTGGAACTCCTCTACCCCTTTGTAAGGAATACATCACTTTGGTTCTCCCAAAAGGCACCCGCTGCCCTTCTGAATCAAGCTGGTGGTCTGCACATTACATTGCCTTACAAAACCATATTAGCAAGGTGAAACCATTTGGAATCTGGTTCAGTGGCCTCGTCCTTCTGCATTCTACCCTCAACCTGCATTACGCTATTTTTCTTCGCAGCTGTCCTTTCCCATTAGGTTAATATTCCTACCTCTTTGAGTTGGCCTTTTATTAACAGGTTCTCAAACTGGACCCTTCTAGACCAATGAGAAACAAGTAAACAAAAATGTGGATTTCACCAACCTCAAGAGCAGACAGCTCTTTGATTAAAAAGTTTACACGAGACAGAAATTAGCCATTCAGATACAGCTTTGTCACAGCACTATAAAATTGGAAAAGACCCATCCTTCCATCCCTGTCTGTCCATCACTCATCCCCAGAGGTGAAAGTACGCCGGTCCAGTCCGGTGTACCAGCAAGGGCCAGTACGCCGTGCCAGACTGGACCGGCTTCTCCGGTAGTGATTTAAAGGGCCCAGGGCTCCAGCCGCTGCAGGGAGCCCCGGGCCCTTTAAATCACTGCCGGAGCCCTGCTGCCGTTACCCCGCAGTGGCAGGAGCACCAGGCCCTTTAAATCACCGCCCGAGTCCTGCTGTCCCAGGGTAGTGGTGGCAGGGCTCCCACGGTGATTTAAAGGGCACAGAGCTCCGCAGTGGCCGGAGCCCCGGGCACTTTATTTTCCCCCTGAGCCCCGGGGCTCCCAGCCACCTCTGCAGCTGGTAGCTCCGGGGTGATTTAAAGGCCCTGGGGCTCCCAGCCACAGCCGGAGCCCTGGGGCCTTTGAATCTTGAAAAGCCCCGCCTCTTCTGGTTGAGACCACGCCCCTGCTCAGGACTCTAGCATACCAGTAAGTCCTTTAAATTACTTTCACCCCTGCCCATCCCTCCCATCCTTCTGTCTGTCCATCCATCCCTCCGCCCCTCTGTCCGTCCACCCACCCACCTGTCCCTCTGCCCCCTACCTGTCTGTCCATCCACCCATTGATCTCTCCGTCCTTCTGTCTGTCAACCCATCCACCCATCTCTCCGCCCCCCTGTCCGTCCATCCGCTCATCCCTCCAATACCGCTTCTGTCTGGGGCTCTAGCTACCCAGCCACGCGACTACCTCCCCCGGCCAGCTCTATCCCGAGTCCCCGCGGGCGGGGCTGTGCGCGATGAGGTCACGGGGCGGGGCTGCGCGCGATGAGGTCACGGGGCGGGGCCGCGGCATAAGGCGGGTGGGGGGGGGCGCTCGCTGCCATTGGCCGGGAAGATGGCGCTGAACAGGAACCACTCGCAGGGCGGCGGGGTCATCGCCCCCCCCGGGGAGAGGTACCGGGGCGCGGGGCCGGTGGGACCCGCGCGTGCCGGGTGGGGCGGGGCGCGGCCCCTCCCCTCCGAGACTGAGGCGGGTCCGGCCCGAGCCGAACCAGATCCCCGGCCTGGCCGCCGCCTCCGAGCCCCTGCGCCAGCCCTGCCCGCAGCGCGCTTCGCCCGGCCCGCCTGGTCCGGTCACTGCCCCGTGCCGGGAGGATCCGATGTCCCCTGCTCGGCCGCCCCGGCCCGGGCTTTCCCCGGCCCGCCACCGGCGCAGGAGTTGAGACGCTTCGTTTGTTTACGTTGCGGGCGCTGCGGAGGCTGCCTGTGCTGCCGCCCCCCAGGCTCCGTGCGCGTTGTGGAGGCTCCGGCCCCGGGGATCCCCCGAAGAGCGGAGGGGCGGGGAAGGAGGGCTGCCCTGCGGCTCGGGTCTCGCCCTTTGGCCCGGCTGAGGCAGCCCTGCCCGGGACACTTGCTGTTGCGGATTAATCCGTATCTAACTTCCGTTCTTAAAACCCGATCCCGGTAGCTTCAGGGTTGACCCAGGCTGCCATCGGTCACTGACTTCCGAGTAATTAAAAAGTTGGTGGGAAAAGTAGGTGTCCGGCAGTGAGCGGAGGGAAGACTGAGGGGGCGGGGTGTGAAGCACTGTCAAGCTCTTTGGGGGAACTGCCCAGAGGCCGCTGGGAGATGAGCCGTGATTAGATCATTGCCCAGATAAACCCAGCTTCCTTTAGCCCACTCTCTTTAAGGAGCTTTTCTTCTCTACATACTGTTTCCTTGACTTCTGCATCAGTTTTTTCCTTTGCTCTCTGACCAGCTCCCAAGTTGGCAGCAGGGCAGTTTGTTTGTTCTGAAAGCTGTTGCTCACTAATAATAGGCGTGACAGCCCCAGAGGAAATGCATAGGCGTGAATCTGTAGTCACATGAGCTGCAGCTTGTCAGCAGATTAGTGACTGAGCTACATCACAAGGCATTAAGTGCAGTTTCATTAGCAGTGTGTGCAATACTAGGTCATTAGCAACATCTAGCCAGCATGGATTTGTAAAGAACAAATCATGTCAAACCAATCTGATAGCTTTCTTTGATAGGATAACGAGCCTTGTGGATAAGGGAGAAGCTGTGGATGAATCGCTTTTCGGCTCTATGAGCTGGGAGGTTGAAACATTACCTAGACTTTAGTAAGGCATTTGATACGGTCTTGCATGATATTCTTATCGATAAACTAGGCAAATACAATTTAGATGGGGCTACTATAAGGTGGATGCATAACTGGCTGGATAACCGTACTCAGAGAGTTGTTATTAATGGTTCCCAATCCTGCTGGAAAGGTATAACAAGTGGGGTTCCACAGGGGTCTGTTTTGGGACCGGCTCTGTTCAATATCTTCATTAACGACTTAGATATTGGCATAGAAAGCACGCTTATTAAGTTTGCAGATGATACCAAACTGAGAGGGATTGCAACTGCTTTGGAGGACAGGGTCATAATTCAAAATGATCTGGACAAATTGGAGAAATGGTCTGAGGTAAACAGGATGAAGTTTAACAAAGACAAATGCAAAGTGCTCCACTTAGGAAGGAACAATCAGTTTCACACACAGAATGGGAAGAGACTGTCTAGGAAGGAGTACGGCAGAAAGGGATCTAGGGGTTACAGTGGACCACAAGCTAAATATGAGTCAACAGTGTGATGCTGTTGCAAAAAAAGCAAACATGATTCTGGGATGTATTAACAGGTGTGTTGTGAGCAAGACACAAGAAGTCATTCTTCCGCTCTACTCTGCGCTGGTTAGGCCTCAACTGGAGTATTGTGTCCAGTTCTGGGCACCGCATTTCAAGCAAGATGTGGAGAAATTGGAGAGGGTCCAGAGAAGAGCAACAAGAATGATTAAAGGTCTTGAGAACATGACCTATGAAGGAAGGCTGAAAGAATTGGGTTTGTTTAGTTTGGAAAAGAGAAGACTGAGAGGGGACACGATAGCAGTTTTCAGGTATCTAAAAGGGTATCATAAGGAGGAGGGAGAAAACTTGTTCACCTTATCCTCTAAGGATAGAACAAGAAGCAATGGGCTTAAACTGCAGCAAGGGAGGTTTAGGTTGGATATTAGGAAAAAGTTCCTAACTGTCAGGGTAGTTAAACACTGGAATAAATTGCCTAGGGAGGTTGTGGAATCTCCATCTCTGGAGATATTTAAGAGTAGGTTAGATAAATGTCTACCAGGGATGGTCTAGACAGTATTTGGTCCTGCCATGAGGGCAGGGGACTGGACTCGATGACCTCTCGAGGTCCCTTCCAGTCCTAGAATCTATGAATCTGCATGGGTTTGGGTGTGTGCTGAGGTCTGAATTAAATATGCTCAGTTTGCAAATAGGGAAGTAGTCACTTTCTGAATAGACCTGCAGTAAATTACTGTAATAAACATACTCTTAAATATTAAACGTACCTCTAGTTTGAGACCTAATTCTCTCTGTCCACAAATCTGCACTGGCTTTAAACAACTTAGGTATGTAGAGAAGGTACTGACTTTCTAGCTCCTATTTTGCTTTTTCCAAATGAGATGTAATTCTGAGTCTCTGACTGCTCATGGCCATTAAAGATTCCATAGTATTCTTATGGGACTATGCCCAAAACAGCCCACCACCAAAATCAGATCAAACTCTGGGCCTCCTCACTTAATTAGTGTACCTCTTAAGGAGACTACAGGAATACTGCTATTCTGGTATCCCTAAAGATACATCTAGACCACTTCTCATCTCTCTTCTGGTAAATAGTGAGCTGGAGAGGAGTGATTTGGACAAGCCCTGTGTTTTCCTGGTCTGATTCTGTTTTAAGGTTTGGCACAATTATTCACAACTGGTGAACCATCAAAATAAAGCAGCACCTTTACAGACATTAATCTTTTGCATTAAGATGCACCCATGGTCGTTTTATTAGATTGTTTATTCAACCTGTTGTTCGTGCTTGGGCTTTCCCAAGCTACTGAACATTTTTTCTCTCTCCTTCTTTCTGTTTATCTAATATAGATGTCATTGGCAGTTAGTCGTTTCAGACCTAGAACAACCATTGCAACTGCCCCATTTCCCTCCTGGATAATCTGCAATCTGAAAAGATTGAAGATTTCAGAGTTTGGGAATGAGCCTATAGGCCGGAGTGGCCATGGTGGTGCTTCCTGTGTTATCCAAAATGGTTTTGGAGCTTGAGGCTGTGGCTTGGCCCTAAGAGCACCCTGACGGATGGTCCATGTCTGGTCTGCTGGTATAATCTAAAGGCACATAGTCATGCTAATTCAGGCCCTTTATTGACACTTTTTTTTTTTTTTTTTTAAAAGAGGGAGTTTTACCAAACTTGAAACAAATAGAATGATTTTGTGCCATTTAAAAACAATGGACTCATGGGGTTTGTTTGGTTCCCTGGCTGCCCTGAAACAGCTGCACTGGGTTAGTGCATGGAAAAGGAAGTAAACATGGCTAAAAATCATGAAACTGGTCAGCCTAGTTTCACTATTCAAGCTTGGTATTTACTTGTATTTCAAACAGCATCACTGGTGAAAAGTCAACAGCCTCTGGGCAAAATTGTTGTATGTGAGCAGTTGGCTTTCAAATATGACTGTATGTTGGGCTGTCCCTGTGGGGGAGATATGATTGACTTTGGTGGTCGTACTGATTAGGGTACAAGTTCAGTCCCTTGCAATGTGGGTGACAAAACAGTAACTGATAAGTAGGGCAAGGATGGAACTAGCAAAATGCTGTCTCTGAAGATGGGGGAGGGGGTGGGTCTGAGCAGAGAAAACTCCTCACCTCCTTGTAGCAGGAAGTAACTTCACTTATGAAATCCAAACCAGGTGTCTTGGGATGGTACTGCCACTAGTGCTAGACCTGATCTGCAAGTCAGGAGGCAATCTGCTTAAATTGTGTGAAGGTAGCTCTGAGATCCTGGACACACACAAAACATTGAATGGAGAAGTGTGGGAAAGAGAACTGCCTTCTAGATTACTAAATTGTCCTTTAAGCTGGGTGAATAACCGAAAAATAAATAAGTAATATTATGAAGCTCAAAACTTTAAAACTTGTCAAGTAATATTTGGCAAATGTTATATGACCAGCTGTAGTTTTCCTTGTAAGCTGCTAGGCCATCTTGCTGGACAGTACAGGTCTGTCTCATCTTACGCTGGGGTTACGTTCCGCGGTCAGCGCCTAAAGCGAAAACCGCGTATAGTCAAAATTACATTGAGTGTAATGGTGGGCAGAATCGCCCGCACTACAGAAACAGTATTTAAATTATTTTTCTCTTTTTGGGTTTTTTTTTTCTTGTTTTTGCCGACCGCGTAAAGCTGAAATCGCACATGTTAAATGCGCCTAAGATGCGACAGACCTGTATATAAATTCCCAACAGCAGCAGAATTTCAGTCTTCTTATGGGATGGGTTTACATCTCAAAACCAAAAAACTCCAACATAAATTAAATAAACCAGGTCCTGGCCCCTTTCCAGATCCTTCCCCATACCTGCTACTTGGCCTCTTAACTAAGAGCCAGGTGACCTGCCAGAATCACTTGATCTCTGACCTCAAGCCCATTACCTGGGATAAAGCTTAGTCACAGGTAGGGTGAAGCCAATTTGCCTTAAGGGGCCAGCCCTCCCTGTGACAGTCCTATACTTATAAGTAAAATTGTTCAGTAGGTTTAATGTAATTACCACTGCACTGGTATACTAAAAGTATTAAGTGCTGTTTTACCTACATATGTATAAAGTATGATTAAAACAAGCTCTTTAAAAAGACACATTTTAAATTGGATACATGACCATTATTTTTACACAATGTAAAAGTGACCTATGAAATTTGCTGCCATAGAATATTGCTGAGGCAAATAGTTTGGTGGGATTCAGAACTGGATTAGACATGAGCAATTGCCCTAGTTAAGAAGAAATGTCTCCCCAAAGCATCTGAGAATTAGAGAGAACCTATTAGGTCAGGGATGACCAACCTGTGGCTCCGGAGCCACATGCAGCTCTTCAGAGGTTAATATGCGGCTCCTTACCTAGGCACTGATTCCGGGGCTGGAGCTATAGATGCTAACTTTCCAATGTGCTGGAGGGTGCTCACTGCTCAACCCCCTGCTCTGCCCCAAGCCCTGCCCCCACTCCACCCCTTCCCCTGAGCCTTGCATGCCCTTGCTGCCCCATAGCATCCTGCGCACGTGAAACAGCTGATTGCGATGGGAGTAGGCGCTGATTGGTGGGGGCTGCCGGCAGGCAGGAAGCGCTGGGGAGCTGATTGGGGGGGCGGGGCGGGGCACTGCTGACATATTACTGTGGCTCTTTGGCAATGTGCATTGGTAAATTCTGGCTCCTTCTCAGGCTCAGGTTGGCCACCCCTGTATTAGGTCATTCAGTCTGTCCCTCCCAGCCTTGCAGGAGTGTGACTAGAATATTGCATTTTCAGTAATACCCTACATTTCCCTCTGTCCTTGACAGCTACACCTTTCAGGTACTTGTGGATTGTTATCCTGTGTCTCCCTTAAATAGTTCCACTAAATGTTATCTAGCTTTCAGTTGTTTACTTCAGAAGCAAGTCCCTTTAATTCTTCCCTTTCAGTAATTTTGTTGTTTTCTAATTTGCCCATATTTCTGTAGCAGGGTCCCTAAAACTGAATGGAGCATTTGAAATATGATGCCTCTGTACGCTGCTCAGAATTGCAATGCACTTTTTTTTTTTTTTTTGCTGGCATAATTCACTGCAAACTTGTAACTCCCTAAGTCTGTCAGTATTTCCGCTTCTCTTTGATTGTCTGTCTGTTTTGGATCACTTCCCCACATTTTCCCAAATTGACGTTATCTTCTACTCACATTTGTTATCCCGAAGTCCCTCTATATTATTTTCTGTCATTGCTAGTGTTCACGGGATAGTGTCTGTAGCAAACTTCACTAACATGTTGGCTCCCTGTTCTAGATCATTGAATAAGTTTAAACCTCACCACCAGGAACAGTGTTTCCCCAATTCTCCTATCCCTGGATGCATTGCTCTTTATCACTAATCTTTGCTGATAGTCCTCGGTCATTTACAGGAAATAGTGACCGCATCTGTAGTTAGCCTAGCTATGAAGAAGCGTCGTCTTTAGTACAGTTGACACAACTGGGGTTGCATTACTGGGGTTATGCTTTCCTGTGTAGCATCAACATACGGATACTGGACTAGTCAGACAGGGACTTGCTCTGAGGCAACGCGCTTATTCCAGAAAGAAATATTGCAGTTAGTTGTACTTATTCTGTGCTGTGACCTTTTGTACTGAGTCTCTTTCAATGAGAAATGAACGGTTTCCCCAACAACTGTCTCAAATGGTTTTGGAAATGCAGGGAGAAACACACTGTCCCGAGGCTAGAGGGTTCCCTTGGCAGAGTGGGGTTGGGTGTTGTACTTATTGAAAGAGTAGCATAACCGGTGCATGCATACGCAGAGAGAGAAGGTGGGATCCATATCTGAACTGAGCCTTTTAGGGAATTGACCTGTTCCTTGGCATGCCAACTAATGTATGTTGATAGCACATGCTTTAGGACTGTTTGATACTGTGCATCCCTGATGTCTGTCTCTTCCTCCTCCTGCAGTATTCTTAAGCATTGTAAAGATGTGGAGCTTTCCTTCAGCGATGTGTCTGACAAGGCTGAGATCTTCAAAGGCACCAAGAAGGGAATGGTATACCTCACCCCCTACAGGGTAAGTCTTGAGCCAGCAGCATTCTCCCACAGGCTTCTAGTCCTGGAGGCTTGTAAATGATTGGATAAATCTCCTAGTTATGAGGAGGCTAGAAATTCAAGATGAGAGAGGGTGGTGGAAATAGGTCATGCTTGTCCTTTTCTCCACAGCCCCCTTTCCCAGTTAGGGCCAGTGCCAGATTGTTCTCTACAGCATGTTTTCATGTGTCTTTTACATTGTCCTGTTTTCAGTGTCAATCAGAGGGGCTTCCACTATTTCCTTTGAAAGTCTCCTTCAAAATCCTTGCTGGGGGGTGGGGAGGAGGGAGAGTGTGTGTGTGTTTAAACCAAAAACCCTCCATATGCACATCCAAAGTCTCTGTCTGTCCTGAACACCAACCACTGTTTAACTTGACGTCTCAATTCTCATGCCTGCTGCTGCTGTATGTAGCCTTTTAAACTGGAACAGGAGTTGACTTGTAATGTACTCTAGATCCACATAAATGGGCATAGGCTTTGACCTGTTAAGGCTTATCATACAGGCACAGTGGACTAACCTGATTGAAACAAACTCCTTCTTAGTAAACATTTGAAAGCTAAAAGCTGGGGGCAAAAAACCCTCTCCTGCTGTTCCAGGGATTACTGAAGGGGGCTATGATGCTTCTGCAAGTGTTTTGATGAGTGAACGTACAAAGGACTAGGGGAAACTGTTCAGTGTAGTCCAAAAAACTGGACTAGGAAAGCCCTGGAGAACCTCCTAAAGGGGTCAGTTCTGTACTAGCTTGAGGGATGGACAGTAAATCTTTCCTGTCTTCAGTCCTGTGGCTTATGATGTGGCTCGTGGAAAATTTTGCATGCCCACAAGTATTCCTCATCCGTTTGGACTGTATCCAGTCTTCAGGTACCAGCAGCGCTCTAGAATTTTTCACTTAGCTGGTGCTTCTCTAGAGACAGTCGCCAAACGAACTAAGCTGGTCTGAATTCACAGCTTTTGGTTTGTAAGTCTGTAGATGGACGCTGCTCATTTGGTTTGAGTGTCCTGTTTTGACTTTAGCTTTAACTAGATATGTTGCACTGAATCTGCCAAAGCACTGGACACACCAATGAGTTAGATCCTGGAAGGGTGTAATAGCTGTGAAAGATGCAATGCGGCAGCTTTTCTGTACGCTGCAGTGAGTTACACATAGCCTGTGACATTAGACCTTTTTAATGAGAGAGGGAATGTTAGGCCAGGGCACTGCTCTTCTATCCCCTGCCTCTGGTTTTCCTTATTTAAGAATGATCATAGTAACTGCTAAGTTACTATTCAAACAGGCTGCTAGATTTGGGCAGAAAGACCACACATCTAAGCAGTCCAGAACTTCTGGTCCACTTCAGTGCAGTGGAGCTTCAAGCTGCAGTGCTGCAGACTGTCACAAAAATAGTGCAGTAATTTGAGGTTTTAAAGGGAGAAAATATTTCTTAATTTACATGGTGTCAACTGCACGCTACTGTGGAAGTTGCACATGTTTCAGGTGTGGGAGCCCTACATATGTGATTGTCAAAGTTCTTTTGGATCTCTCAGGATGACAACTGCTATGTAGCTGTAGAATAGGAACTTGCATGTATAATTGTTCCAGAGCTGTAGTTTCTCTTTACCAGCTTTTTAAAGCAGTCTCTGCTTTGAACACTCTTGAAACTGCCTGTTTCACTCTAGGTATAAAGACTGATTGTCAATTAACAACTTTAAAATGTCCCCTCTATCTTGCAGATAATCTTTGTGTCTAAAGGCAAGGACCCCATGATGTCCTTCATGATGCCATTCTACTTGGTGAAAGGGTGCTCCGTCGAGCAGCCTGTCTTCGCTGCCAATTACATCAAAGGCGTGATCCAGGCTGAGGCAGGAGGTGTGTGTTAATGCGTTGCCACTCCAAGCAGACTTAACTGAGCTTCCCAAGTACTTTTTCCCTTCTGCTGAATTTCTAGCCAAGGGCTTGTCCACATGAGAAATTGACTGGCATAGCAATAGTGAAATATGCCAGTCAATTTCCCCACATAGGCGTGTCCTAAGTTTAGTGGAAAGCCCCCCCAAAAGCCTCATAATGGATATTTTTGTCCAGTATAAACTTGTAACCGTGATCCAAATGTTATAAGAAAATTACTTGATCTTTGAATTTCTGCATGTTAGTTGCTTCCTAGGCTCAGCTTGAGAGGGAGTTGGAGAGGGTAGGCGAGTGATGGGTTCACCAACTTCAACTGCTGATCTTGTTGGCTGCTATTCACGACTGTACAAAGTGAGCACGCTTCTCTGGAGATCAGCAGAGCTTTCTTCACTGAAATGCGTGTGCATCTCTGTATATCACTGGTTCAGCCTTAACCCCAAGCTAGTAGTGGCTGAAAATTGTTACCATCTGACACTTGAGATGCCCTGTTTGAAATGACTTGGTGGTCTTGCTCTAGATCAGGGGTCGGCAACCTTTCAGAAGTGGTGTGCCGAGTCTTCATTTATTCACTCTGATTTAAGGTTTCGCGTGCCAGTAATACATTTAAACGTTTTTAGAAGGTCTCTTTCTATAAGTCTATAATATATAACTAAACTATTGTTGTACGTAAAGTAAATAAGGTTTTTAAAATGTTTAAGAAGCTTCATTTAAAATTAAATTAAAATGCAGAGCCCCCCGGACTGGTGGCCAGGACCCGGGCAGTGTGAGTGCCACTGAAAACCAGCTCGCGTGCCGTCTTCGGCACCCATGCCGTAGGTGGCCTACCCCTGCTCTAGTTCCTAGTAGTCCGCTGTCTATCTCAGAAACAACAGTCACAGTTGGCACTAATTGTTGGCACTTACAGAACAAAAAATCAGGACCAAAAAGGGCCCCTGAGACAACTCCCCTCAGTCCTAGTACTAGCTCCTCTGGGGTCGAGGCACCTGGGTAGGGGAGGGCGGTGCCTCGGGAAATCTTACAGCTCTGCTGGCTGCTTCTGTATTTGTTCTAGTGAGGACTAGGTCTCCAGGCTGTGAATCCAGCACCTTTCCCTGGCAATAAAATCACTCTTTGTGGCGATTCTGCTATAGTAATGGTGACTCGTGTCCGGGTCACTCTGGCTCTTGAGTAGCTAGAGCTTTCTGCATAATCTACTCTGCACGTACACTGCAGTGGTCTCAGATACCTTTTTTACTATGTCAGTTCGTTTGTCACGCTGCTTGAAATCCTTTCCTTCTACCCCAGCCTTTCTTGCTGGCTTGGGGTGTTGCTTCATGATGGGAAGTATAGCGGTAGGTTGCTGATTCATTGGGTAACTTGCCCAAGCTTAACTACCAAACTACGACTGATAAGACACTAGGAAAGAATAAAATTTGAGCAATGCGGTGTTTAAGTGTGTTGTGGAACCAGCCACTCCCTTTCAATTTATATGCCTGATGGGTTTTGGTTTTTTTATTCCTCTTCTAACAATGTGCAGAAAAACCCCAAACTTCTCATATAGTCTCTCCGGACAACTTTTCTTGGAAGAAGTTAATCAGACAAGGGATTTTGGAACCTGGGCTTTTCGTTTTAAAACACAAACTTTAATCTCCCATCTGACAACTTGCTTTAAAAACTCCCAATTTGCTTTATCCACTTGTCCTCCAATAAGGACAGTTTGGGTGACTTATCTTGGGGTTTTAGCATGTGCTAATGAATTTCTAAAAACTTCCGTTAGGCCTAAAACTTGGTAATCTTTATCTAAGCTGCTCTGCTTCAAAGAGGGTGAAGAGTCTGCTGATGGAATATTTGATTCCAATCCTGGCTTGAGTTTCAGGCCCTCATTCAGAGTCCATTTAGTTTGGTGGAAGGGCTCCCATTCAGTGGGCAGGCTCCCGCTGAATAAAATGTGTCCTTTCTACATCGTATTTGTAATTGGATTCTCTGTATAGATCTACAGCAACTTTTGTATGTCCGTATTTTAGACTCTCCTTTTAAAAAAATAAGGAAATTCCCAGACAAACCCTCTCCTGGTCTCCCTGAGATTTATCTTGTATACAAGTGGGCTGAGTGACCAGTGTGAAGAAAGCTGGTGGTGCCGTCCTGCTGGCAGGTCTGCAATAGTTGTCCAAACCCTGTTTGGTCTCTTGTTTAATTTGAGAGCTTCTAGGAAACAAATCAACTAATTCCAATTTCAAACTAGTTTCTTGGTGTTAATCTTTCAGAGTATATTTAATGGTTTCATTTGTAATTCCCACTTTCTCCTTTAGGGGGCTGGGAAGGGCAAGCTTCCTTTAAAATGACCTTCAACAGCGGAGGAGCCATTGAGTTTGGACAATTGATGTTCAGGGTTGCCACTAATGGTAAGTGACCTTCAGAGGCTTGACTATTCTTTAGCTAGAAGAGTTGGCCGGAAAACTAACTTTTGCTGCAGTAAACTCCTTGGGATGAGCAGGGGGAATAAACCTTCTAAACTTCTCAATCAAAAAAGATTGACTTTTCCATGAGAACTTTTGTCTTCATTCTACACCCTATTGTTGGTCTTAATGCTCTGGTTTTGGAAAACTGGAAAACGTAATACACCTCTACCCCAATATAACGCGACCCGATATAACACGAATTCGGATATAACGCGGTAAAGCAGTGCTCGGGGGGGTGGGGCTTGGCGGGGCTGCGCTCTCTGGCGGATCAAAGCAAGTTCGATATAATGTGGTTTCACCTATAACGCGGTAAGATTTTTTTTTGGCTCCCGAGGACAGTGTTATATCGGGGTAGAGGTGTATTCCCAATTCTTGGAATGAGCCCCCTATTCCCTTTTAAAAAAAAAAAATCTTTTCCCCTCTGTCTTCCAACTGGAAAAAGTAGGAAAACATGAGATTAGAGTGGTGTATGGGGGAACTACTCTTACACTTAGCTTACCCAACCCTATTTTTCCAAAGGGGAGAAAGTGTATTAAAAATGGAGTGGAGGGAGGAAAACTTCCTATTTTTGGCTTCCAAAAATTGATGATAAATCTAAACAAAAAAATTCATTTTGATTGGAAACAAACTTCTTGTATAGATTTTCCTGTTCAGAAAAACTTCTTAAATGTGTGGAGGTTTTTTTTGTTTTTGTTTTTCTTATGAAACCACATTCTTGGGTGGAGAGGTTTTTAGCGAGCTTTAGTGGCTAGTATCTGTGTAGATATTGCAGAGCAGGGTTGATCTGAGTCATCTCCATAAGCTCTTCCCAGCTCAGGGTCCAACCCTGCTCCCCAGCGTCCAAACTGGCAAAGCTAACTACCACAGCAGTGTGTGAACTTGGGAGAAGGAAGAGATTATTGCTAGATGGGTTTCAGGCAAAGCCATCGCTCCAGAACCCAGTGGCTCATAGCTCTGTTGCAATGACAGATCAGACTAAATTAACGTGATCGTTCTTTCCTTTTCTTTGCTGCTCCAATTTAATTGCATGGCAGTGTGCTGAGTCAGACTTGCTAAACTTAATTCTTTTTAGCTTCCAGAGGGGCTCCTGCCCAGAATACTGGCTATGGCTATATGCCTGCTTTTGGGGGGTACACCCCTGCTCCAGGAGCTTATTCACCTGCACCAGGGGGCTATGCCCCCCAGCCAGCTAATGGACCTTCCCCTTATGTGCCCCCACCAATGAATGGATATGGACCAGCTCCACAACCCATGGGATACCCTTACGCACCACCTCCAGGTAAAGCCTTCTGATGGGCTTCAACCTCTTGTAACATACCAGTGTTGTGTGAGAGGCAGAGTGCACGTGCTGTGTGTACTGGGAGCTGTAAAGGACTGTGTCAGAGTAAAGAACACAAGACTCCAACACAGGTGGGGGATAATTTGTATAGCAGCAGCCCATTCTCTCTGAGCAGCATTGTTAGTCTTAGAAGGGCCCTGACTCCTCCGGGTCACTGAAGCATTTCCTTGCAAGGACTGGGGTGTCCTGGTAAAATCCAGCTTGAGTATTGTTGCGTCTCCCTAGAGATCCAGTGGGACAGGAAATAAAGGATAGGACATTTGTCTGCAAAGCCCTCTGGGATCAAAGGCGCTACAGCCATATAAAATCCTGCTGTGGAGCTGCTGCTGTTTAAGCTTGGGTGACTTGCCTTGATTTGTGTATATCTGCTCTGGACAGAAGCAACAGGCCTGTAAACTAGGCCTGCAATATGTCCCACAGGAATGGCTTAAAGCACCGTTTTACTGTGTCTCCTTTCTACAGGCATGTACCCACCACCTCCTGACATGAACCCTCTGTATATGACTCCTCCTCCCCCCTACCCTGGCCCTCCTACCGCAGGACCTTCAGCCCCCACAGCTCCCACAGCTCCCACAGCCTGCATGGAGCCTGGAATGCCAGGTAAGGGAGCGGGAGGGACTCTCAGGGTGCGGTTCCAAAAGGGATTGTCTCTGGTGTAGATGTGAATGATGGAATTTCTCTCGTTACAGGCTCTTTGAGTCACCCATTTCTAGGCAGTTTGTGGTGGGTGGGGGAAGATGACATGGCAGTTCCCAGCACTGTACCGGTTCTGTCCAGCATGAGCAAGTCCCTTGCTCTCATGAGCAGGCCCAAAGTAAAATTAAGAGAGCTGGCTCTGTTGCAAGCTGGTCCTCCTGGCACCTTTTGTCTCTAGAGTCTGCTTAAGAAAGCTGTGTTAAAAGGTATGGCACACAGAAGCCACCTGCTATAGCAGGAAGGAGACCCTACTGAAAGTGTTACCTGGGGATCCTTTTGGAACAGGAGGTCTGCGTTGATGACCACAGGTACAGGCCAAACTGCTGCCGGCTACTATCAGTTGGAATTGGAGATGTAACGTTCCAGATCATTTTGTAGTATAGCATTATGCCTGGCTAATAGCCACAGTTCACTGTCCACAACTATGCTGTGGTTATCTTAAGGCTAAAATCAAGTGTGACCTAGCTGATGTGAGGGGAGACTTGCCTTACTCCCAGAGAGCTGTAAAGCCCAGGATATCTGTTAACAAGGAAGCATTGTCTGGTGGTTTAAGCACAGCTGGGAGATGTGGGTTCTGTTCCCTGCTCTGCTAACAACTTATTTTGTGACCTTAGGAAAGCCAGTTAACTTGTCTGGGACTCTGTTTTCCCCATCTTAAAAATAGGTATTCTCTCTGTTAGGTGGGGGCTGGGAAGCTGAATTCACTATTTGTAAAGCACTTAAGAAGACTGTGTTTTTTGCCTTATCCTGTAGGTGGCAGTAAAGCAGCAGAAGCAGCTTCGAGTGCCTATTACAACCCAGCCAATCCCCACAATGTCTATATGCCTATGGTAAGCAACCTTGAGTTGTCTGTTGGGCTGGAGGACAAAGGGGTAAGCGGAGCTAACATGCTTGCTGTTCAGCTGCTACAGCTGAATCCTGGGCAGCTTGTCATCCTACTGCAGCAGATGCTCAGGTCACAGCGCATAGCCTATGCCGTGCCACAGCGCACCAAGTCTAGTATCCTGCTTTTGGGTGTACCTGAGCAGGCTCTTTGCCCATCTAGTCTAGCTGTGGGCAGTGCTTGATCCTCAAGAGGAGAGTGGACCCACCCACATGCACCAGATCAGTTGAACTTAGATGGGTCTAGGTGTCTCATTTCTTCCTGACCCCCACAGGCAATTGGCTCCTCAAAGCAGAAGGTTTACAATCCCTGCTATGCTATTTAGAAATGATCTATTCACTCTTTCCTACAAAGAAGGCTCATCAAAATACTCATACTTAATCACTGTTCCTAGAATCAGTCTTAGTATTTTTCTGATCAAGAAGGCAGGGAACTCTAAGATGTGCACGAAAGTTGTTCCTGTACAGAAACAATATATACCGTAGTTCTCAGCTTCTGCAAGAATGAGGGTAGCCAGATTTAGGAACTTAAAAGGAGGGGGTAATGCAGGTTTAGACTGTTCTGGGCCGGGAGAGACGGACAAGATCTGTCCTAACAAACTGCCACAGGAACCACAGAGTCACTGGGGAGGGTGAGAGGAAGATGAGGATTAAAACAATGTCCAATCACAGTGCTGCTCTTAATGAAGTACACACATCCTGATGGGCTTTTAAAGGGACTCTTTTGGTGTTCATCTTTTTTGTGTGGTGCCTCATTTGAAGCATTATGGGAACTGGCAAAGGTTCTGGGATGTAACTGAAACCGGGAAGAAACACCCATGGGTAGCTGTAGCCTAACATATAGGCCCCACCCCTGTCACTGTCAGCTCAGTATCTCTCAAGCTGTAGCCGATGGCAAAGGTTGGGTGCATAAGCTAAGCCTGGGAATGCCCGGAAAGCTGAACAGCTACACACAACACTGCTGATTGTAGATCGAATCAGTCACCATGTCTGTTTTTTCTCACTTTGCAGGACCAGCCGCCTCCTTATGCACCTCCTGCTGAGAAAAAGAACAACTAACAGAAGGAACCCACCCACCAACTGCTCACGTTCCTTCTCCCCAAAGACACTTCTGTCCTTACCACCACCCCCTCAGTTCAGTGTATCTCTAGGCTTCATGTGTGTCTATAATATACATAGCGTTGGGTGGCGTAACACCCGCCCTCTTTAAGCATTGAGTGTGACAATACAAGTGGAACAGCAGAAGCGGCAGCAGCGTTTTCCTGCCTGATTGCTTTCCATCCCAGGGCCAGAGCGCTGTCCCGCCAAGGCTTTTTCCATGAGTTTATGGGGAGGGCTGAAATCTTACACCAGCAGAGAAAGCGCATCACTAACGTAGGAATAAAACATTACAGCTACTTGATTTTTGAGTGAAGGAAAATGGTTTGAGACAGTGGTTTTAAACTTCCTCTGTGGCAACTGTAAGTAAGAAGGAGAGAGGCAATGGGCTGCTGGGTTTCCCCATGTTGCTATAAAGGAGGAGCATGTTACATTTTTCATGGGTGCTGTTCCCTGTGTAAGGGAATCGAGTGAAGTGCTGGAGGCTTGTGTCACCTTAGCTTCATTGGAACTGGGCCACATTGTAAACTGGGAAACGACTCCTGAGACACACTCAACCTAGTTAAGCATTTTGCAGTATGGGCTTCAGCGTGGAGAGGCCAAGTACAATGCTAACTAAGCAGTAGCAGCAAGGGAGTATGAACTGGCTTTGGCTAAATCACTGGCCCTGCGGGAAAGAGGAGCAAACACAGGTGCAGTTTTGCACCTACCTTGGACACAGCAAAGCCCCCCGTATGCACCTGTCTCCTTTCCCAGGAAACCTGCCTCTCTCAGAACCGGAGATGGCTGAAAGAGGCGAGATGCCCCACTTGCTGGGGTGTGCAGACATCCAGGGATGCCTGGTTCCTCCTCCTCCTCTCCCCTCTATTGTGAGATGCTTCTCTTTTGTATTGTAAATGTACTTTTGAGGAGAGGGGGATGTGTTAGCAGATGTCTTCAGTGCAGTGAAAGCCAGACTCTGTGTCCACCTGATGCAGGTGGCCGATGAAAGACTTGGGAGGAACCCGTGCGTCTAACCTGGAAACGGGCAGTGGCTTTCTAAAAGCAGCACGCCCGTGTAGATGGGCAGTAGAAAAGCAAATTGGGACTGGGTGGAGGGGAGTGGAATCTGGGCTACAGAGCTCAGAGCAAATAGGAGTGGGAATTAATCCAAATCTTCCTTTCATTCTCCTAGAAACTGGCCCCTCTGTGCAGCAGTGCTGTGTGCAGCAGCAGCCACGCTGCGGGTGCGGGTGAGTGAGAAGTATTAGGGTATTCTACTCTGACAGCACATGTTTCACCAAGGAGAGAATAACCCTTGGCAACAGCCTTACCATAGGGATGGGGTCAGAAGCTATTGCTCTGACTACTGAGCAACCTCATACCCTGTGTTGGCTTCCCTAGAAAGCACTGGGTGGGGGTCTGTCTTCCCTCCACGGGCAACTAAAGCCGTGCTGGTGTGAATGTGCTGGCATCTGAACAGTAGTGGGGGTGAGGAAGAGAATCTCAGTGGGTGGGGTGGGTTGGTTTGTTCAATGGAGGTGGGGTAACTGGATGTCTCTTTACTGCTTGCATAGCATCCCCCCCGAGATGAGACGGTGCCCGTTCACCAGTAATAACCAATATTTTTTTGTAATGTAGCTGTTACTGCTAACCCTCAGCTGTTACTGAGAATAGAGCAACTCAGCAGGGACCACCTCTTCTCCCTTAGGAGCTGATGCCCCGCGAACTTGCTTTCCAAAGAGAATCACACTTGTCTAGTGGAGCACCTCTGATTCCCAGCGTAGAGCCTGCTCAGCCCCTCCCCACCCCCTGTTCTCACTCGGGTAGGGAATGTTTTTGGGTTTTTTTTCCCCTTTGCTCCCTATGTGCTAGGCTATTGTACAAGCAAGGCTCACACAATGTGTGTGTATTCCTGTAGCTGCCCGACATTCTTCCGCATAGCAGCCATCTGCAAGGGAGGAACTTCCTTTTCTAAGAAACCTTTTTAATCTGAGTCAAAGATTCTCTAATAACTTTCTGGAATTAAAAATGTTCTGCCATTGATGTTTGTAATATCTTTTGCGTTGCACTTTAATACAGAAGCATTGGAATCTTCAGGCCTGTGCGTCGGTTCAGTGGTGTGCGTGTTACCACCAGCGTGCCGTGCAATGGGCAAGAAAAATGGAATGGATAGGATAAGAATTGGGGAAAAAAAAAAAAATTGGTTGTGGGATTGTTTTCGTGGCTTTGTGATCAATGCATGGTCCCTCCCCTGGAGCACTGCTTAGCTAGGCTGTAGAACTAGAGTGGGAAAATGGCCTTTAGTTAAAAATCCCACTCCACTTGCACCTCCGGCTGTGGTTATAGCCTATCCCTTAGGCGGGGAGGGGAGGGAAGGGAGGCTGCCTTTTGCCATCGCTGCCTGAGCTGCTGTAACTAATGTCCTAGTTAACTCAAACTGGCACACTAACCCTTTCTTGTGGCACGCCAAGCACCACTAACGGGCTATGGGAGTTCTCTGCTAATGCAGTGCAGCTCTTCTATAAACACCTGTTCTCAAGGGCTTGTTTGCCCTGGTCCCACAACTAGCACTAATTCTTTTATTAGTTAAGGAGCAAAAGTGGAAGGTCCCAGTTCTTACCCCGCTGCCCAGTTGTGATGGGGGTCAGCTGTTCCATCTTCTGGGTGTAGGTTAAATCCCTGGGGACAAAATACCTTTCTTCCACATTCACCTGCACTCGTACAGCTTGTCTCGTGCATCCGACACTTGCTTTGCTGAAAGAGCGGTACCAAATGTGGGATAGCTTCAAGGGGGGGTAGGTAGCTGGAGAAAAAGCAGTCAGACAAAACTGCTTCTCCTGAAGATGGGAGTGAGGGCAGGCTTGGGACAATCACACGAGGCTGAGAATTGCTGCCTCTACGCTACAGCTGCCAGGGAGCCCTGTTACAACACTCCAAGCTGTAGGACATGTAGAACCGCATCTGTCTTCTGTAACTTGACTGAGAGCTTTGGCTGGAGTGAGGCTTTAGCTTAGGTACTGAATGTGCCTAAGGGCGTACCTGCCATCACACTAGCACAGTGTCTTACCCACGTCCCTGTGATATGTTTGCAGTGGTGGGCTTGACACTAGTAGCTTGGCTTGCAATGCTACAAAGGCTGTGCGAGGAGAGGAGGAAAAGTAAGCAGCTCTTGGCAAAAGTGTGACTGCAGCCAGCTGTTGCCTGCACCCAGGTTGGCTGGCTCAGTAGCATAGACTGAGCCCTCTGTCTAATGGGAAGGAGAAAAGCTTAAGCCCTTCTTTGAGCTTGCAGCAGGAGCTGTTAGGATGGACAGGGCCACTCTCACTGCTGTCCTCCAGCTGGCTGCTCTAACTCCCAGTATCTCTCTAGTGGAGAGCGAAAGGAAACTGGTGCCAACTTTTGACTCCTTAAAACTCCAGTGAGTGACGTGTGGTGGGGGAGACTACTATTGCTCTGGGAATGTTTTCTGGCCAGTAACAGTCAACAAAAGAATTGCACTGTTTATATAGGTCCTACATAGAGCCCATGTTCTCTCCCCTCTAGCCAGCCCTCCCCCCAGACAGCGTGAGGACAGAAAGTGGGTCCGTACCTCATAACAACTTGACTTGCTAGTTTTTCTTTGTGGCGCAAGGATAAAAAGAAGATCTAACAGTGACTCTTATGCAGGAGGAGAAAATCTTAAATTTGTTCTTTTTATTGTAGACAAAGTTACAGGTTTGAGAGAGGACTTTTAATTACAAAAAAAAAATCTGATTGATTGTGGCAGTGAAGCCTGAGTCCTCATTGAGAATTAACCTTGCCCCATAATCACTTTCAAACTAGGCCCTGCTCTGCATCAGCTCACCCTCTATAATGTACACCAGTGGTTCCCCCCAACCTTTTCCGCATGGCGGGCGCTGGACGACTAGCCACCGAGGACCCTGGCCGGCGGACAAACATCCGCCGAAATGCCGCCGAAGCAGCGTCATCAAGAGGCGTCACCACCGAAAATCAGCGGCATTTTGGCGATGACGCCGCTTTTCGGCAGCATTTCGGCAGATGCTTGTCCGCTGGCCAGTACGTGGGCGCACATAGATGCCTGGGTGGGCGCCATGGTGCCCGCAGGCACTGCGTTGGGGACCCCTGATGTACACAATTCCATTTCTTAGCATGGGTTTTATAGCACTGGCCCTCCAGCCTGAGATGGTACATTACAAGTATGAGTGATAACTAGGGTGACCAGATAGCAACTGTGGGGAAAAAATGGGACAAGGGGTGGGGGGTAATAGGTGCCTAGATAAGAAAAAGTCCCAAAAAGACAGTCCCTTTAAAAATGGGACATTTGGTCACCCTAGTGATAACCCCTGTGCTAGCTGGTAACATTTTATGCTGCTTAGTCAGCCAGCAGTTTCAGCAAAACATAGAGCTGTGACTCACTTCTCTAGTTAAAATAAAATCGAGCTAGAAACTACTATCCTGCCTACAGTGCTCAAGTACAATCCGTCTTTCATTTCTTTTCAGTGGAAAGCAATGTTTAGAGTTCTCTTCACCAGCACCTGGCTGGTTCTGCAAAGCCTGTGCCACTCCCTACTGTCACTGCTGGTTGGGGAACTATGCAGGGAATGCAGAATGTCTGTCCTACAGCAGGTGTCTAGGCCTTTTCCTTGCAGAGGAAGGCTTGAAAACATAAACAGCTGGAAATCAATGTTATCAGCTTGCTAAAGTGGAAAGGAAGAAGCAGCTGCCTTCTACTTCTGCCCTGGGGAGGGGGCTAGTAGAGATTCTCACTCACTCCAGCCCTGCAGCTTGTAGTGCACTAATAAACAGGTATTGATTACATTGTAGGGGGAGGATCACCTAGCAACAGACTCTTGCAGTTCTGTCCAAAATGGCCAAGGCCAGTTCTGCTAGCAGCCAGTCAGTACCCAGCTTTTTTACAGCATAGGCATCTCCCATTGTATCAACTGATAACAAGGCCTAAATCCGTGGAGAACACTGTAAATCTCCACCCTGTTCTGTGAACTAACGGAAGAGGCAGGCTGGGTGGAGCAGAAGCTGGGGAGGGGAGCCAGGCAGTCCTGTTTAATTTCTGCTCTGCCACTGATTTATTGTATAGCCTCCCTGTGCCTCAGTATCCAGCCACAGGGCAATACTCAGGCTCCCCCAGGCTGAGATTCTGTGATGATCAAGCTCCTATTTGTAGGGCACTTGGAAGACATTAAGTGCTAAATATGACTAATAATCTTCAGGTATGGGAGTGGTATTGTCCCCAATTTACAGACGGAAACTAAAGCTTGGTCTACACCTGTGGTTCTCAACTGATTTACCCTTGTGGGCCACATATGCAGCTCTCTCTGTGTTACATGGGCTGCATCCACACAATATATATACTAGCTGTATGGCTGTGAGGATGTCACATAGGCTGCAGCTGTGTGCTGATTGGGCCTTGGGTTGAGAACCACTGGTCTACCCTTAAAAATTAGATCAACCTAGCTCCATCGCTCAGGGCTGTGACAAATTATCCACCCTGAGCACTGCAGTTAGGTTGGTCTAGCCCAGGGGTCTCAAACTCAAATGACCTCGAGGGCCACATGAGGACTAGTACATTGGGCCGAGGGCCGCATTTACTGACACCTCCCCCCCCTCAGCCCTGCCCCCACTCCACCCCTTCCATGAGGCCCCGCCCCTGCCCCGCCTCTTCCCACCCCTTCCCTGCCCCCATTCCAACCCCTTCCCCGAAATCCCCACCCCAACTCTGCCCCGCTCCCTGCCCCCAGGGGGCACAGGAGGGGTGTGGGGTGTGGCGGGGGCTCAGGNGGCAGCCGCTCTAAGTAAACGTTGGGGGAAGGCGGGGGGGCCGTGAGGAACTCGCGGGCCGCATGCAGTAACCCTGCGNTGGGCTTAGAGCAGGGGGTTGGGGTGTGGGGTGTGGCGGGGGTGCAGGGTGCAGCAGGGGGTGCAGGGTGCGGAGGGGGTTCAGGGCAGGGGGTCGGGGTGTGGCAGGGGGCTCAGGGCAGGGGGTCGGGGTNGCATGGCAGAAGAATTCGTCCATCCACCTAGCCACCCGCCTCTTGGAGAGGTGGGATTAACACCACCAGTGGAAGAGCCCCACCCATCAGTGCAGGAAGGGTCTACACGAGGGTGCTACAGCCCCACAGGTGTGCCACTGTAGCAGGGGTAGTGCAGACATCGCCTTTAGCAACTGCTGGGGTATGTGCAGAGGCAGCATCGAAATTCATGAGTTTCTAACTCCCATGGCCCTGCTCTGGCTTCCGGACAATGCTGCCTCCTACAGGCGCTAATGGTTTTACAACTGGAAGGGGGTGAGTGCTACTGACTGAAGTTGTCATTCTAAGCGAAGGAAATGGTAGGAAAGTTCCCGCCCCCCAATGGAACATGTGATTGCCAGTATAGCACCACCAGGGAGACTCGCTCCTCGTGACAGGTACGTCAGGGGTCAGCTCTAAGGCCCTACTGCAAATCTAGGGGAAATGACCTCTTCCCCGAGCTGCGATACTACCCTCAGCTCCTCCTACTCTAGCGCGGGATCAAAGCCAAGTGTTCAAGTAGCGAGAGTTATCAAATGCTCACAGTGACCATGTTCTGCACTTACCTGGCACCATCCAGGGAAGGGTCTCAAAGCACTTTACAATCAGTAATGAATTAACCCTCAACTCATGCCTGGGAGGGAGGTAACAATTCTCTCTGCTTGACAGAGAGGAAAACCAAGGCACAAAGAGGTTAAGTGTAGAGGATTAGTTTGCGACTGTAAACAAGCAAAACGTCTGTTCCATGCAGCGATGGAAACACTCAGGGGAGTCGCTCCTGGCCAGAGAGCAACATGTACCCATCGGGGCTGGATAAAATCACAGCTGGCCCCCTATCCCCTTCCTTTGATTGGCTTCACAGTTCAAATGGGTGGAAGCCCTTCCCCTGGGGGTGCTGTCTGACAAAGTCCAAGGGTCGATCCAGGTACATTGTGGGATAGAGGTACCACATGACTACGCCCGAGGGGTTAACAATGACAGTGAAGTTCTCTCCAGCCTTCAGGCCGCTGATGATCCCACCGCTGTACACATCCTGTGCCTGGAAGAGACATGGTTGTTACCAGCATTTCCATGGTGCCTCTCATCCCAAAGTATGTAAAAAAACCCTTTACTTCCAAGGCAGATGAGAGATCCCAGGAAGCGTAGCCGCTCTGGCAGGCCGAGTAAGCAGCTGTGCAGCGGGGCACAGTAACGCTACACAAAAGGGCAGACTACTGTATCCAGCCCCAAGGGATTTTGATCAGAGGCTGCAGGAGTGGGAACGACTCCATTGAAAATACCCAGAGTCAGAATGATCCCAGGAAACCCAAGGCCCATGATAACGCTCCCCGTCACCACCTAGAAATCTCATCCACACACTGGCCAGGCCTAACCCACTTTGGTCTGTGAGAACCACGGGGACCACAGCCTAACTGCAAGCACACCATCCAAGTCCCAGAGCCAGGCTAGGCAGGGACTTGGTACGGTCGCAGCACCATCTTGGAGTAAGAATAGGGGCAGGAGCTTTGTAGCGGTTTCCCCACCCCCACAACGTGTAGGGCCCAGTCGCCCGCATTCAGGACTGCAGCATTCAGAGTCCAGCCTAATCCCTGGCGTGACTACGCCAGGGGAGGGATGAGTCCCAGCACCAGTGGGTGGGTGTAACTGGGTCTGCGGGCTTGGCTTGTGGCCTCCAACAGTACTACGTGTTGTGTGAGGCTGAGGGTGGGGAGACAGGACAAACAAACACTACATTCTGGGGGAGAGAGTAGGAGGGGGACTCCAAACCGCAAAGCATCGGGTGTGAACATGGGGGCCGGGTTCCCCACTCTGCGAAGATAAGGGGCCTGCGTGGCAGGGGCGTTGGGATGGGACTTGCTGTGCTTTCCCTGCTCACCTCGTACACGGCGCTGGCGGAGAAGTTGAGTTTGCTGAGGGAGGTGGTGTAGCGGTACGGCATGTCCGTCCGCCGGCTGAGGAAGACCAGGGCACTGGCTGAGTGGGAAAGCGGGCGCAGGAAGACCTCAATACGAGACTTCTCCTAGGGAAGCACAGGGGGAGCAGAAAGAGGGAGTTTAGGTGCATCTCCAGCTTCTCTGCACCTCTCCCTGCAGCTGCCAGCCACTCCCCCAAACGCTCATCAGCTCTTGGGATGGCTCATGAACCTGCCCTGGCAGGGGCCTGGAAGCAGCACGGATCAAATCTCTCTGTTGGGCATGAGGTGCCCAGCCACACACTGACACATCAGGCATCAGCAGGAGGGAGTGAACTGGGGTTGTTTGATGGCCGCCCTCCTACCCACCAGTGGCCCCAGCGTCCCAAGATTAACCCTTTCCAAACCAAGAGACAAGAAAGGGCATGGGAGGAGAAACCAAGCAGCCGAGTCCGGTGGGGAGGGAATGGAGGAGAGGAATACTAGAGCTGTTTAACAAGCGTGTCTTAGTTCAACCCCTTCCCAATATTATGCTAACCCCATAAATCCCCAGCTAACCACAGCCATTCCCTGGGTTGGCTCACCTTCTCCCCTGACGCCCAGCCAGTCCCTCTCAACGGCTTTTCCCCCCCCATCTACTCCCCTCTCCCTGGCCCTTATGCAGTTGGGTTCCCACACACGCCCTTCTGTACCCTAAAGACTCTGCGTCCCTGGATTCCCAAGGGGTCCTGGTTGATTTTGATCATCAGCCGGTTCTGCAGGATCTCCCTGGAGCTGCGGGAGAGGGTGCGGAGGTCTGTGGACATAAAGAGTGGGGCAGCCAGCACCGTCCATAAGGCCATCTGGGATCGGGACTGGTCATCACTGAGGCCAAAGTTTCCAATGATCAGCTGTGGCACAGAGGGGGAGGAGCCAGACAGCAGGGTGGGGCAGAGAGGGAAAGAGTGGAAGAGCAGAAGGGGGGGGTACACATTAGCAAGACAACTGCTGCTCTCAGTGGCAGGACCCAGCCCATGGAGAGCCCTGGCATCCTGGCAAGCCCTTTCCCTCCCCCACGGGTGGAGCATGCCCAGCTAACACAGTCGTAAAGGTGTCCAGCCCAATCTGTGCTCAGTGATGTTAAATATGCATTAATTAAAATACCAACACGTTTAAACCCCCACCTTGCCCCTAGTCTAGGCAGGGCCTTTCAGGGTGGATGAGGGATGTGGCGTGAGGGTTAGGCAGCTCTGGCAGCCTACAGACCTGTATGGTGTGCCATGGGCTAATGAATTCCTGCCAGCCATGATCTCCAATTCTCCACCCTGCTTCTAGACAGGAAATCCCTGGAGACCCTCCTCTCCACCATCCACAGCCCAAAGTTACCATGTCCGGGTCATTCCAGTGGCCAGGGCCGGCCACCGGCTGCAGCACATCCTGATTTGCTGAAAACCAGTCCACAATGGAGAGGACGCTGTTCCAGGAGTCCTGAATGTCACCATAGTTACGCCAGAGGTTACAGATGTTCGCCAGGAGGGTGTAGTTCACCTGGAAGAGAACAAGGTGTACAGGGGCAGGCGCTCAGGTGAATGGGGGAGAGGGGATATGCCCACAGAGCTGTGGGATGCACCTTTGTCATGGGGCAGGGGGGAAAATACACCCCCACTCAAACTGTATTTATCATCGCTAGTTCAGAAGCCACTGGTGAGACTCACTGGGAATGCTGGGCTCAGTTCAGAGAGCCTTAGTGGCCAAAAGGTGTTAATAGATTTGAGGGAATTCAGAGAAGTGCAACACCAAGCAACTAAGGGGCAAGGTGCCTCTTTGTGGGGAAAGCTGAACAGCCTGGCTAACCAGCTAGAGGCAACTGGGGGTGGGAGAGGACACAATGAACATCCACGAGTACACTTGAAGGGCGTAAGCAATGGGGGGGAGGAGGGGGATTGTTCAGGGTGATCCAAAGGCCTAGAGCGCAGGTGGGGGTGGAATGAGAGTGCGCCAAGGGAAAACTCATGCTCCACTGTGGAGGAGCCTCCGAGGGGAGTTGGTGGAAGGCCAATCATTGGAGACATTTAAAACTGGACAATGCTCTGAAGAATAGATGGGTAGGGAATGATCCTGGGTTGGCTGGGATAGGGATGGACAAGAGGTGTCCTACAGGACTCTTTTCCACATTTAACTTCAGTGATTCTCCTGTAGACGTTGCCACTTTTCAGGAGTGTCCTTTTACATTAACAACCCGGCCCAAAGATTGGTACCACTGCCCTTCCTCCTGCACCCCAACCTGGCATCCTTCCACGTGGATCCACAGCCTGTCTGACAGCTCACGGTCCCTTTGGGAGATCAGTTCCCACAAGCCAATCATAGCAACTGGGGTGGAGGAGGGGTAGGAAAGGAAGGCATTAGGAATTCATACAACGCTGAATAAAAGCTCCCCCCCAGGACAGTCAGTGCAGGACGCTTAGAGGAAAATCAAAGGAACCCCAGGATCTGCCAGGGTGAGCCTTACCTTGGGTGGAAGCCCTCCCCGATAGGCTGGCCAGCTACAGGAATAGGCAATGGGACGGCCTGTTGCATTCAAAGCCATTGCCATTTTAGGGTAGCCTGTGAGAGACAAGAAATCCAATTGGTCAAGGAAATGGCTGGCACTGACCAGGGGGAAAACGGCAGCACTTTCTGGAACGATCACTCAGATGAACCTAGTTACATGGATTTTTAATGGGCTATTTTAAGAGACACACAAGTAGAAAGAAAGGGGCACAGGGATGGTGGGGGGGGGGGGGAAGAGGAGAGGCGAATAACAGAAGCTGCCTTCCTTAAGAAATCAAATATTTGAGGGCTTCTCCACCCATACTCAGATGCTGAGGCTGAAACCTATCCCCCCACACCATCAGAACTGCCAAACCACCAGGTCCCCCACCAAAACACAGACCCATCAGACAAGCCACTCTCCGGCCACCAATGGGATTTCTGTAGAAAAATAGCTCTGCCTTATGGCCAGAAAGGACAATCTCCCCCGCGCTCCCCACGACAACATCCTATGCATGTGTAAGGGTCTTCTCTGAAGGTTCTGTAGCCCCACTGTAAAGCAGGTATCTTGGACACCTTCTAAAATCTCAGCTAGGGACCTAGCTTGGAGGTGAAGATCCAGAACGGGAGGCACAAGGAAATGAACCTAACACGACATGGGTTTGTGCCCATTAGCAGAGGGGTTCTCAGCCTTTTACCAAGCCACAGTCCCACATTCAGCCATTTCTGCGCACCCCTCTTGAAACGTGCCACCCGCGTCCTCAGAGACTGCCCCATTTCCTCTGGTGCTTCATGGGAAGCACCATGAGCATGAATGCAATGAGTTATGGAGATGGGGAGTAGGAATCAAGATGGCAGCCCCATTCCCCTGACACGTGCAAGAGCCCCCACAGGCTGTGAGAGCCTCTGCTTTAGCATAAAGAAAAAATGTCTTCTCAGTTTCTCTGACACCGAGGACAGTAACAGTGGCGTGGCTCCAAGTCCACACAGCCCAGGAGACACAGTCTTTACCCTGGGCCTGCTCGTCTTCTGATGAGTAGCAGCCATCCAGCTTCAGCATGTCCACGCCCCACTCCGCGAAGGTCAGGGCATCCTGTTCGACCCGGTCCAGCGTGGTGCCTGGGTAGCCACCGCATGTGTAATTGCCCATGTCTCCATAGATGCCCAACTTCAGTCCCCGGGAGTGCGCCTGTGCAAAGGAGCGGGGTGTGAGAGAGCCTGAAAGCCCCTGGCTGCCACTTGGGGCAGGTGTGTGTTTGTAGGGGGGAGCATGTCAGAGTGGACAGCGCTTTAGCTTCTCTCACTGCTCTAGAGCGTCACCTTCCACATCTCTCAGGTCACGGACCTCATGCCTCAAGGCCACGAGATGTGATGTGACTGAAATACTGAGAACCCACCCTGCTCCCCATCCCCTGCCCCTTCCCTCTCTGGATCCTGCCTTTACACCAAAAGAATCAGCTCACGTAATCTGCCAAGGCTTTGATCCCGCTGGGAAACCGCTCGGGATCCGGGATCAGTTTCCCCATTGCATCCCGCTTCTTCGCCATCCAGCAATCATCTATGTTCACATACACGTAGCCCAGCTCCTTCCAGCCATCATCCGCTAGACGATCTATCATGTCAACGAAAAGCTTCTCGCTACCTCAGGGATGGGGAGAGAGAGAACAGGCTCAGAGCAGGCAGAGGTAACAAAACAAACCCATTATTAATAACACTTAGCACCTGCTCCTCTTTATCCCCAAAGGCTACTACAAAAACCACTGAGTCATTCAACCTTTAATCAAGACAGAAAAGACCTTATAGGTTCCATCTTCCTGTCACTGCCAATGCAGGGGTCTGGTCTCCACAGCCGAGTCTCAAAGGCTTTGTCCAGTCCAGTTTTAAAGGACTCCAGCAATGTCCACTTCCCCTGGGAGTCTGTTCCCTTGTCCACCAGATCTCATCAATAGGAAATGTTTCCTGTTATTCCTCCTTGTAGCTCTCGGAGCCTGAACAATTCTAAGGCACTTATCTGCCCCCCGTGACTAGTATCTGAGCCCCTCACAATGTGCAATGCATTTATCCTCACCACGCCCCTGTGAAATAGGAAAGTGCATTTTGAAGATGGGGCAATGGAGGCTGAGGTCACATAGGGAGTCTATGGGGAGCAGCAAAATGAACCTGGGGCTCCCAAGTCCCAGACTAGTGCTATGACCACTGAACCATCCTCCCTCTCTTTACTCGCCTTGCTGTTTACACCCTTCATGTGTTTGTCAACAGTAGCTAGATCCCTCCCTCAGTCCTCGTGGCCTGTGCAGACAAACACATTTTGTCCATTCGCTCTCTCCTTTCAAGTCATGCCCTCCAAGCCCATCAGCAGGTTTGTTCTTTAAATTCCCTCCAGTTTCTCAATCTCTCTCCGTTACTGAGGTCCCAGAACAGAACACGGAATTGTCGGTGGGGACCTCACGAGGCCTGTATGGAGAGGGGCTAGCTCCCTCCCTCATCGGCCATGTGACCCCCACCTGGAGTTTGTCAGCTCCTGGGCTCCAGACTGAGCCTCGGGGGCCCTACCAAAAGGGCTACGACTCATATTGCTGCCAAAGTCCCCTCACCCCATTCCTGGCCTGCTTGGAGCTAGGGGAGGGGACAGAAGGAGTTAGAAACCCCTACTGGGGACACAGGGCCGGCTCCAGGGTTTTTGCCACCCCAAGCGGCAGGGGAAAAAAAAAAAAAGAAGCCGTGATCACGATCGGCGGCACTTCGGCGGTAGCTCCACCGCGCCGCTTTCTTCTTCGGCAGCACTTCGGCAGCAGGTCCTTCTCTCCGAGAGGGACAGAGGGACCCACCGCCAAATTGCCGCCGAAGAGCCGGACGTGCCGCCCCTTCCCCATGGCCGCCCCAGGCACCTGCTTGCTGCGCTGGTGCCTGGAGCCGGCCCTGTGGGGACAAAAGGGACTTGGGAGGCTTCTGCATGAGGTGATCTGGGTCTGGAGAGAGACAGTGAGTGCGGATCAGGGAGTCGCCATTGAACTCCCACTGCTCTGAAACTCTAGTTGCATGGATCGGGCAGCTCCAGCACTGCAGGGACCAGCATCCAGAGAGAGATCGATCCAACCCCGCACGTGCTACCAAGAGGCAGTCGAGACCAGGAGGATTCCAGACCAGGGAAGAGCGAGCCGGACCAGAGTCTGGAGAGCACCCTGTCCCGCCCAGGGGTGAAGAAAAAACGTGAAGGTGACTTTTATTGAAGTCAGCCAATGCTACAGCGCTGCAACACTCCACCTCAGGATGCACAACCTTAGCCTAGCATCTTCCTTGGAAAGAAGGGGTTGGAGGAGTTTGAGAGTGTTCGGAGGTGGGGAAATGGCTTATTTATCCATGTTTATCAATGAATTAACCGTAACCCTTTCCTTCCCCAGATCCTAGCTTCCTGTTCCTAATAAAGTCCCCCTTTGTTATGCAGTTATTTTTGGTGTGCCATTCCTTTGCTGGGATTTGTTTTATTTACTCTATTGTCCCCTGGGTACTGGGCTTTCCACCCCTTGCCAGCTCGTAGTATGGTCACTGATTTCTCAAGGGCTGGCCCCCCTATGTACCTGGCACAGCAAGGAGTCACTTGAGTGGAGACACCAGGAATGAAAAAGCCAGGCAACGCAAAGAGAATGGACAAGCTCCAAATATTGGCGATTGGTGGGAGAAGAAAGGGGGGGAGGCTTTGTCCACCCCTCCGGGGGAGTGGCTACAGTTATGATTTGTATTACAGTAGCATCCAGAGACCCCAAGCAGGACCAGGACCGCACAGTGCTGGGAGATGGTGCCCATGCAGAAGAGCTTGGCATCTGAGACCAGCTGCTGTGAGGGGGTGTCACAGAATGACCACAGGGAGGGAAGGAGGTTGTGCAAGAGTCACAGTGACAGGAACATACGATTATATAGACTAGCTAAGTGAAAAAAAAAAATACATGGTCGGGGCTCATTCATATTATATGTAAATCAGCAATCCCTGCGGGGCACCCGTGCTGTGAGGTCTCTGCATACTCAACTCCAAAGCATGAGTCCTTTTGCAACCACGCCACACTGCAAGGTCATCATCCTCCACCTTCCCTGACTGTCGGCAGGATCAAAGAGCGAGGAGGGGAGCCAGGGAAATGGCTGCTTGATCATTCTACAGGGCCGAGAGGGACGGGCTGACAATGTTTCAGACCTCAGGCTGGTGCTACAGAATGCCCTTTGGCCTTTGCTTTAAGCACAGTACTTCTTGGTGGCCTCAGCACAGAAATGAGAAGCATCCTGATTCACCACCGCGTGGGGCCCCCCGGTGTGTTTCTGCTGCTGGAGGGAGAGGAAACATTGTCCCTCCCCTTCAAAAAAAGGGTCTTGTTTCTATGGGAGGTGTTGAAAGGTCTGCTGGGATTCCATACACTGGACAGGAGATTCCCAAATTAGATCTGACATTTCCATGAAAAAGAACAGCAAACACAGAGACACCAGCTGGAGTACAACTAGGAGGGATGTCAACCCTGTGGCTTCAGGTCACACGTGGAACACCCCATCCCGCCTGTAAGGCTAAGGCCTTCGTCTGCAGCCAGATTAAAAGAGCAGCCAAGCAGCAGCCATTAGCTGAGAAGCAGGAAGTCACATCCTCACATTCCATCCAATATCGGGCTGTTAAGAAGGCGCTCCTGTCCTAATGGCACCCACTATCACCAGATAACGAAACAGATCTTAAGATGGTTAAAAACAAACAAACAAACAAAAAACCTTAGTTTGATAGCATCCTGTCTGTCAAGAAATCACTTATCAATAGTTGTGGTTGTGAAATCCTCATTTCTTTCTTGTTTTGTCATTATGGTCCCCCCCTTCCCTATTGTTTATCTGTAGGGTCTCTGTGTGGTTCTTTAATTGTTTCTGTCTGTTACATAATTAATTTTGCTAGGTGTAAATTAAGGTGGGGGGGGTAGGATTGGTTAAAGAATTTTGTTACACTATTTTAGGATTGGTTAGTAACATTTTAGTATAATGATTGGTTAAGGTACAGCTAAAAATAACTCAAATTTCACTATATAAACTGGGGTCCAAAAGGAAGTTCTTTGGGAATCAACTCCAGGACACAGCCCCAAAGATCAGAGCTACCAGACCTCAACACTCGGCCAATGACACCGCGCAGAAACTGGAGTCCCCCAGATGGACCTGATCCTGACTGGCCATCAAGAAAAGTTCACCTGTCTTATTGGGAGTGGTGAGCACTGTATGTGTAATGTGTGCATTCTGTTTTCGGTGATTGTTAATAAATAGAGGTTATGTAGAATATTACTGTGACAGGCTCTTTCACTGGTAAAAGGTCCTGCAGAAGTAGTATACACCCTGAGCCCTACGAATTGGGTAAGGGTAGGTGCTTTTCACCTGGAGCCCTACGAATTGGGAAAAGGTGGGGTGCCCTAATGTGTGCAGGTAACACTCCCCCCAGCTGGGGCCAGGAAGAAGTGTCCCTCCAGGATGTGATATTGCATAATTAAGTGTGTGATGACAATTTTAAGTCTTCCTCTGAAGCATGAGATGTTGGTGCTGCTAGCGGTAGGAGACAGACGAGATGGACCAGTGCGGCAGTTTCCATGTCTTCAATGGCTTTCACAATGTTTTAAAATGACTCTTCATGGCACGGAGATGTGATGGTGCAGGGGTTAGCAATCTTTGCCTCACATCTGACTTGAGTCACGAGTGAAATGAGTCTGGTTCTCTCACCTCAGATCCTCCTGAGCCAGATGCTATGGCACAACCTAGCTCCTGCTTCTCTGCAGCCTCCTCCGCCACTCCCCAAAATGTCTCTGCTCCAACCCCCTGCCTACCACCCACGCCTTTTCTTTCCCCCATCTGCCAAAGAGCTGGTAGGGGCAAGGGTGGGGGACTCATGTCCAGGGACTGAGAGTGAGTGAGGGGTGTGGAGGAGATAAGGCATGAGGGATGGACTCTAACCGAGGTGTCTCTGAATTGCGGGGGAGCAGATGAAATGGAGGGGGATGCTGGTGCTGCTCGGGATGTCTGAGTGAGGTGGGAAGGGGCACTGGCTCAGCCCAAGGTTCAGAGTTCCCCCTCTGCCTTTGCTCTCCAAAGCACTGAAGCCAAAAGCTATTCAAACAGAGCACTACAAAAAGGTGATGCTTTAGCCCTTGACATGCAGAGGGGAAGCATGGGAACTCCTCATGGTGCCCTCAGCTGCAGGGCAAGCCAAAAGTGGGGGTAGTTTGCCCTTTCTCTCTTCACACCTCGTCATCTCCACCCAGAACTTCCAGATGCAGCCCCTGGCGTTGCCTCACTCACCTGATGCAGTTGTCAGGGTCCGTCTTGCAGTCAGTGTTGCAGCGAAATCTCTCCCACGCCAGCCAGCCCATCGGGGGCACCTGCATGAGCCCATTCTCCAGAGCCAGGGCACAGGCCACTAGGGCCAGGCCAGAGACAAAGGCTGCCAATTCCATTGCTCTGGAGCGAGGGATAAATGCTGACAAGAGAGAGACAAAAACCTTTCAGTGGAAAGAGCCCTCTCCTGCCTCAGAAATCAATGGGGTCCACTCAGGGGATCCTCCCTCTGCAGTGGGTCATCCAGCAGGTCACAGGGCTCCATCCACCACACACAGACTGTCCGTGGGGAGGAATATGATGAGATATGGCATGTTCAGCCCACTCCCCCAACCCAGCTTTATGCAAATCATGGCCCTTTGTTATCAGCTTCAGGCCACCCCAGCCGACCTATGTAGGGTTCTACAGTGGCTCTAGTTGTTAATCACCCCTCTCTGCCTTTGTTTACCTCGGAGGGGAGGTTGTATCATCCACTCATTACTGCGTTAGGGTTCCTTCCATAGCCCCACTTTCTCTTCCCTCTAGTCCAGCTGCCTGAGAGTGTTGTCATTGTTCCTCCACAAACCCCATCTCCAGTACAGCAATCCGTGAGTAACCCAGAGCCCTGACTGTAATTATGCATGTTACTACACCACCTGCACCCCAGCATCCCACCCATATGGCCTCATAATATTCTACCTGTACCCCACTACACCATCACATACTGTCCTGCACCCCCAAAGCTCCAGAGTAAGATACTTGCATCCTGGCCCACACACCCTTCAAAGCACCATGGTGTCAGGTCCTCCTCTCAATGACTCATTCCAGTTTGCACAGCAATCCTCCTGCATTCACTCCATTACGCCCCACGCAGGCCAGTCTGCCATAGCAAAATGGCTCAGTCCAACGCCCTGCCTGTCCCCCCCAAGCACCTCAGTGGTGACAGCTGCACCCCAAAGCACCACTGTATCCCTACCCAGTGTACTCCAGTGCCATCATCCGCTAGCAATGGCCCAGCACACTCAGATGTCCCGAACGTACACTCGCTGCCAGCCCCGTAGTTCAGCGACACACCCTCCCAATATCCTCTCTGAGCTGGACCGTTGGCTTTGGCTGCGGTGAGCTCTCGGTTTCTGCTGTCCTGAGGGGGATGCAGTGTTCTCTGGCTCAAGGCTGTAAGGCCTTTCTGCTCCTGGGCCACAAGTGTGATGGGAACAAACACGTGATCAAAATCTCAACCACAGAGTAGTGCAGACATGGGGCGGGGGAGGGAGTGTGTCTACACAGCACACTAAGCCCAGGCTCTGACACAAGTTTGAGCCCAAGCCCTACTTCTGTCCACACACAAGCCAGTCTGACTTGAGTAGCAAGCACTCAGCACCTGGGTTCTAGGGCCCTGCTAGAGGGATGGATCAGAGCCGGGTCCTGCTGCGACTCAGGTCCAAGCCCTGTCATTTTGCAGTGTGGACGCAGCTCAAGCTGCAGACCTGAGTCAGAAGGTCAGCGTAGTGCAGTATGGGCACGTTAGCATGGCTGTGAGCCCCGGGTCCAGCAATTGTAAGCCCAGGTTTATAATGCAGCGTGGGCTCCAGCACAGCGTTCAAAACAGAGTCCACAAGCCCAGGGTTTACAATGCAGTGCACATGTAACTAGGGGGGTCCTCTGTGGTGACTTCAGGCAGCACAGGCTGTGGTTGGCTACTCAGGTTGTTACAGAGCGAGACACAACTACAGAGCCAGTCTGTGTCCAGCAGCCTCAGTAAAGAAGCCCGCTTTGTGCTCATTCCGATGAGCTCTGTCCTGGGAGATACTCCAGACAGGAGTGGGTGGGGTGGGGTGCATTTAACTACACCCATTTACTTGGCAGCCCCACTCCTTCCTGGTTTGGCTTGACTTCTTCTAGTCTTTGATCCTCACTTCTGCCTTAGGAGCCCTTCAATAATAGGTTGAGTGGAAGAAATGTATTTGCTTTGGCTTGCACTGTGTTTATAGTCAGATCCTGCTGCTAATCTGCACAACATCTCCAAACTGTGTCCTTCCCTCTCCATTCCCACTGCCAAGGTATTAGTCCTGCTCTAGTAATCTCTGTTTTGGCCATAGCACCTTCCTCCTCTTTAGCCATCTCCTGCTTCCTCCCTCCAGCCCATTTAACACTTTGCTGCCAGGACAGTCTTCCTTCCCTTCTACTGGCCCCAAGTCCCTCTCCTCTTCTTGAATCTGCACTGATTTCTCATGTTCCACATACAGCTCAAATGTCTCTTTGCTCCCCAAGCTCTCCAGAATCTGACTCCACTTCCGCTCTCATTTCTTGTTCCTACGCACCCTGCCCTGCACTACGCTCTAGCCACTTTTCCCTCCTGACTGTTCCCTTTGGGGGTGCTGGCACTCAGGGCTGAACAGAGGGTTTTGGGAGGCATGGGGCAAAATCTGAAACTGAGGCCCTCCCTTTAAAAAAAATGACTACCACTGAAGGACAGTCCCTGGGGTAGGGGCGGGTTGGAGGGGAGTCCACACCGCACTCACCCCACAGCAGTGGTTCAGCTCCTGTCCCATGGGGTTAGGCCCAGCTCCGCTCTGGGTGTTGTGACCTGGCACATGGGATCACGGGGCCACTCAGGTTTGGCCCTCATTTTGGAGGGGCCCACCAGGCCAAATTCCATGAGTGGCACTGCAACCCCCCGGGACAGGTCTCAGTACCACTCAGCTCTCAAACGGGCACTCAGAGCAAACTGCCCCTCTCTGGGTGGCCCTGTCAAAACTAGGCCTTTTCTTAAATATTTCCCAGGGCTGCTCCCACCGGTGGAGCTACAGTGGCAGTAGCGCTGATGGGAGCACTAGTACAGACAGGCTGCCAGCCTTCTAACCCTGTTTTGAGCACATCTACACAACACAGTGCTTCACTCATGGAAAGAGGTTCTAAAGGGCTTGCATCAGGCGTTTAAATGTGGTTGTGGTTAGAAAAAGTGCAATGTTGTCAACTCGTGCAATTTTATTGCGACTCTTGGAATAGCTGGTGCTTTCCTTCAAGCCCCAGCTCCTGGAGTCATGTGATGATGTGAGATGCTCAGCATTTAAAACAAAAAACCAACCTACGGTTTCTAACCTTCATGGTTGTGGAGAAAAGCTTGAGAACATGACCCCCTAAATGCTATATCCCACAAAGACAGAACGAACCCCAAAGGTATTACTTTAAAAAAAATCTGATTTAAGCCAATTGCATGATTTTGGGGGCCTATTTCATGATTTTGAATGCTTGGGATGACAATGTTGAACATACATGATTGTGTAAAAATGGTGCGGTCTTCCTCATCTGCTCCCTGTGGATCTTCTACCCGTCTGTTTAAGTTAGCAACAAAGACAAATTGTGGGTGCTATTTGCCCCGAGTCAGAAGTGGGGATACAATGTAAAGCAAAGCAGCAGCCCTGGCACTGCTGGGGAATACCTCTAGTATAGCGGGCCTCCCTGGCCAGCCCAGAGCTGGCTCTGCACCTCCCCATCTTTGATGCAGGAAAGCAGCAGGAGGCTTTCCTACACCCCAGATATTTACCAGTTGCCACAAGGCCCACAAGCACAGTGAGATCCAGGGCACAAGGTAAGACAGTCCCAAGGGCTGCTTAACCTGCATGAGGGGCCAAACCAGGCCCCAGCAGCTCCAGAATAGGGCAGGGTCCGGCTGCTCCCCCTTGCACTGGATTCTCCATCAGTCCAGGGATGACTCGGGGCCTGTGTTTGCAATTCAAGAGGACTGCCATGAGTACAACTAGGGGAACATCCATCCCATCAGGGGCTGTTCGATAAGGGGCCGGAAAAACAGAGTGGCCAGGCAGTCATACTAGAGGTTTGCACACTTTCTTGCTCATGTAGCCAAGCTGTGTGTATAATCCACGTGCAAACGAAGGCCCAGCTGGGGAGGGGCTGATTGAAGTGCAGGGCAAGGGGCCTGGCTGGAGGGCGGGGCCTGGCTGAAGTGGGGGGCTGAGTGGCCTCACTAGGGGAGGGAATGGCTGGAGTTAGGAAGGGGCCCGGCTGAGTGTACAACTCAGCCTACATAAGGAACAAGGTGTGTGACTGACCCGGTCTGTTCGATGTGCAGGCAGCAGCTTGCAGAGGGCACTAGAGCTTCCTCTGCCTGCAGTACCAAATGAGCGTTCTGTGGGCCTGATTTCAGTGGAAATGAGACTTTTCTGGTTTTCACCCAGCTCACTAGGGTTCTACCCACCGATACCTAGAAGATTCCCCGAAATTTTGGAATTGGTCTGGTGCAGTTTTCAAAAGTGACAGAAATGCCGTCGAGTGGAGTGTAGGGCCTTGTGTTGCTTGCCCAACTAGAAAGAGGAACTTGGTCTAAATAGTACAGAAAGGAGAAGCTGTGGCCGAGGTCTGGGCAGCTGCCTCTACGTTTCCCCTTTCTGTTTAACAAGATATAAATCTAGTCTAGAGATTAGGAATCAAATCTTGAAGTGGTCACAAATTCACAGACACACACACACAGCAGGGAGATTACAGCTGTACAGGCTGTCTGTTTGCTTTTTTGTAACTTTAGCTGCAGACCACCAGGGCAACAGACACATTATAAATACCTAGATAAATAAGATAGGGAGTAATGAGACCTGCCATGCTTGATTCTGAGGAGATGGGTCCATATTATGAAAACCTCATTCACTTCAGCTCTAGTCAGCACTGGTGAGGCCTCAGCTGGAGTACTGTGTCCAGCTCTGGGAAAGATGTGGACAAATTGAAGCGAGTCCAGAAGAGAGCAACGAAAATGATAAAGGGTTTAGAAAACCTGACCTATGAGGAAAGGTTACAAAAACTGGGCATGTTTAGTCTTAAGAAAAGAAGACTGAGCAGGCACCTGATAACAGTCTTCAAATAAATTAAGGGCTGGTAGAAAGAGGATGGTGATCAAATGTTCTCCCCATCCACTGAAGAGAGGACAAGAAGTAACCGGATTAATCTGCAGCAAGAGAGATTGAGATTAAGATATTAGGAAAAACTTTTTAATTGTAAGGATAGTTAAATCTCCGCAATAGGCTTCCAAGGGAGGTTGTGGAATCCCCGTCATTGGAGGTTTTTAAGAACAGGTTGGACAGACACCTGTCATCAGGGATGGTCTAGGTGTACTTGGTCCTGCCCCAGTGCAGGGGGCTGGACTAGAAGACCTCTCCAGCCCTACATTTATATGAGTCCATTACAGTTTCTGCACAGGAGGGCCCACATGAACTAAAATAGCAGGGGAAGGGATGCTCCTTGTCAGGACCAAGTTGTACTGCCAGAGCTGTGTAGAGAAATCTAGGGCAAAAACAACAAGCAGTGGCGGTGCAATGTAGGTCAGGAGTCAGGTGCAGCTGCAATCTGTGTGCAGTAAATTGGCATTAATGAAGGGTGAACAGTAGCTAATCTGAATCCCGTGCATATAAAGCAATGTGTTTCCTTTGGGGAAAAATTGGGCCCTTGTATATGGGCCAGATTGTAACCATATCACCAAACTGACTGGGCTGGTCCCAGCAGAGAAATACCTACCTTTTGACCTGCCCCAATCAGAGCACCCACCTGCAGCTTACCCACCACCGGGGCAAGTACGTTCAGGTTCTCAAGTCACAAACTCCTCCCAAAACATGAAGGAGAAAATGATTTATACCATACTGAGATGCTGGGCTTATGCTGAATGCTATAGAAAAGTGGTGCGTAGGCAGCTGCATTTGTCCAGACAATAAAAAGTAAAGAGAAGCAGAACTCATCTGCGGTCTGTGGCTGGAGCACAGGACCGGCTGGAGACATGTCCCTAACTTCTGCCGCTGACATGCTGTGTGATCTTGGGCAAGTCTGTCTGGCCCAGATCCTCTGGCATCACTTCTCCCTCCCCCCCATCTCCAAACTGGGACAATAACCTCTCACAGGGGGTTGTGACGCTTACTGCGTTAATGTTTCTCTAGTGCTTTGAGACCTTCAAAGGGAAGGCACTACAAAAGTGCAAAGTGTTATTTTTTTATTGACAAAGGGGACGTGTTAAAGAAAGGACTGGGACGTGGCCTGCTCTAAAAGCTCAGGATCATCTTCTCGCTTTGATCTGTGCACAAAACTCCAATGGATATCACAATATGATCATGGCGATGCTGAATGTGCCCCCTAAATTCTTTAATACAACTGAATGTTCATAACACACTGCTCCTTCCTAGGGGCTCCAGTCCAACACCAGGGAAATCAACATGAGTCTTTCCCTTGACTTTAACGGGCATTGGATTTTGAAATCTCCCCTAAGATAAAATTGGGAAAGATCCCCAGAGATCTGAGAAGCTTGAGGCCCCCACCTTGGGGAAACAGTAGTAATCTAAACATACTTACAATGAGGGGATAAGCAGCTCAGAGACTTGGGGAACGGGGACATGGAATCTTTAACTTTTAGTTTATTTGTGCCAAACTAGCCCCAGGTCAGTAGCGATTGCGAGTTGTTCCCATCTGATGGCTTTCCATGAACTGCGTGAAGCATTGGAGGGTCTCAGGCCAGCTCCTACTGGGACAGATTGCTCACATTGCAAAAAAATCACCTACACAGCTTGCAGTCTCAGCAGAGGTCAAGAATTAACCAGGTCTAGAGTCGAGTGAACTATTCATTATGAACAACATAGCTAATGAATTTGATCCTGGTTTCAGGAATTATCCATGATTTTGACTCATCTTTGTTATTCATAATTGTGCAATGAACATATGCTAGTTTATGGGATGATTGTGAATTATTAATTTCAGTTATTCATTATTCAGGGTGTGTTACTGGTTCCCCAAGTCACATGGGACTGTTTATGCTCCCCAACTCAAAAGACCAAAACTTTAACAACAAAATTCCTGCTCCACCACAGACTTCCTGTGTGACCTTGGGCAAGTCACTTGGTCTCTCTGTGCATCCATTCCCTATCCATACAATGGGGATGCTAGCACTTCCCTACCTCACGTACATTAAAGATGGTGAGAGACTCAGATACTATGGTGACAGGGGCCATATAAAGAGGGTGAACACTCCTGACATCAACTGTGATCCCCCTTGTCTGCATCTGAATTCAGGTGTTCACATTAGGAGCAGCCACTCCCCAACATTGTGCAAACAAAAATCCATTCCAAAAATGTTAAACAACGAGCCAGGCAGGGGACGGGCTGAGAGGAAAAAGCAATCCAGGACTGGGACAAATGTTTGTGAATCATTTTCCCTCCAATCACTCAGTGCTAGATCACAAAAACTAGGTTATTTTTTCATCTTTAGGACTGGCCCTGCCTTGAAGTACATTAATGCAGGAAGCTGGTTCAAGTGCATATGTGGGAGCCTCCACACTACTGTTGCACTGTACCTATTCTGCAGCTAAGCAGAGCACTCTGGTCTCCTGTGCTAGTCAACTGGCACTCTTCACCAGGGAAACAAATAGGGTGACCAGATGTCCCGATTTTATAGGGACAATCCCGATTTTTGGGTCTTTTGCTTATATAGGCTCCTATTACCCCCCACCCCCTGTCCTAATTTTTCACACTTGCTGTTTGGTCACCCTAGAAACAAAAGAAAATCTGAATGGCAGGATGCTATTATTGCACCTTATCAACTGAAAAAGAGCAGTCCCTGGATAGGAAGTGACCATAAACCAACTCCGGTCTCAGACGGGGTGGAACACTGCACGGTCCATGCTAATGGAGTAGTCTGCATCTAGGAACCCAATTCAAACTCATCAACCACAGGAAACTAAGCGCCTGGAAAGAAGCACATGGCTGAGCTCTGGGTAGGCGGAGATGGAAAGACGTAGCTGCCGAACTAGCAACTCAGACCGCGCCAAGGAAACATCTATACACGCTCGTGCTTCACACCCTTCATCTTCTCACCCTCGTCTCCCGCCCCGATACAAAGTGGCGGGAGCTTCTGCCACCTTTGGAGGGTGAGAAGCCCCGGTGGGCCAGCCCCTCCTCCACCCTGGTCCCGAGGCCCGCCGGGGATGTCAGCTGGAGGCCCCTTCATGGGGCCGTGAGCACGGGCGTGTACTTGGCGCGGTTTCCCCCTGTCCCCGACACCTGCCCCTTTTGCGGCGTGAGGGAGACCCTGGCGCACGTTTACCTAGAGTGCGCCAGGTTGCAGCCCCTGTACCGGCTCCTCACCAACCTGTTGTTACGTTTTTGGCTGCACTTTGCCCCTCACCTCCTCCTTTATGCACTCCCTAGCCGTGGCCCCACAAAGTGGCGGGACCTCCTGGTCAACTTCCTCCTGGCCCTGGCAAAAATGACCATCTATGCCACCAGGGAGAGGAGGTTGGCCAATGGAGGCTCCTGTGACTGTGGGGCCTGTTTCCGCTCCTCCCTCCGTTCACACATCCGGGCAGAGTTCCTCTGGGCGGCGTCCACTGGCTCCCTTGATGCCTTCGAGGAGCAGTGGGCGCTGTCCGGGGTTCTCTGCTCGGTGTCCCCATCAGGTTCCCTACTTTTGACCCTTTGACCTCACTCCTGTTCCTGTTTTTTTTATTAGTTGTCCCCCGGACTCATTTGGGTTCCCAGTCTTGTGGGTCCTCCCCTTAGGCTGGGGGGGGATCCTTTAGCAGTGGGCGGGCTCTGCCCGCCCACTTCACGGAACCCAATAGGTATAGTATCATTTACGAAAACTGAAACATACCTTCTTGCAAACCTGCTTACCTAGAGACTACACAGAAATAGATATGATGATACATTAATACACACATCAGGAGTCAGTATATGTGCAGAGGAGAAAGATCAAAGAAATACAAGAAAATCATTCTTGATGTTAATTGATTGCCTGTTGCACTCTGAAGTAGGACTGGGAAGATGTCCAGTGCAGTAAAAAGGAAAGCAATGACTATGTCACTTTCTACATTATTTTGCAAAATACATGCAGAGCAAATGAAAGCATTAGAATATTCTTGGTCAATATGCTGGGGCTGTTTAAGAAAAAAAAACAAACCCGAAGTCTGCAGCGCCTCATCCTGCAGGATCCCAAGGCACTTTTAAGATTGTACAGCTAGAGCCCCCGCCCACCCCACTGCCAAGCAGCCGCCGTTGGAGCGAAGGAACAAGCAGCATCAGCCCTCCCCGCGGCTGGCAGGATCTGCCCGGTTCTTTAGCCTCCTCCACGCCGTGGAGGCCCTTGTAGCCGGCAGAGCGCCAGCCATCCGCCCCAGCGCGGCAACCCCCGTGCGCCTGCAGCCCGCGGAGCCTGCCCGGGCCCCCGCCGAGCGCTCGACCCCTCCCGCCTGCCGGCTCACTTACCTGGGGGGAGAGGGATGGTCCAGGCGCCGGGAGCTGCTGCAACTCAACTGATCTTACTCGCCTAGCCAGGGGAGGGCGGGCAATCACGTGATCACCAGCCACTGATCACCTGACCAACCAGTTTGGTGACTTCGGAAAGCCGGGCCTGCAGAGCCTGAGCCCTGCCCTGACTCCCGCGCTGTTGTGTCCCTCAGGAGCAGCCGCGGCCGCTCCCGGTGTGGGAGGGGAGTAAAGACGCCCACTTCCCGACACCCAGTAGGAGGACTCGGAGGCAGAAGAACAACGCCCTCCCCATAACCCTCCCCTTCCCGATTCCGCATTGGGGGGCCTCAGGCTGTACGAGCATCATAATCTTGAGAGAGCAGCCTGGCTGGCTGGGGCTGGTGACAGGACAGCAAATGTGAAAAATTGGGACAGGGGGTGGGGGTAATAGGAGCCTATATAAGAAAAAGATCAAAAAATCGGGACTGTCCCTATAAAATCGGGACATCTGGTCACCTTAGGCGATTGCTGAGCCTGTGATCAATGCCAGGGAAGAAAGGTGTTTTGTCAGCCTGGGCGCACACAGTATTTACCTCTCCAGAGATGATTGTGGTTCCTAAAGGCACTATTATGATAGTTGTAATATGGTAGAACTTAAGAGACCAGGGTTCGACTGCATTAGGCCCTATACTCACCCTGTGTCTACACACGCACAATCGTCCAGTGGTTACAGTACTAGCTTAGGACCTGAGAGACCCCACGTTCAATTTTTTCCTCTGCTAGACTTCCTGTATGACCTTGGACAAGGCCCAGATCCTCAAAGATATTTTGGTAAAAACAATGGCAGATAAATGCCTAAATACCTTTGAAGATCTGGGCATTAGGCCTTGTCTACACTGCCACTTACAGCGCTAAAACTTTCTTCGCTCAGGGGTGTGAAAAAATACACCCCTCAGCGATGCAAGTTTCACCGCTGTAAAGTGGCAGTGTAGATAGCGCTACAGCACTGGGAGCTATTCCCCTCGCGGAGGTGGTTTTATTACAGCGCTGGGAGAGCTCTGCCGCAGCTGTGTAGACATACCCTAAGTCTCTCTGTGCCTCCAGGGGCACTGGAACAATTTTTATGCTGGGGCACAGAGCCATTGAATCAAACTGTAAACCCTGTATATAATGGAAACCGCTTCAAGCCAAGGAGTGCGGCAGCACCCCTAGTTCCAGCACCTATGTGTGCCTCTGTTCGCCACCTGTAAAATGGCTCTTCCCTACCTCCCTGGAATGCTGTGAAGATAGATACTGTCCCATTGTCTGGAGTGGCTTGCGACCACACGTGCCAACCTCAGAGCAGACTGCAAAGAAGCAGGGCAGAGACCCCAAACTGGTGGTATATGCCCAAGAGGACTATCTTGCCACTCAGGCAAGCTGGACTTGGTGATAGTTGGTTGCTATCCACCAAAGATCACAAAATATTCAGGTTTTTCCCAGTCCCAAGAGACCAGTCACTTACCCTGGGCCAATTTGTACCTTAGATCTCACACCAAAGATGCTTGCAGCCAATCCTATAATAAACTATCTAAGGATTTATTAACAAAGAAAAGAAATGAGACTTATTACAAGTTTAAAGCAGGCAGACATGTATACACAAATGAGTTATAGTCTATGGTTCCAAAAGGTGACAGAGTTATAGTAGTCTGTCAGCTGTGAATGTCTTTTAGGGCTAACCCAGGTTGACCCTGGGGATCTCTGCTTCTGTTTCGTAACTTTGGCCCTGTGAGAGTCCAAACAGCATAAGAGATGAGAAATTTTCCTGTCAGCTATTTTTACTTCCTTCTTCCAGGTTTCAAGCTGATGGGACAAGTCCTTTTGCATCTAGCCTCTTCATAGGTGCAAGGGGGCAATTAACAAAGTCTTTGTATTGTGTTGTCACACGATGGCCTATTTAGTTTTGACAGGCCTTCTTGATAGGCAAGAGATGATCCCTCCTGATTGGATTCAAAGCAAACATTTTTTACAGTTATAAAGCAAAAACTTATATATTACCTTACAGTATGTGATAAAGATATTATAGGTGAGATTAATGCATGCAGCAATTTACAAGCATTTCATAAAGTCTAAACACCAAAAACATTGTTATAGGTCCAATACCCATTTTAACACACAGGTGAACAAGATTGGTTTCCAGCAATGAATTTGTCAGAACTCGGCTAAAGCCTTGGCAAGAGCTGGCACCTGGTCTGCCAGCATCACAGATACGTTAAAGCATGGGCGGGCAAACTTTTTGGCCTGAGGGCCACATCGGGTTTCCGAAATTGTATGGAGGGCCGGTTAGGGGAGGCTGTGCCTCCCCAAACAGCCAGGTGTGGCCCGGCTCCTGCCCCCTATCCAACTCCCCCTGCTTCTCGCCCCCTGACGCCCCCCCCGGGACTCCTGCCCCATCCACCCTTCCCTGTCCCCTGACTGTCCCTGGAACCCCTGCCTCTGACTGCCCCCCGCCGCCCCATCCAACCCCCCCTCTCATTCCTGACTGCCCCCCCAGCACCCTGCCCCATCCAACCACCCCTTCTCCCTGACCGCCTCCGGAACCCCTGCCCCTGACTGCCCGCCGCCGCCCCATCCAACCCCCCCTCTCCTTCCTGACTGCCCCCAAAGACCCCTGCCGCCATTCAACCCCCCATTCCTCCCTCTGACCGCCCCGACCCCTATCCACACCCCCACCCCCGACCACCACCCTGATCTCCCCTGCCCTCTATCCAACCCCCCTGCTCCCTGCCCCCTTACCGCGCTGCCTGGAGCACCGGTGGCTGGTGGCGCTACAGCCGGGCCGCCCAGAGCATCAGGACAGGCAGCCATGCCGCCTGGCTGGAGCCAGCCACCATGCCACCATGCAGCACAGAGCACCGGGTCAGGGGTGCGGCTCTGCAGCTGCGCTGCCGGCAAGAGCTCGCAGCCCCGCAGCTCAGAGTGTTGCGCGGCGGCGCAGTGAGCTGAGGCTATGGGGGAGGGGGAACAGCAGGGGAGGGGCCGGGGGCTAGCCTCCCGGGCCAGGAGCTCAGGGGCCGGGCAGGAGGGTCCCCTGGGCCGGATGTGGCCCACGGGCTGTAGTTTGCCCACCTCTGCATTAAAGACTGTGAGATGCTCAGATATCACAATAATGGCAGCCTAATAAGTTCCTCAGATAGATATAATAGTGACAGCCCCAGCCCCAAAGATCTTACAATCAAAGTGTAAGTCTATAGGCAATAAGTGGATAAAACAAAGGGGGAGCAGAAAGAAATGAAGGGACTACATTGGTCCTCATGAAAGACAGTGGTCACAGGAACCAGCTGTCTGCCTACTGTTACAGGTGCTTGTTAGGGGATGTGTGCTGCTAAGTGCAGGGATATGAAATATGTCGTACAATCCCCATTTCCCAGCTCTGTCCTGTGTTCCAAGAAATATTAAAGAAATCCACATTTATTTCAGGCTTTGCCTCATCATCCATTGGCACAATACAACGATGTCAGTCTGTGATATTCTATGGCACTTATCACAACATATCTAAGAACCAAACAACAATTAAAGTTTGCATGTCAAAAAGTTAGCAAGGTGAAAAAACAAATGCTGCCATGTAATTATGGTGTTCAACAGAAGAAATACAATGATGGGGCACCTCCCAGTGTAGACAAATGGGATGATTGGTTACCCGGGCAAAGTTTGTTTGTTGGCAGTCTCAGCAGAGAAGCTAAGGATCAAGAGCTATAAAGACTTAACCCCCACCTAAAGCTGTCACCTCCTTGTTATGACAAATGGACAGACTGGTAGGGGATGTCTGTGAGATGCATCCACAGCCAGTGTCTTTATCATCCCTCTTCTGCAGATATACAGAGGACTGCAGTCTCCAGCTCTGTCAGGCAAGCACATTTCATCAGCTCTAGAATTATTTTGGAAAAAAAACACCCTCAAACCCGCCCTAGATATTTTTAATTAATGTCACTGTGCAGTTAAAAAACAAACAGTTTTTGCTCTGTGCCTCAGTTTCCCCCCTGTAAAATGGAAACAACCATACTTACTTTCCCAACTCACAAGAGGGTGTGAGGATTAATTCCCTGATGTTTGTAAACTGCTTTGAGATCCTAATATGGAAGGATCTAGAGAAGTACAAAATATTATTATTTATTAATAAATTACCCAGATACTGCAGAGATGATGAGAGCCACAGCACTACCTGAGCCAATAATATGATGTGCACATTACATAATTTAATTCAGAAAGGGCAGAAACAGACACTGAGTCTCACATAACGATGTGCTGTGCTTGTGGTATATCTGCTGTGACTGGGTTCTGGTTGTTTTGGTGACAGGGGAGAGGGAACCAGGAGCCCCAATCTGTAGCCTTGTATAGTTAGGGTTCTTGGGTTACATGACAGAGACCAGCTACATGAACAGTGTGGTAACTGGGGTGATCGCCTGTCTTGGAATTCACTGGGTCTGATTTTCAGGGGTCTGTCTCACATCCTGTGAGTCTCCATCTTCTAGGACAATTAAACATGGTTAGGGAACCTTCTCTCTCCATGGCCTCACAACTACTAACAAGTGTGAACCACAAATTGTCCAGAGAAGATGGTTAAGGAGTGACTTGATTACAGTCAATAAGTACCTACATTGGGACCAAATATTTGGTAATGGGCTTAGTCTAGCAGAGAAAGGTGTAACATGACCCAATGGCTGGAAGTTGAAGCTAGACACATTCAGACTGGAAATGAGGTACAAGTTTTTAACAATGAGGGTAATTGACCAGTGGAACAATTAACCAAGGGTTGTGGTGGATTCTCCATTACTGGCAATTTTAAAATCAAGATTGGACGTTTTTCTAAAAAATATGCTTTAGGAATTATTTCAGGGAAGTTGTATGGCCTGTGTTATATAGGATCATCAGACTAGTAGATGATCACAATGGTCCCTTCTGGCCTTGGAATCCATGAATAAGTTTCTAAAAGTTCAGATGCTTAATTAGACTGGAACTCTCACAAGATCAGACCCCCTCTGGAGATTTCTGGCACTTCTCTAGTTTCATCCAAACCAGAAATACCGTGAGAATAGCTGTTCATGGGAACATCCAGTGCTTCTGCTTCCAAAAGCAGGATGCTCAAGAGGTAAACATTTTTTTTTTTTTACAGTTAAGAGTTTATTTTGGTTTGGATAATGAGCAATGCCTCTAGTGAGTTTTTACTTGGCCTAAGAGATGGGGTGAACCAGTTTGTCACGACACAGAAGTTAGACCAGGGGTCTCAAACTCAAATGACCTCGAGGGCCACATGAGGACTAGTACATTGGGCCGAGGGCTGCATTTACTGACACCTCCCCCCCGCCGCCCTCGGCCCCGCCCCCACTCCACCCCTTCCATGAGGCCCCGCCCCTGCCCCGCCTCTTCCCTGCCCCCATTCCAACCCCTTCCCCGAAATCCCCACCCCTTCCCTGCCCCCATTCCAACCCCTTCCCCGAAATCCCCACCCCAACTCTGCCCCCTCCCTGCCCCCAGGGGGCACAGGAGGGGTGCGGGGTGCGGTGGGGGCTCAGGGCAGGGAGTTGGGGTGAGGGGTGCAGGAGGGGGTCAGGGTGCAGGGTGCAGCAGGGGGCTCAGGGCAGGGGCTTGGGGTGCAGGAGGGGGTTCAGGGCAGGGGGTCAGGGTGCAGGGTGCAGCAGGGGGCTCAGAGCAGGGGG